>CAHIKZ030005530.1:252500-327500 GCA_903632075.3 Acanthosepion pharaonis | reverse complement strand
AAAGTAGAAACTCGACCTCGGGTGTTAATTGAAAAACATTAAATTCAACTGCAGAGTTAATCGAATCAAACATTTGCTTCCGATTTGTTCGTTTGAAAAAGATTTTCTCTTATATTAAAGTCTACCCAGTACAATGCTCGATAGGCACCCAAGGTAGAGGATTATTATTAAAATGATTATGATGATTGAATTGCTTGATATGAATAAAAGAGAAGGCGCTTAGAAGTGAAAATTGTAAAGAAAAGGGGGATAGATTACGGTTGAAGGTTGATTTGAAGATGTTATGCATGTAGTGTTCATTAATTTTTTACGAGTTATAAATCCTTTGCAGGTTATTTAAAGCCAGAGAACATTTTAACATTGTTAGAATTCTTTTCTTTTTTTTTTGGTTTAGGGACACAAGTGTTACTAATTAACCCATAGCGGAGAGAGAAGATGTGGATTCATGACTTTCCCAAGGGTATTGCGCGTAACTGAATATAACAAACAGCGGCAACTTTTCAGGGTAGAGAGTGTTCAGGTCTTTTTCCTTCGAACAGCTTTGCGCAAATTTCACATTCTTTCCACATTTGCATCGGTTCTTTATATTTCATAGGGCGCTACTTCATGTATTTCTTCTTGCCTTCCTTGAACCCCTAAGCTAACGAAGTGACGATGAGGTGGTGGTGGTGGTGGCAGTACTATTACTACTACTACTACAACTACTATTACTACGGTTATTATTATTATTATTGAATAACAGATCAATACGCCAACAAAGTGACATTGGGTGGTTTGATTGATTGATTCATTTTCTACGGCTTATCAACCATTTGAAGGTTATTTAAAGCCAGAAAAAATTTTAGATTGTAAACATTCTTTGGCGATAATGGTTTAGTGAACACGTCTTACTAATTAGCCCATAGTTAGGGGGGAAAGTGGTGTATTCATACCTACTCAGTTCGATAAACAAACAGGAAATTATGATGTGGATATAAAGGGGTTATCAATTCAATATTTCATCACTATATAATCTGATCCCCGACTTTGTAGCCACGGTAGCTTCTATACATTTATATTTCAGAGAATCTAAATAAGTCTAAAAGACATGCTTACAAGAAATTATAATGTGGATATAAAGTGGGGGATGAAATCTATATTGCAATCAATATATAAACTGATCCCTTACTTTATGATCATGGTAGGTTCTTTACATTTATATTCCAGAGAATGTAAATAAATCTAAAAGTCATGCCTGTGTAGCTAATCAGTATTTCATTGATTGATTGATTTGTTTTCTATGGCTTATCAACCTTTTGCAGGTTATTTGAAGCTAGTAAATATTTTTAGATTTTAAGTATTTTTTTAAATAATGAGGCTTTAGTGATAGAAGTCTTACTAATTTCCGAACCATTATCAATTTCCGAACCATTATCCATTACACCACCCACACATCCAAGCTAACAGCACCTGGTATTCACAAGTGAACATTTATCTAAGTGCTGACCTAGTTCGACGTTGCTTAACTTCGGTGATCTTACGGGAACAAGTGTTTCAATGTGATGTGACCATTAGATTAGTTTGGTTATTCTATTCAGTAACCTTCCATAGGTTACACAATTAGGATGTGCGTTGTGTGTGTTATTGACTCTGCATGAGAAATTGGAGGGCCGAGTTCGAATTCCAGTCAGGTTCATGATATTCACTTACGCGTAAATACCCTTAGGGAAGCTATGAATCTATTTTGTCTCCGATGTAGATCCTTACATGAAGCCTGTTTTTGTGTTTACATGAAAAATTGGAAATTATCAGGTTCTTTGATAAGAATGCTTTATTAAACCAAAGATGCGAGTTAACGGTAAATTGTAAGCACAGTCTACCTATTACCTTACAATTCAGTTAGACCTGTAATTTGAAAATTCTTTTTCGTAAATTTTAGTTTAACTGTGTTACACCATACGTGGCTTATCTTTGTAGTTGTAAGATTAATTTGGATTTAATATAATTTTTTTATTAATCTCCTGGTAGTATTCGTAATATCTTGTATGGATGTATTGATATTTGGTTGGCATTTTTGACATTTTGCATTGATTGGTTATTGTTATTAACATCTTATATAAAGAATCTTTAGTCAACAGTTGCATATTAATTTACCAAATAATTCTATACATTTAAATTATTTACTGGTTTCTTAAAGAAGCTATTTATTTATTAAGTATATATAAAAATTACGTAGGAATCTCTCAAAAGCATATAATTTGTTTAACATTTTGTGAAACTACCACTCCACCTCATTTTTTCTTAGGAAATGACATTGTCTAGTGTGTAAAATCTGTATCTATTAACATCTGCTACTGTTTAATGTCTGTGCTGCCATTGACTGTCAGTCTACAGGTCATAACCCATTTATGGAAAATAATTTCTTAATTTTTGCTTCTTCGCTTAGTTGAAATTTAACGAAGGTCATATTTGATTAGTAGATAAGAATAAAGCCCACAAACCTTATAACCCCTTTCGTAAAAAGAGGTATTTTGCTTTTAAATCTAAATAAATCGTTCACTAGCCAATAATTTACGAGCGTCTGATGAGATGCATTGATATGCATCGAAACAGGACTGAATTTGTGTAGCGATTTTGACATATTTTTCGATGTAACATCCTAAAATAAAGAATATTGCTCTACTTTGTATTGAACCCTCTTTTAAATTAAAAGTTACGAACGTTGGAATTGTATTCCATTCGTTCTCATCTTATCTGGATATATATGTGTGTATGTATTTGTGTGTGTGTGTGAGGGGGGGGCTAAAAACGGTATTTAAACATGAAACAGACTGTCGCCACTCGATGTTGACATTAGTGTCTACATTTCATATATTTACACGCGCCTTATCCTGGATATTGAGCACATTTACCCTATAAATATACCGTACCATAAAACTATATTTTATCACTCTCTCTCTCACGCTCTCTCTCTCTCTCTCTCTCACACACACACACACACACACACACACACACACACACACACACACATATATATATATATATATATATATATATATGAGGTAATTATTTTTCTTGTCAGTTCCTAATTGGGAGTGCACCATTTATAAATCACTTTGCGAGGTTGATTTCAACGTTAAAGGATTGTCTGCTCGCAAATGAAAAAACCAGATTGGATAAACGGGTGGGTAGGATTTTTTGGGTGTGTACCTGCCTACGGCAACATACCTTATCGTTTATCCGTGACGGGGGAAAACCTAGCCGACTGTTTCTAAACCAGTAGACCACACGGACAGTAGATGCTCACTGGTAACTTTGACATGTTGGCGAGTGTCGACGGTTAGCGAGAGATTTAAAATCTGCCAAGGTCTCCAGATTTTGCATTCACACAAATTTATGTTAAGATGCAGTGCAGTTACGTGACTATAGAGAAGGAAGGGGATGTATCCATGTGCGCACGCGCGTATATCAAGGATGAAATAAGGCATCAAAATGACAAGTCAGAAGGGAAGAAGGAGAAAACATGTCGGCAGTTGATGTACAAATTTCAAACCGGGCGGAACGCATTGAATTTCCAACATCATTTTGATTAATTGAAATGCATAAAGTATATCACATGGTAGACAGAGAGACATGGATAGACTAAGATAGATAGATAGATATGAACAGACTGAGATAAATAGATAACCCGAAATTAAACTTCTCTCGATTAATCATCTGAGAGACCCCCTCTCTGCTTTCCATCGTTATGGCTGATGCTAACCCCCAAGAAAGTGACTCATTGCGCCTTCTCAGCTGATAGGAAGTGGAAAGACTATATTGAATCCATTATGAGGTCAGCTGCTTAGAAGGTCGGTTCACTTTCTCGTTAGAGACAATTTTTCTTTCCAGAATCTGACATATCTATAAGTTTACCATTCGTCCCTGCTTAGAATATTGCTGTCACATATGGCCCTGTGTCTCTGTTATTTACCTTAAGCTCCTTGATTAGATCGAATGACAAATCGGCAATATTATTGATCCTGATCTAACAGCTCATCTTCAGTCTCCTGCCAACCGCAGTAAGGTTGTCCATTTATTATTAATACTTTCATGGTAATTGTTCGGATTAGCTCTTCATTATAATACCTCGACTGTATGAATTTAAGCGCAATATTAGACTATCCGTGAGATCTCATCAATTTACAATTGAGCTAGTACATGTAGCCGTAAGTTCTACGTTAACAGTTTATTTTCTCTCACTTCTCGCTCATGGAACTCCCTTCCGGCTCCATGCTTTCCACCCAACTTTACTCTGCAAAAAATTAAATGCATTGTCAATCGCTATCTACTGTCCTCTTGACTGCTCTTTTCTCTTTCTATTCATTACCAATGATTCTGTTCCTAAATCAGTTTTAGTGGCTTTACTGCTTTGCTTGGGGTGATACCGATTAAAAAAAAGATAGATATGCACCGACCAAGATAGATAGATAGATAGATATGAACGAATTTACACTATTTACATTGTTCAGACTGTTGTCCTCGTCTTTATTGCCATATTCACAATGTTTCTTTCTCTGTAAACTCCAGTCTTCTTGAAGTATCTGTCTCTATTTCTGAGATGAGGTATTGTAATTATTTACATTGTTAAGACTATTTTCCTCACCATTATTGTTATATTCAGTATGAGAATAAAGATGAGGATAACAGTCCGAACAATGTAAATAGTTTAAATAGTTACAATACTACATCTCAGAAATATAGACAAATCCTGAAGAAGGCCAGATCGTTCAATGACCGAAACATTATGAATATGGCAATAAAGATGAGGACAACAGTTCGAACAACGTAAACCATGCCAATACTATAATTAATATCGGAATTTTATAATTAATAGTTGGCACTTCAACGTTGTCCACTTGTTAGCACGCTTGTATCGCTCGATTGAGTTCTATCCTTGTGCCACCTCTAATCCCTTTAATTAATAGTAGATTTTTTACTTAACTATACTTGATGAGTAATTTTTATAAACCTATATGACTAATACTTTTTATTTTTATAATATCGGTGATCATCCAATCAAAGTATCTATCTTCGCTCTCTTCTCCATTTTGTCTTGCCAAGAAAACGGTTACCCAACACCGTCGTCCCTACACCCAGAAAAATAATGGGTTGGGTGAGCTTTTTACAACCAATGGGTCGATGGAATTTTTTAGGTGGCGTAACTATTTGGCCGTTGCTAATTGGAATATGCGATCTGCCCTGCTTCTTTGTCGAGACAGTAGCACGTCTCATCTCGATTTTGTAGTTTATTGGGGAAATGAATTTTGATGGGGTCGTCGACCTGTGATAACTGCTTCCGCTTTGCACATGCGCACAAAAACAGCTTCATCGATATGTATACAAACTGCTATCTCTTGATAACAACACACGTACACATATTTAAAAACGCACAAACTTTCACATTCACTTATTACCATAAAAGTACACGTGAGAATCTCTTTCATGCACATAAATGCCTGGCGCCTGGCGTTAACCGAGGGTTAGTAATAGATTCGACCCTTGATGCGCTCGACACCATTTTGACCCCTTATCAGATGAAACTAAGCTTAGAAAAATATTACTTCGAAGTTCTCATCTGACATGCGCAGTTAAATACATAGACCCACACATATTCACACCTTGGTCACTCTATGTTACAAACACGCACACTTATATAAACAGGCGGACATGGATTGTATATATACAACGATCGAGATTCAGCCATTAATCTTAATTTTAAATTTAAACCTCCAAAACGAAATTGCCCTCGTTTAATAATCTGAGAGAAGCCATTTTGTTTTCCATCACCATGCCTGATGCTAACCTCCAAGGAAGTGACTCATTGCGCCTTCTAACGTTCTCTGCTGACATGAAGTGGAAAGATTATATTGAATTCATTGCTAGGTCAGCTGCTACGAAAGTTGTGTTGTGCTAGACAACTTTATCGCTAGAATCTATCTTACAAATTTATATGTCAACTAGAAGATTTGCCACATTTTTAACTTGAAGACGATTTCTTTTGACAGAAGAAATTATGCTCATCATAACAAACCTTCTTTCAGCCTCCGCAGAACTTATAGCGATAGTATTAATTATATTTTTAGCTATTATATATCGGCTATTAATATATAAGATTATTTTCGGATAAAATAAAACTAGTTCGCTAAGCTTTTATAATTTTAAGAAACAATTCGCGTGAACCGGTGCCACTATTGAGGTTATGTTTGGGATGGTGATCTTCATTTTCATATCGAGTAGAGTTTGCTTCAGTTGCCGGTTTTTCATTCTAAGTCTCTTTCCTTACTTAGAGTTGCAATCCTTGTGGGTCCGCGCAATAAAAGATGCGGTATATTCAGCCAATGAAAAAGTGATTTCAGAATCTCTTTAGCCATTTACACTATTTACATCGTTCGAACTGTTGTCCTCATCTTTATTATCATATTCACGACGTTTTGGTCGTTGTACTCTCTGACCTTCTTCAGGTTATAGACACTAGAATTTCGAACAGAAATCTTTATTTAGCGCACGGGCGTAGATTCATCTAATGTCATGCCTTTTGCGGGGATTTCTCAGTTTCAATTAACTCCCCTTAGTAACTCAACTCTCCGAGTTTTTTGTTCCCTCTGCTGTGACCATGTATTGAACTCACAACTCTTTAGGTTAAATCATTTTTTGATTACTCAACCAATATTTTATCCACTGGGCCATATGAGTGAATTTTTAATAAATTAAACACAATGTCTGAGTAATCCAGTTTTTTTTACCAGAGCTCATATTAAAATTTCTGTTATTGTTGTTTTTCTCCAGCTTTCTGTATTGCTGAGATATTCCCAAAGGGTATGACACGTGGAACTAGAACAATTTCCCCCTGTAGACTAAATATAACGCGTGGTTCGAAATTCCAGCGTAAATAACCTGAAGAAGGTCGGAACGTACAACGGCTGAAACATCGTAAATATGGCAATAAAGATGAGGACAACAGTCCGAACGATGTAAATAGTGTAAATTGTTAAAATACCTCATAACTAGTTTATTATTATCATTATTATTATTATTAGTAGTAGTAGTAGTAGTAGCAGCAGTAGTAGAAACAGCAGTAGTAGCAGCAGCAGTAGTTTAAACTGATAAATTTTCGAGCTTTTATTATTATTGTTATTATTATTTCCATTTTCCTGATGCTCCTTTTTTTTATAAACCTTTAACAAGTTTCACCTGAAACTCGAGTTAAAGTGTCCTGGGTATGAAGATAAACTACATCCGGCAGCAAGGACTCTGATCGAAAGGTTTTGAGGATCGTGGAATAACCTTTTAATTACTGCTGGTCCTGCATCTACTCTGACCTGGGGTGGTAGCAGCTGTTAGGGCTCCACCCATGGGCAAATAGTTAACCACCAAACTGGGGTCAAAACAATATGAAAGTATAAAAATACATTTTCAAAGTAAAAATACTAGCAATACATTTCTGAGGAAAAAGAATGTTGCTAGCAATGCATTTTCGGGAAAAAGAATGTTGCTAGCAATGCATTTTCGGGAAAAAGAATGTTGCTAGCAATGCATTTTCGGGAAAAAGAATGTTGCTAGCAATGCATTTTCGGGAAAAAGAATGTTGCTAGCAATGCATTTTCGGGAAAAAGAATGTTGCTGGCAATGCATTTTTGAAAAAAGAAATATTGCTTGCAGTACATTTGACTCTCGACAAGGGCCCTCTTTACACAAATATGTCAATGAAACCTGATCTGCAATCTGTATTTCTTACAAAGAAGAAATATTCTATTCATAAGCACTTATCCTAAAAAATCTTGTCGCCATTAAATAACCCATCGAGGTTGATATGCCGGACACCAAATAAGTCAAACCAAACCAAAGCGATTTAAAAAAAAGGCTTTTCTTGGCGTGAGAGCGGATATCATTAACCAAATCTTTTGCATCTCAGATAGTAAAAGCTTTCCTGGGATTTTTTAATTCATTTATCAGGATTCTTTTTAATCATTCCCGGTGTTTGTGTTATTAATGGAACGACGGTTGTGTTTAAATTCCACGATTTCTATTTCCACGTTCTTATATTTTGAAAATGTGTGAAATTCTTTTGCTGAAACGTTATCAGACGGTATAGCCATCTGGTATGGCAATGGCTATGACTATGAGATATCACTTTAGCTTTTGAAGTTGTTTTTTTTTTTTCATTATTCTATCTCGTCTTCTGGCTTGTATCGTGTGATCGGTGTGGATGGTGAGATCCGAGAACATTGAAACATGTCTGCCTTCTCGCAATGGTGGTTGTTTTTGTTCATATCATTTTTATCCATGGAAATGGTTGTAATGTTGGTATAGCTTCCAATCTAGGCATTTCTCCCCCCCATCATATCTATATTTAAATTCATTTAGTACTAGAAAAGGCACGCAGGTGTAAGATGGTCAATTTATTATTATTATTATTATTATTATTATTATTATTATTACCCCCCCCCAAAAAAAAACACAGGAAAACACATATTTTACATAGCTAATGTGTGAGCTATACTTGCGAGTACAATCTTTGGTATTTCTTTAAGTCATGTGCTACCAGGAATCACTTCACTTTATCGGAACCTTTTCCAATCAATCCCAGGGCTCCAACTACAACTGGAGTTATTGATGTCCTCATGTGCCACATTTTAAAGATTTCCTCTCCAAGATCCTTGTACTTTGAGTCTTTTGAAGATCTTCAAATATACATTACAATCTGCAAGGAGTGCCGTGTCAATAAGAAAGCACATTCTGTTTTGGGGGTCTTTGATCCCGATTTTTGGGCGAGGGTTAGCTTTGTTTTTTTATTATTATTATTTTAGGATAAAAGTTGGCAGGGTGTGTCGCTCCCGAGCCACGAATTGTGTGAAATTTAATATACAAAAAATAAATTCTCGTTTATTTTTAGTACTGTCACATATCATCTATCATAAATTCCAGTCCCACGTCGTTCAATTCGATTCGTGGTTTTAGTGAAAATGGCGAAAAATAAAACGTATTTTCATCATTTGATGCTCATTTATTTCTGGAAGGGGTAAAAGTTGTTCAAACAGCAAACAAGATAAGTACCGTTTATGGAGATGGTGCCGTAGCTGAGAGGACTGTTCATAAGTGGTTTGCGAGGTTCAGAAGTGGAAATTTAATCTGGAAGACTGAGAAGCCTGCAATCGTTGACGATTTTAAAATGGATACGCAGATTAAAAAATAATTCATATCGCACGACAGGGGACATTGAAGAAATACTCCATATCTCTTATATGAACGTTGTAAGGCATTTGAAAACTCGTTACGAGTTTTCGGTGCCTCGGAACAAAATGTAATGGACGACTTTTTCATTTGCAATTTTCTGCTCAAATGCAATAAAAACGACCGATTTTAAAAAAATAGAACGATCAAAGGCGATGAAAATAGATTGTATACAACAATTGTTTTTAATCATTTCACCCCAACCAAGGCAATAAATCCACTAGGGCGCAAGGGTTTAATAAGTGTTAGAGAATCTGAGAAAAACTACTATTAAGGAGAGAGTACAATGAAAGAACAGAAATTAAGAAGACAGAATATAACGATTGGCATTGAAGATCAAAGTTGACTGTGAAGCAAGAAGCCGGAAGGGATTTCCACAAGCGAGAAGTGCAAGAGAAAATGGTAGTATAAAAGTTACAATGATATCTAACAATTTCACCTGTAAAATGATGAGACCTTGCCGCCAATCTAGTACTGCGTTGAAATTCATAAATCTATGTAACATCGTGCAAAGGTTACTAGAAGAATTACCATGAAAGTATTTATAGAAAAGTCAGAGGGAAGCTACGTTACGATGGTGGGTAAATGACTAAAGCCGAAATGCCACGTTAGGACCAATAACATTGCCGATTCTTCATTGGATCTTATCAGGAGTCTCTAAATGTATAGTAGGAAAACCAAACCAGATGTGGCAGCAATATTTAAAGCAAGGACAAATGGTAGACATATAAATATCAGTATCATTATTCTTCATGACAACAATATAGAGAAAAAAGGGCCCTGGGAAAAACGAAAGGGGCGATCGTTAACAACACGAAAAGCTGATAATGCATCTGAAGAAGTTGATTCTGTCTACCTGCGATGATTGGAAGGGCCTTGTGTATTATGAGCTTCGGTCGCAAAATCAGGCGTTGAATTCAGCCGAGTACTGCTCCTAATTGGCCGATTAAAAACAGCCGTCAATGAAAAACGCCCGTAATTGACCAATCAGAAGACTGTGTTACCTTCCATAAAGACAGCGCTAGACCTTACGTCTCGTTGCAGACCCCATAAAAATTGGTACACTTTGATTGGGATTTCCTACCTCATCCGCCGTGATCTACCGACCTTGCATTTTCTGATTGCCACTAATTTCGATCCATGCAAAGCCTATACTATAACTTCATAACCCAGAAAGATGCCAAATTCTAGCAAGATGACATCATGAAACTGCCTCAAAGATAGCGAAAAGTTGTGGAACAAAATGCTACATATGTAATTGATTCAATCTCGTATATACAGTCAAAGATTTGTTCCGACCCTGTGTCATATTAAAAATCGGCTTTTTCCTTACTTTACGTCCTGCCAATACCTATTAAATAATAGATTGTTTATATTTCTTAGATGAGATATTATGTACACTATTTACATTATTCGGACTATTGTCCTCATCTTTGTCGCCATATTTATTACAACATTTCGGCCCTTCAGTATCTGTCTATATTTCTTAGATGAGGTATTATGTACACTATTTACATTATTCGGACTATTGTCCTCATCTTTGTTGCCATATTTATTACAACGTTTCGGCATTTCAGTATCTGTCTATATTTCTGAGATGAGGTATTATGTACACTATTTACATTATTCGGACTATTGTCTTCATCTTTGTCGCCATTTTTACCACAACGTTTCGGGCGTTGTACGCTCCGGCCTTCTTCAGGTGATTGGAATGTCGAACTGAACCCTTTATTTCGCTCATCTGGGGTAGACTATTCTAGTTCCACGTGCCATGTTTAATGGATGTCAATTATCTCCTGTTAATTTCCCACTTAACCAGGTATTGAACTCACACTCTTTGGTTCCTGTCTAGGACACATGGCACAGTAGATAAAGGCGTTAATTAGATCCAGTGACAGGACCCAAAGAGTGTGAGTTCAATACACGGTTAAGGCAGTGGAGAATTTGCAGAGGGAATGTAACATATGTTGAAATACTTTTATAATATCTCATATCCTATATTACCCACCAGAATTTTCAATCGCCCATCATTTCTGTTCAGTTGATCATCGCCCACACAACAGTTGAAATCGCCCACTGGTGGATGATATCACCCAGGTTGGGAAATCCTGGTTTACACGATAAAATCAAATCATACCAAATTGAAGAGTCACTTTAAATGAAGAATTTTCATTGGACGCAGACCATTCCTAATACACGGTCTTTTGTAATTCTCTACTGTAAATTTTCGTTTTTGATCTATGCTTGATACTAATTAAGTTTTTACACTGCTAATAACTAGTGATCATTGGGGATCAAGTGACAGCAAGTCATTTTTGATATACCAACACCTTTCTCAATCTCCTAACTGCTTTTAGTAATACGAACTTCTGGGTGTTTTATAGTCTTCATTTGATTTCCAATTCTTTCAAACTGTCAAATAATTTTAAATTCTTACAACACTCTTTTGGATTGAGCCAAGTGCTCCGATAATCACGAGTATAACTGTCACCTTCAGAGTCTATAATGTTCTCTCTCCCAAAGTTAAGATATATTTTCCAACCTATTATTTTTCATTCAAGATTAGCAATTTCCATCAAAAAATATTCTTCTTTACAAGATTCTCCCAGCTTGGATCAGGGGATCCGTTCGTGAGAATTCTTTAAGCGCGTTTTGAGAAACGTTCGCTTACGTCGTCAAATCCGTGCAGTTTGCACAATTCCCAGACGATCATCTTTTCTACTCAGTCATACCTACTCCTTATAAGGCAATGTACTGTATTCAATTATTCAGATGAGTTCCATTCGTTAATTCCACCACTTCGGACTTTTATAGCTAGAACACATTGTACTACCTCCACAAAGTCGAATCACCTTCATTTCCCCCGTGTTCCAAACGTCAATCGAAAGCTTTACTCGGACAGCTTTTTGCTAAGAACTGATTCTTCGTAGAACAAACTCCCTCGCGGATGCGTCCTTAAAACATGACAATCTTAATCTCTTCAAGGGCCAGTCGTTATCTATCCTCCATATCCTCATAATCTTGACTTCTTACTATCCCCTCTTTCCTTCATACCTCATTCATCATAACCATTTTAACAGTAAACCTCTACTTTGATTGGCTCTTGACCTTTACATTGAGTGAATTTTAGTATATAAAGAAGAAAGCCTCGCAGCCCACCTTGGGTACACGGTTCTGGCCGAAGACAACGACTTGAATAAAACAGTTGACAAATTAGAATAAGCCTGACTAAAATAGTGATGCAATCAAGAACACCTCAGACCACATTGAACAATGAAATCACTATAGTTGACCTGTTTTTACTACTTTATCTAATTTAATTATAATTAAATTGAATGTAATTGTTTAGTGAAGAGAAATCTAACATGATAATAGACGAGAATATCCTATTTAAGTTGTTAATTGTTATTAAAGGTTTTCTTTGAATTCATTCCTCGCTACCGTATTTATCAACACTGTACATGAGTTTATCCTTACAATTTAGTGAATTATGACCCCTTTTCCTAGAAACGTCACAAGCCTCTCGCTATTCAAAGAAGCTACTTTCCCTAATTCCAGAAATTCAAACATTTAAAATTCGGATCTGCCAAGCCATATACACAGAAAAGAACTACTCTTATTCCCTTCGTATTCCACTGATAAGGACCAATACTTTATAGAAGAGACTCCCAAGAGTCTTCTTCTTTTACGTGCCGTGTCCCTTCAAGACGTAGGTGATCATGGCTCTCCACATCTTCCTGTTACTTGTTTTTTTTTGTTATTTCTCCCAAACCCTTTTCTACTATTCATTTGCTCAAGCTCATCAAGTATGTTACGCTCTGCTTTCCTTTGTCCCTCTTTCCCTTTATCCATCCTGTGAGTATCAGATTTTCCAAGCCTTCCTTCCTCATTACGTAGCCCAGAAATTTCAACTGCCTCTACCTGATGTTTCCTTATTGTTTCCATTTTCTTTCAAACCTCGCCGTTGTTCACATATTTGGTCCATGGTATTCTTAGCATCGTTTCTGTTGCTTTGAGACTCATCTTCATCTTTGAGAAGATTGTCCAGCATTTGCTTCTATACAGGAAGACAGATATCACGGCACAGTTCAGTACTCTACTGCAATCTTAAGCTCTTCGTCTAGGGTCAACCGATACCTATCGTGCGTATCCTCATAATCCGTATTTACTTCCCCATTTCCTCTCTAACGTCGATATGACCACCTCATTTAATAACACTCTACCTCGAGTGGTTCTTGGACTCTGTATTGTGTGAATATTTAGTTAAAAACAAACAACTTTCATTTAAATCGTTGTTTGCATCTAGAACAGTGTGTCCAGTAAGCTGTAGTCAATAATTTTGTTGTTGTTTGTTTACGATATGATGACGTTGTAAATCTGCTCTAGGATGCTATTATTTGCAATTATCATATTGTTGCTGTTTTTACTTTTATTATTATTGTTGAAACTTGACTAATGCACGGAATAATAATGCAACACAAAATGTACTTAGAACAAAATGTATTGAAACAAGAAAGTGTACAGAATATTTACATATAGTCTTTTGTATATTCCTGGTAAGACCGTTCCTGGAGAATGTGTTGACTGTGTCGCAGTCGGGCAGAGTCTCTGGTTGAATCTATTGATTCCCCCCTCTCTTCCCGGTACCAACCATATTTATATGGTCGGTACTCCACTATGCAAATTAGGTGGATCCTACCACAACAATTATACACATGAGGAAGGGGTTTATGTTGATTGAGTAATTAGCATGAATGAGTTAAAAGAGAGTTGGCTAGTGTCGTGATTTTTTTTATCAGGAGACAGAAACGAAAGATCATTGCTTACCGCTTCAAATTAAGAGTTTCGCTACATTTACTCCAAGAAAGAAGTAAAAAAAAAAACGGTTACTGTATTTGCTTTCTTTTTTTTTTATAGAAGAGCTAAAAAGCTAGTGAACCGGAAGTTGCTCGTGATTGACTTATTTCCGGTAAGACTTTACGCATGGCTAAAAGCAGTGGTAACAATATTTTGCACAAGGAAACGGAATGAATTTCAGCATGGCTGTATTTTATATTTTCCTTTTTATATAACTGAGAAAAATAGAGAGAATGTCCACAGGTAAGCATGCAAAAGTTTGGAGATATTAAAAGTTAGGAATTGTGTTGGTGACGCGCACGCGCGCGCGCGTGTGTGTGTGTGCATGTGTGTGTGTGTATGCATGTGTCTGTGAGCGCGTGCCTAAGAGAAAGTTAGAGAGAGAGAGAAAGAGAGAAAGTTAAGTCACTAAGGGGAAAGATATATGTGTATGCTAGACAAAAAGGTTCCATCGATACCGTCTCTACAGCATGGAGCGGGAAAGAGTGTCAAAGACAGGAAGTGTCCCGTTTTTATAGCCGCTTGACAGTGCCATATAACGATTTTTGGCAAAGCTAAGATATACTGGCGAAGTTGTGTGGGGATGATTCACAGACCTGAGGAGTCATAGTGCCTTTCATAAGAGTTATAGCTGACAGTTGGCACACAAGTCGATATCTGATCGGTATCGACTGGGTGGCCGTGGATATGCGGTATGATAATATAAGACATAAAGCCCCTAATGACCCTTGGCTAAAAGCATCACTGATGATGTAGGTGCGACTATAGCATGATATCTACCGAGGCATTTGCAGCCTATCGTAAATGACGATGCACTCGCTATTGCTGGAAAATGCACAGGAATAACGATGACCTGTTTACTGTTATTTTAAATGACATCAAATCAGTTTACAAACATTAAAATTATATGCTGAGATTTAAAATTATTTTGCATAAAAAAATTGTTATTGATTTTTAATACATAAACAGGTCACTCCTAACTCCGTTTCACACTAACCCTAACCTCTAACCCTAAACTCTAACACTAAACCAAACCTCTAACCCTAACCCTAACCTCTAACCCTAACCCTAACCCTAACCCTAAACTCTAACCCTAACTCTAACGATAACCACTATCCATAACGCTGACCTGGGATAATGATAATTATAAGTTTCCACATTTTTGTTACTTCGATTTGCAGGTCCTTATAATTTGACAGTTTTTGAAATTCTTTTTTTTAGGGGCAATTGTTTGGCAGGTTCCTTTTTTGAAATCTTTTATGACTATGTCTGGTTTATTTGTATTATTTTCCTATTTGTAAAGATTGGGAAATTCTACAGTATAGAGTTGTTGTTGTTGTTATTATTATTATTATTAAAATTATTATTATTATTATTATTATTTTCTTTGATTTCTGGCGTTTACACATTTCTTTCCGGGTCCCTCCCTAGAAATGACATTTTCCACTGACAAAAAATAAAAAAATACATAGATGAAGCCCTTCGTAAAGTGTGGGCTGTACTTGTCAGAAAAATTTTTTGTATCTCTTTGAGACATGGACTTCCAGGAATCCCTTCAATTAGTCTACTGGAATCTTTTCCAACCAATCCTAGGGCTCCATCTACAACAGGGATTGTTGATGTTACCATATGCCACATTTTTGAGATTTCGATTTCAAGGTCCTTGTACTTTGACAGCTTTTTGAATATCTTCAAAGATACATTGCAGTCAGCAGGGACTGCCATATCAATAAGGAGGCACCGTTTTTGTTTGTGGTCTTTAATAACAATATCTGGCCGGTTGGCCTTGATTGTTCTGTCAGTGTGTATTGTGTAGTCCCATAGAATTGTAACAGGTCCTATCTCCGTAACCGGGTCTGGTTGGTGTTCATACCAGTTTCTTTCAGTTTCCTTCCCGTAGAAGTTGCAGATTTTCCAGTGCAGATATTGGCCCACTCTGTCATGCCGGGTTTTATATTCAGTGGGTGCCAACACCGTGCAACCTGATACAAGATGATCAATCGTTTCTGGATATTTATCACAGAATCTGCATTTTGGGCTGACACAATATTTTAGTATATGTGCTTGATAATTCCTAGTTAGCAAGCATTAGTCCTGCGCAGCAAGGATAAAACCTTCAGTTTCCGCTTTCAACCCTGCACGACGTAGCCACTGATGGGTACGGGTTTTGTCTACGTCAGCTTGTTTGGTACGAGCAGAGTATTGGCCATGAAGCGGTTTATCTTGCCATCGCTTCTGTAATTGGTCGGTTGCATTATTATTATTATTATCATTATTATCATTATTATTATTATTGTCATTATTATTATTATTATTATTATCATCATCATCATTCGATTTCTGCTATGGACACACTACCTACCAAGTCTGCGGAAAGACCTAAGGCAGGTCGTGGTGTTTGTTATGGCCCACATTTCAGGTTAATTTTTTTTTTTTTTTTATTCCGATGAAGTTGCTAGCGTTACATAGACAAAGTTCTCCTTAGTGTGTGTGCTGTACTTAATAAGACAATTTTCTGTATGTCTCTTAAGCTGGGGTTTCCAGGATTCTTTCAATGTGTTGTTTTGTTCCATTTTTTATAATTCCAAGTGCACCTATTACCACTGGTATTATTCTTGTTTTCAATTTCCATTTTTTCTATTTCAATTTCCAGGTCTTTGTATTTTGATAGTTTTCAAATTCCTTGGTTGCTATGTTACAATCCGCTGGACAAGCCATATCAATTAGTAGGCAAGTTTTTTTTTCTTTCTGGTTTTTTGACAATAATGTCCGGCCTATTTGCTTCAATTTTTCTGTCTGTGTGGATGGTATAATCCCATAGAATGGTGACATCTTCTATTTCTGTAACCGGCGCTTGTTCATACCAGTGTTTGCTTATTGTTTGCACATTGTCCAGTGTAAGTATTGCCCCACTCTATCGTGACGATTTTATATTCATTTGGGGCAAGTATAGAACATCCTGAGATTAGATGGTCTATTGTTTCTTGGTATTTGTCACAGAACCTTTTTGGATCCACATTATTATGTATGATATTTGCCTAGAAAATTCCTAGTGAAAAGACTTGGTCTTGGCTGCAAGAATAAAGCTAGACTTTAATCCAGATGCTCGTAACCATCGATGAATTAACTTTATCAACATTGGGTTTATTTGCCTGGATATTGGCCATGCAGAGGTTTGTCTTGCCAGCGTTGTTTCATCTGTTCAAGGGCTTTATCCTTGGCTTTCTTTTTCATATCTTTTGCTGCAATAGTTGGTTCTTGGCTTCTGTTTTGATTTACTACAGAATCTACTAAATGTAAATGTTGTTTGTATTTACTGCCTTCTTTTATTATTGAATATTTTTTTCTTTCTGTTTTCATGTTGTTTCACTAATTTTATCATCCAGTCATTTGTTGTTTCCATGTTTAGTAAGCCAATAGTTGTTGTCTTGTATGACAATAAAGACCTCTTCCACCTTCTTTTTACGGGGTATGTATCACATCAGCCTTTGGATGATGGTATCTTATACTTAGAAAAGAAGCTTTCTTGTTTTAGAATCCATTTGTCTGATGTCATTTAGAGTCCAGTTCAAGATGTTGAAACTATATTGCCACTGAATGGCCTTATTAATGGCCATAATTCTGTTCTGAGAATTCAATTCAGTTTTTAATACCAGTCGTACCCTTCTATAGTACTCTTTTACGCACTATTTCTTTTTTTTTATGGTGAATTTCTTCATTTACACCTAGGTACTTATAAGCTTCTCCTTGTTCTAAATCTTTTATTGTTACAGCAGGGTCTAAACTAATAGATAGAAGTTTGTTGAGGATCCCCGAAAAAACTGTAGCTTTTAGCACATTTATCCCAAATTGAATTTCATTCCGATGTCTTCACTGAAGCATTTTACAGTTTGCAGAAGACCTTCCAGCTCATTGTCATTCCTAGCATACAATTTTAAGTCATCCATGTAAAATAGATGGTTTATTTTCTTTTGAGCTATTTTGTAACCGCATTCTGTCTTGTTAAGTTGGCTGGTTAATGCTATAGATATGCAAAATAATAAAGGAGACAAAGAGTCACCTTGAAATATTCTCATTGATGTTTATTTCAGACTTATAGGTTCCATTTTTTATGATTGAGGTAAAGTGTTTTCCATATCGACATACATTGTTTGATGAAATTGATGATAACGGGTGATACCTTGTACATACTTAAAGACTTTAAGATCCAGGAATGTGGTACACTATCGAATGCTTTACGATAATCTATCCAGGCAATACTAAGATTTTTTTTTTTTCACGGAAGCAGTTTTCCAGGATCATCCTATTAATAAGTAATTGGTCTTTTACATCCGTAGCAGCCTCATTTGCACCCTTTTTGTTCAAGTGGTATGTCATTTTTTTCCAAGAAGAAATATGTCTGTTTTGTTAAAATAGATGTTTAACAGTTTGTATGTTGTTGGAAGACATGTAATTATTCTATAGTTTTTCGGAATATTTGTGTCACTATTTTTGGGTAGAAGAAAGGTAACTCCTTTGGTCATCCATGCAGGAATTTTAGTTGGATCGGTAACCATTTCTTGAAGTTCTTTGGCGAGTTTTTTCGTGCTGTATTTAAAGAAGTTAGAATTTTATCTATTCCTGAGATTTCAGTCAACATCTTTTTCTGTGATTCCCGCCCCATGTCTGTTCTGGTTTATTTTCATTCGTTCTAACTTGGCGCAATCCAATCTGCCTCTTCGTTGTGTTCTTTAAAGCCCATTTTTTCCCCAGAACTGTATAACTTCTTCCATTTTAGGGGGACTGTCACCAATTCTTGTTTACCTATTTCCTAAAATTTCTTTGCATCGGTTTGAAAGATCTTGTTCTGTCTATAGAATCTTGATCTTTTCTCGTAGCGTCTTATTCTTTGAGCCTTCAGTTGTATTGTTTGCTTTATTTTTTTCTTTAGTTGATAGGACTTCATTTTCATTCCTGATATTGTATTTTCTTTTCGACTCTTCTGCCTTTTTCTAGTTCTTACATTTACTCCTCTTGATCGAGTACTGATAATTCACTTCTAAGGTGTTCAATTTCTTTTCTATTTTTTCTTTTCCAAGGTGGATCTTCATGTCTGCGGATGTTCAGTTTATTTGTTGCTGCTATTGCTGATGCATATATTGCTTCATTGAGATTTATATGAGTGTCTTCTTCATCCAGAATCAATTTGAGTGCTGCAAATAGAGCTTATTTTTGAGGTTATGCTTTGTTGGTTGTAATTTTGGGAGTTGTTCTCGTTCCTCCATTGCAATATTCTGTAATATGGCTCATGATTTCATCCTTGGCTTCTTGTATATTAATCTTGTTTCTGTGAGAATAATTCTGTTCGATGAATTTTTTTGAACTCGTTTTATTACTCTTGTGAACAAGATCATACCTTTCCAACATTTCAAAGTGATTTGTGTGTAAATGACCTGAGGCTTGTGTGATCTTTTTTTTTCCTGATTCCGTTCCTTTTCATGTTTTGTTGGTTCATCTATTCTTGTTGCAATTTTTTTATTTCATTAATTTCAGCCTCTGAATCGGTTATTTCATGATGTCCTTCTTAATTGGCTAGTTTATTTTTTTGTTGTTTGCCCAACCTTCTCTCGCCAAATGTTTATTATTATTATTATTATCATTATAATTATTATGATTATTATTATTATTATTATTATCTATCGCTTGCGGTTTTTAATTATCGCCACCATTTTTCTTGTTTTTTTTTTTTTTTTTATTGCTGTTTCATTTTTTAAAGCTTATTTAAGTGGACCAACCAGTGCACTGCCTCTTTCATTTTACCGATCAGGCTGTTTTAAACGGTCCGTCTTTCCTACCCACCTAGCGAGGTGTGCTTATTATATACCCTCATCTCACCCGCTATTACCCATGTCATTACTCTCACTTACACCCGGAAGCATAGATAGTATTTGAATCTGCATGCAAAGTTGTGACTGTGTGATACACTTATTAAAGGCATAAATCCAACCGTCCCTAGCACATTTGCAAAAAGCCTTTTCCGATAATTTAATGCATACAATAACTGATAAAAAATGAAAAGAAAGATGAAAAGTCGAAGAAGTCAATGGGACATGAATATCAGGAATGCATGGAAATATCAACAAAATATTAACACTCTGAACGGGAAAAATCACCTGAAACGGGCGGAGAACGAACCGGGCAAATATTTTTAAAAATTGCTATGAAAACAAGGCACGAAAAACTGACAAGTCAAAGTGAAAATATCGATATTTTTATGACATCAAACATTGTTCGCCATTAATTCATTTTTTTTTAATTTATATTTCATTATTTATTATTTTAGCTCGTTCAGTTTTCATTAGTTTTATCCAGGTGGTCAGTCTAGAAGCAGACAGCAGAGGATGGAAAATAAAAGAATAATTGATCGATGAGACTGGAACATTTCCAATGAGCGCAGCTAACCTAAAAGGTCGTAGATTGACGACCTGAGTAAAAGTTGAAAAAAAAAAAAAAAACAGGAAAAGAAAAATACAAAAACAAATATTAATAAGTCAAAGTGGGGCTGGGTTGTTTGCTGTGGACAGAAAGCACAGGTCAGTGAGGCGTCTATTATATATTTATATACAGGGCTGGTGCGTACTACCCCCGAACCATCCTGCAAGCCTGTTTGGGAGCCCCGGGCAGTGCTTTGTGGCCCTCACTATTTTATCAACATTTGTCTTTTGTTCTCCCTATGTTACAAATTAAACTAAGCACAATGGACTAATAAGTGATGAAATTTTTTCGCAGGTTTTGACGTCATTTTCGGGGGGTCGTTCAAATCTGTGAATTTGTTTTGCTTATGCTAAGTCTCGAAAAAAGCACTATATAAAATTCACTATTTTTTTATCAATAACGATGAACGATTTAAAATTTCAACGAGAAAAATCTCAAGTAGATGTTAAAAATTAGCACAAATCATTGTTGATTTATTAAAGATGGAATGATCTCACGTGACATATCTCTAATTTGTCTTTAGATTCATTGTATCTATTTTCAATTTTTCTAGTTGAATTGTTCACCTATATTGATTATGATCCATTACTGTATATAATGAGGCTATAATAAAATTTGTATTTTGTACGAATACTACCTTATGAAAACTGAAATAGGCAAAGAGTGTTGTGACAAGCGAGGTGCAATGTGCAAGTTGGTCAGAGAGTTGTAACCATAGCTCAGTTAGGGCTCATTTAAACACACACGGAAACCTACCAAAACCTATCCGCAACATACCTATAAAAAATACAAGTATAATAGCCTCATCGACATATAAAAATAAAAAGAGTAAAAATAATGGAAGCATTAATAGCAAAAAGAAAAGGTCAACACTCAATAAAATCAACTATGAACATGGCCACAATGTGCTGACCGTGTTTGGAAAATAATAACACATTCAGTTAAAAAAAAATATAAAGAAACGTCCTTGATAATGATTTAATAGAATAGCCGAATGCGCTCGAATATACAAGTCGTTTGGACAATTTTTTACAGACTTTATGTCCAGAAACGAAAACACGCATACGAACACAAGAAAAATTTAATAAAAAGCTTAATCCTCAGTACCTTAATGAAACTTGTACACACACACACACACACACACACACACACACACACACACACACACACACACACACACACATTTTTGCTATAATATCCTAAAAAAATAATATTAATCTACTATGTATTGAGCCCTCTTTTAAATTAAATGTTACGAACCTTGGAAGTGTACTCTATTCGTTTTCATCGTAACAGTATATATATATATATATATATATATATATAAAAGTGAAGATTGAAGTCAACGCTCAGACGGCCTGACGATTGCGTCTAGCGTGAAACAGCCTATCGCCTCTGAGTGTTGACTTCAATCTTCACTTTTATATTTATATTTGCATACATTCTATCTCTGAGAGTGAGCACTTTATCCCGTAAATATAGCACATCTTAAAACTATATTTCTTCATATATATATATATATATATATATATATATATATATATATATATATATATATATATATAATCTTAGAAAAGACCTTGGCAACAACAGTGTGCTAATGTCAAAAGTACTCGGAATAAAAGGAATATGCACCAACATATTTTCTATCTTCTTTTAATACTAAGTAACTTGTCCGTAATTACGAGGGGATCCTATTAAAAATAAATAGACAAAACTTGTCTAAATTATTTAACCAGGCATATCTTTATATATATATATATATATATATATATATATATATATATTTCATGAATCATTCATACAAAAAAACAAATATAGAGGTTAATGATTTAAATGGCGAGAATACATCTTCGCAAACAATATAACACAATAACCCATTTCTCATAGCATTTTTTCGGATTACATCTCTATTTTCGTTGTCCTCTTATTACCGAGAAGTAAAAACAAGAACAAAATCTATTTCCATACCTGAGGATGTCTGTAGGAACAGACGAAATCTTGTAAAAATTAAAAGACCTTATGCAACTGGAATTTATAAACAGGGATCATATCATTCATATACAGGTTCGGGGTTGATGTATCTTATTTATATTGTTTGCGAAGATGTATTCTCGCCATTTAAATCATTAACCTCTATATTTGTTTTTTTGTATGAATGATTCATGAATTTATAAATTATAACTTGCACCTTTAATTGAAATATATATATATATATGAAGAAAAATATATACGGAAAAAAACAAACAAAAATCCTTATATACAATTATGCTGTTTTAATGTTAATATGTCAACGTCGGACGTTTCGGTCTAATAAACCATCTTCAGGACATATTCATAAATTATAACATTATCAATACAACATGACAAAGACGATGTACATAACAAGACTCATCCAAACAGATAACTAACCCTAACCCTAACCCTTTCAGTTATCTGTTTGGATAAGTCTTGTTCTTATGTACATCGTCTTTGTCATGTTGAATTGATAATCTTAATTATATTTTATGAATATGTCCTGAAGATGGTTTATTAGACCGAAACGTCCGACGTTGACATATTAACATTAAAACAGCATAATTGGGTATAAGGATTTTTGTTTGTTTTTTCCGTATATATTTTTCTTCATATATATATATATGCGATAGAGGAGAGAGTTTCATGGCAATCTTTCATTTAAACGCAATCTTCAGGTCATGTGTGCTGTGTTTTGGCTCTACTATTTATATATGCTGATCAATTGTGAATTATGGTTAGTTAGTCTATTATCGTAACGGTTAATTGGTCGGCGGTAACGGTCATGTTTCAAATTATTCTTGGGGCGATTGACTAGAAATAATTGTGGATCCTAATGCGGTTATTTGTAGATATTTTATAGTGTTATTTTTTTTAATGTTTTACTTATTATTTTTTATTGATAACTTTATTATTATTATTATTAATTATTATTATTATTATTATTATTATCATTATTATCACATTTATCTGTGTTTATGTGTGAATTCGTAGTTTGTTAATTTGTTTGTTATTTAAGTAATTTACTTACTTATTGATTGATTTAGATTTTTTTTTACACTATTTACATTATTCGAACTATTGTCCTCATCTTTGTCGCCATGTTTATCATAACGTTTCAGTCGTTGTACGCTTCGGCCTTCTTCAGGTGGTTGGAATGTCAAACTGAACCCTTTATTTCGCTCACTGGGGTAGACTGTTCTTGAGGACACATGACACATTGGAACCTAGTGAGCGAAATAAAGGGTTCAGTTCGGCATTCCAACCACCTGAAGAAGGCCGAAGCGTACAACGGCTGAAACGATGTGATAATCATGGCGACAAAGATGAGGACAATAGTCCGAATAATGTAAATCGTGTACATAATACTTAATCTCAGAAATATAGACAGATTTTTTTAAATTTTATTCTCTTCATCTTCCATTGGTAAGGAGGAAGTTCTACTCAGATAGCTTCTTTCCGAGAACTGCTGTATTGTGGAACGAACTTCCGATGAGATGATACCATGATCACTGGAATGAACCTCTTCAGATTATTGCCTTTCAAAATGTTTCCTGTAAGAATTCAAATATTTAAGAAAGGGGTCAGAGGATGGGATTTTCAAGACAAAAATTGAAAATGCCTTGAAGTTCTGTTGAGAAAAAAACACTTCACACGAACTGAAAAAAAACATTTCACGCGAACTGAAAAAAAAACATTTCACACGAACTGAAAAAAAAACACTTCACACGAACTGAAAAAAAAAACACTTCACACGAACTGAAAAAGACACGAAAAACATTGAAATCGCACACAAGAGAATTGACTCTTCGTCGTAATGAAAATGAAAGGATTTAAATTTAAAACATTGATTAGTGAATATTAACAGAACATCTCCCAAATTCTAGAGAAAATGTACGAATAGATCGAAGGAACAAGTCAGGTGATGTGAACAACCTATCTTTATCGTGACTACGTGATAAATTTTGACATATGAACATATAAACACATAGACGCATACACACACTCCTGCACACATCCGCGCACATACACATACGCGCATACACTCATGCGCATACATATAAACGGTGTATATTATGAACGTATATAGGATAGATAACAGTTGACCGTCGGATTGAAAAGGTTAAGATTGTGTTGATCGGGGAAGCATCCCCTCGGGAGCCAGTTCTTCAATACAACAATTCTAGGGAAGATGCAGTTTGACAGGATGAATGACTTGGTCTCTTAATGAGATTGTAACTTCGAAAAAGTTTTGCTTTAATTCAGCCGGATTTTACAAGCACAAAAACAGTCATAATTTCTTCTTCTTCAGTTCATGGCATTCTCAGCATCCTCCTGAAGGACTACAATTCTGTTGCTTTAAATTTCTTCTTCATCTGTAAGAAGAATGTCCAACATTTACTGCCATGATATCAGCACAGATAGTACAAAACATTTTTGTGTTCTTTTGTTTGTTTCTAACGAAATTTTCCTGTTTCTTAATACTTTTCTTAGCTTTAAGAAGGCATCTTTGGTTATTCCAATTCACCTTCGGATTTCAATGTCGCACTTTCCGTCCTCTGTTAAAACCCTTCGCAGATATTGAAATTATTGTACTTGTGTGATTATCGTGTCTATTTCCATTCAGTTCATTTTCCCCAATTACTCGTTTGTCCCCAATTTCAAATTGTTTATGCGCTGCTAAAACGAATTAAGTCGTCTTTATGATTCTAACTGGGTTTTATTATCTGCACAGAGTTCTTCTTCTACGAAATTCAAAAACAATAAATAAAACCGACCATCAAGCTTTTGACTTGTTTGCAGTTTATTTGCCGCGGCTAATATTGAGTCACAAACAAATTTATGCCGCTTTTCCATTGCCATAAAATTGCAAAATGTCATCAACTTAAACTCCTAAGACAAAAACAGAGAAGATGAATTTTTTTTTTCAAAATAATTCTTTGTCTTTTGTGAAGTTACTGAAATTGAAATTAAGAATCCTATTTAAGTGTCATGTCTCCTCAAGGACACATGGCACAGTCGATAAAGGCGTTGGTTAGATCCAGTGACAGGACCCAAAGAGTGAGTTCAATACCCGGTTAAGGCAGTGGAGAACTTTCAGAGGGAAATTAACAGAAGATAACTGATATCCATTAAAACATGGCACAATGGAACTAGAACAGTCTACCCCAGTGAGCGAAATAAAGGGTCCAGTTCAACATTTCAACCACCTGAAGAAGACCGGAGCGTACAACAGCCGAAACGTTGTAATAAATATGGCGACAAAGATGAGAACAATAGTCCGAATAATGTAAATAGTGTACTATTTAAAATAAAGATGTTATCTATGGCGTATTTGAATTATAATTATTATTCATGAGTGAACATTTAATTCTCTGTGTCATGTAACTGTTATTTTTACTTTTACTCTCTGGTCAGCACTTAGAGTATGCGCCCAAGGCACAAAATATGTTGCTAATCCTAGCAGCTGGAACGATTTGGGCAAACAATTTTAAAAAAAAAGTTCATGCGTAGCCTTGAATATCGTTACAAACATTATATACTAATTCAACAATTTAAAAAAAAGTTATAAATATTTTATATTCGTTAATCCTTTGATGGATAGGGATTATGTAATTGTGTGTGAGTATGTGTGTGCGTAAGAGTGAGGTGGGGAGAGAGGGCCTCGTGGTTTGGCTGAAATTAAGAAGTCGGTTTACCCGGACAAAGAAATCTCCACGGTAGGAACGAGTCTGGGCTTGTCGTTACCGCATCCTGTAAATGAGAGAAGTTATTTACTCGCCTCCTCACAGTGGCAATATATGATACGAAGTCGTTTTTAACGTGTGGTTGCCATCGGCCAATCCAAATCCCCGTGGCTACTGCTACGCTGGAGTCGATATTATATCGACCCCCATCTTTTATTTCAAGGAAGGTGCTACTGTTAGTCTGGAATTCCCGAATGTAAGGGCCTTCACCATTGTTTAAAGAGGATAGCAGATACAGCGCATTGATCCCAAGCCAAAGCCAGAGAAGCGACTTTATGTGAAAGAACAAAAGAATGGAAAAGGTTTCGTGTCCTTTCTTTTATACCACTTAATACCACGCCACCCAGCGGAATTTAAGCAAAGCTCATTAACAAACAATCCCTTGTTGAGACATATACAGTAAGTAAAAGAAAATTTTGACAATTTCAAATATTTAAATGTCTCCTATCTTTTGTTTACAGGTCGGTGGTTTGTTTTGTTTTTGATTTTTTTTAATGAAATGACTGTTGACGTGGACAATCAAAGACCAAAATCAAATGGTACCAGGTGTCAGCTTTGTCCAGAAAGCCAGTCTGACACAGAGTAAGCCGGTTATGTTTGACTACGTGTTGAAACCCCTTATGTTTCGCTGTGTTCCGATCAGAAGGGGGCACTCAGCAATCTTTCTATTACTCGGCGACTATTTCCCGCCACAAATTCGACGACCCCTACTCCCCACTGACCGCATCCAATTGAAGTCTATTTATTCAATCCTTGGCTAATAACAGGTTGTAAAGTTGACCTCACCTTTCTGTTGTACCTGAGCCAAATACACTGGAACGTGAGAAGGGGCGAGTCGTCTGTATTAAACTGTGGGCGGCTTAGCACGGGTACTACCCTCTAATCAGTACCCTCAACTAATTTGCCATACCTCCCACTGGGTAGGTCTCCTTCCCCGGCTATGTGATGTGGGCGGGGAGTAAGTAATCTGGCCTCTTCAACATTCCTGTCCGTCTGTTAGGGTGATTGTATTTCATTCATTTTGTGAGGTGCGTTTTTTCCGTCTTCTTTTTAAAATTCAGGTGAGAATACGTGTGTGATTTGACGTGCGTATCTCATCTGACGACCGGCGCTTATCTTCAATAGTTTTTAAATAGCGAACAGAGCCCGCTGAGAGAAAGTGAGAGAAGGAGAAAAAGAATGAAGAAAAAAAAAGTAACAAAAAAACAAAAAACACACACAAAAAAAAAAAAAAAAAAAAGAAAAGAAAACGAATAAGACAGCGAGAGAAAGAGAGGTTACTTTACAGCATAAATTATGTATCGTCTACGGCGAACATCATATAATGTGCGCATGCGTTTTAGGTAGCGTTTGGCCTGCGAAGTCACATGGCTATTTTTTACTTTCTTTTTTCTTTAGCATAAAAAAACAGTTGCTCTCTCGTCAAGATGAGATGAAGTCATTGGTAAAAGAACGGGAAATGGAGAAAAAAAAAATGACTTAATCTTTCACTTTTAAAATTATACAGGATCAGTTTCTAATCTAAACTCCTGAAAATTGACCCAGTTAAAAGACAAATTGCCTTCGAAATTACAAGTTGTTATTTATCTATTTATATTTTCAAGGACGTACTATTTTTTAATATCCCTTTTTTTTTTTTAGCTACAGCCTGATTTTCTTTCATTATGATCTCTATTTGCTATGGTAGCCTTAGCAACTGCTTCCTCTTCAGTTGCTAGAGCTTCATTGTAACAACACAGACCGAATCATTAAGAGGCTCAGTAAAGCAATCAATTGCTACTATCGATTCTCTTTGGAGGCAGAAGTATGGAGTTTAATTTAAAAATCTGAGGGATAATATGAAGGACCCGTGGGAATTTCGCGATGATTTCAAATCTAAAATGTGTGTATTTGTTTAGTTCCTGTAGTAAATTTAGTTAACGTATTTCATTAACTTCAGAGTTTATAATATATATACTTGCATTGGATGATTAAACACCAATGAATATTCATTTAAAAAGGAAAGTTAATAATAGGGGTTTGCCAGATAATAATAATAGGGGTTTGCCAGATAATAATAGGGGTTTGCCAGATAATAATAGGGGTTTGCCAGACGTCCGGCAAAATGCGGAATTGTTTCGCATTTCACATGCTGAAGGGTGTGTCCTGTGTCAGTTAAGGTGAAGCATGTTTTTCTCCCTAGTTTGAGAATCGATGATGCTTTTTAAAAATTAATTTTGTTTTTAATACAAATTTGTATTTTTTTTTCTGAATTGCTGTGCCAATTTTGTTTTTTGATGTTTTATTCCAAAGAATAACTTACAAATCTACCATTCGTCCGTGCATTAAAGATTGTTGCTATATCCGTTCCGTTGTTCCTGCTGTATATCTCAAGATTCTTGACAAAATCCAAAGAAGGATCAGCAATGTAATCCATCCTGACTTGGCATCTTGACTCATCGATGTGACGTGGCTTCCCTCGGTCTTTTCTACAAATATTTTCAGCGCAACTGTTCTGACGAGTTTTTTTTTTTTTCCCTGGTGTACCGACTGCATGAATTTAAGCGTGCTACTAGATTGGTATTTAGCTATTTCAACAGTAAACAGGTGGGACCTAAATGCATTTAATTAATTTCTTTTCTATATTTTAAATCATTTCACCCCAAGCAAGGTAAGAATGCTACCTGTACAGAGGGGGTCACAGAGAGCGAAAGCGAGAAAAAAAGACTGAGTATAGAGAGGATTGTGGAAAAAAAAAAAAAGATAAAAGATGAACAGGATTCGAGAAAATAGAAGATGGCGATTGACGTTACATTTAAATTTTCGAAGATTATAGTTATCAGGGAAGCAAGGAAACGGAAGGGAGTTCCACAGGCGGGAAGTGCGAGAAAAGAAACTGTTAGAGTAGTAGTGGTATTTCCAGCTCCATGCTTTCCAGCCAATATTCATCTGTAAAAAATTAAATGCAATGTCAATCGCTATCAGCTGTCTTGATTACTCTTCCCGCTGATTATTGATTTTTCTGTTTCTCATTCTTCCACACCCAGTAATCCCTTGTGTCTTAGTGGCTTTATTGCCTTGCTGGTGGAACTCCCTTCCAGCTCCATGCTTTCCAGCCAATATTAATCTGTAAAAATTTAAATGTAATGTCAATCGTTATCAACTGACCTGAATACTCTTTCCACTTCCTGCTGATTATTGATGTTTCTGTTTCTAATTCTTCCACACCCAGTAACCCCTTGTGTCTTAGTGGCTTTATTGCCTTGCTTGGAGTGATACTGGTTAAAAAAAAAGTTTGAGTACTTTTGGCTTTATGAAAGGCGAAAGTACTCATTTTTGCTTTATCGGTTTCATCGTTTTTATGAACCTGAAACCAGGAAAATAGTCCAAAGTATAGAAAAACAACCCCTTTTTTTGTTGTTAGTTAAGCAAGCATATTTTTACGTTTTTACTCTGTACATCTTCTTATTTCGCTAGAATATTTTTACTTATCTTTAATTCTCTATTTGAAAATAATCAAGATTTTTTTATCTTAAAGATTTAATAAATTGGAACCACGTATTGTGCTACATCCGGAATTGGATATTTTATTTTTATAAGTTAAAATAAAACTACATTCAGCCATATTCGAACATTGCGAAGTGGACTTTTCCACTGACCGGCAGTTTCTTTCCAAGATAAAAATCTAAAATAATCCTTTCACTATTAATGCAGCCGATCTTAAACTTAAATCAAAAACAAAAAATCAAAGTATTTTATTTATTTATTCTTCTCATATCAATAAAAAAAATCTTTTTCAATATTGTATTTCATTAATATATTTCATTCTCCTTCAGGGCGTAGGCGATTATAGCTCTCCACAGCTTCTTTTCCCTTTTACTATCAGTGAATTTGCGTGCATTCTTGAAGAAGTTTGTGGAGGGGGTTCTCGTTGTCGTCTCCGTGGTTTGGAATTCAGAGATTTTTTTTTATCTTAAACTGGTTATTATCCAAAGCTAGAGAACTAAATCTACCCTGCTGTTTAACCCATAGATGGGTGGGGGAGAAGACACAGGTTCGTGCCTTTCTCAAGGATGACTGTGCAAAAGTGAACGCAACAGACTATCCCGCGATTCGAAATCGGCTCACTTATTCCATTTTCATAACTCCATTATCCATTATATTTTCGCCTCCTGATGAGCTGGTAGTGTAACGGGTATCGGCAGAGAAAATTTAATCAGAAAGTTGGTTTCAAATTCCGGATTAATTTATTGCGTTCCCCTTTGCACTAATGTCCTTGTGAAAAGCAGGGAAAGCGTCTCTTCTCCCCCATCCACGATATGGCTTAAAAATAGAAGGGTACACTGAGTTTTCTAACTGTGGGTTGCAACCAGTTTAAAACTCTGAATTCTAAATTCTGAGGGCAATGGGAAATCACTTCAATATCTTTCCGAGGAATGCATGACAAGTCAAAGATAATATATTATCTATGAACGATTATCGTTGGTCAATATGGTTGTTAATGACTTAAAAAATCTGACAGAAAAATGCTAATAATAATAACTCAATAATAACTCAGCTACAAGATCCAGATTACAAAGAACCAAATATTATGCGCGGTACTTGGAAAATAAAACATTCTTATAACTCTACAGACTTACAAAAAACAATCTATAGATTCAGTTCAAAGTAAAAATAAAATCATCCTTGATAATAGTTAAAAGAATAGCCGAAAGCGCTCAGACATACAAAACATTCGGATAATCTCTACATAATTTATGTCCAGAAAAAACAAAAATTATAAGAACACAAGAGAAAATTAAATAAAAACTTAACCGCCGTACCTTGTCAATCGTTTTTAATGAAACACATACACACACAGAAATATATATATATATATATATATATATATATATATATATATATATAATATATATAAAAAAAAAAAAAAAAATGAAATGGACAAAGTCCGAAAATTATTTTAAGACATTTTATGTTTATACATTCTTTTTATAGATACAAATATTTAAGTAAATGCTTTGTTTATAATAAACAACATTTACCGGCCTGAATGTCCGAGAAATTTTCACAGAAAATATTCGTCCTCCGACAAGATTCGAACCTTTATCCTATACGGAACCGTCATTTAGCTTGACGTGCCTTTACAGATTTGGCCACAGATGAGCGTTCGGTTAGCATAAATCCAGTAAATTCGACCTTGCTAACCGAACGCTCGCTTCGTGGCCAAATCAAAGACACGTCAAGCTAAATGACGGTTCCGTAGGATACAGGTTTGAATCCTGTCGGAGGACGAATATTTTCTGAAAATTTTCGACATTCAAACCGGTAAATGTTAATAATACTGTTTATTACAAACAGGCATTTACCAAATATTTGTATCTATAAAAAAAAAATGTATAAACATGAAAATATCTTTATATATATATTCAGGATCTTTTAACTATTTCACATTTCTTTCCCGATCTATTCACACAATGTGGGACATTTAACAACAAATGTAGTGGAAATATGAACAAAAAGAAAAATAAATTAAATGAAATCGGATTGAACCAAAACAGATAAAAAAATGAAGATTTTTTGAAATTGAAACTCTCGTTCCATTCACCATGTCTAGGGATATCCCTTCTTTTTCTATTTTAATACTGCCCACTTATTGTTTGCCTTGAGTCTAAGTCTGCAGTACCCGGTCCAGGGATTAAATTCACAATTCGTCTGCTATCAAATTCACGTTTTAATCCACTTAGTCAAATGTCATACGTCATAACTGATTATGCAGAAGACATTCCCGCACTTGGCTACCGTTACTTTCTGCCGTAGACTGGTTGCCAATCAAGGCTATAGGGCTCAGTTTGCCCTGTTATTCAACCCATAGATGGAGGGAGAAGAGATTCATACATTTTTTAAGGGTATTTGTGCGTAAGTGAATGTAACAAACCTGACAGGAATTCGAACTCGGATCTCTGATTCCTTATTCGTTATATTCCAACCGTTTCCCATTACGCCACATGCCATACATCTAGTAAGCTGTTGATATTCGGTCAGATCTTTGGCACCACGGAGCAACAGCCTATTGGATTAAAACTTTGTTTGCTGAATTTGGTAGCACTTCCATTGAAATCAATCCGTAAAGAAGAAAAACGAGACAAGACTCAATGGAACGGGGGATAGTTTACTCATTAAATAAGAGTTCAAATGAAGAAATCTGGAGAATAAAAAGGCTGACGAAATATTGTGATAATAACAGCAAAGATGAGGAGATTAGTGCAAATGGAAATAGAAAAATATATAACTCGAGTTAAATCAAGATGAAAGAATGAAAGAGTTTGCATGAAAACATTTCTTTCTTCTTCCTCTTTTTCAAAGAGACAAATCCACAAGGTCAAAAAGAAGAAAGAAAAAAAAAATCCAAGATCGAAGGTCAAGATTGTATGATGTTGATTGGAACTCCTCTGTGGTAGCCTCTCGCCGTTGGCCAATCGACCAGACGCACATTGTCGGCCAAGAAAATTATCATTGACAAGGCGCCCATTTTCTATTGCACCAATCGCTTCACCCACGGCGGACAAACGTCTGTGCGTCGGCTGTAATTGTCAAGTATGGAGACTAATATTCGGAACTTAATCGGGAGCAGAAACACACCCACACACACGCACGCACGCACACACAGAGTGTGTGTGTGAGAGAAAGAAAGAGAGAGAGAGAGAGAGAGAGACTCCGCGGCGCGGGGTTTACATTCGCATTCATACACATCCAGAGATGAGAAAACTAGCACAGTTACTCACATACTGACTCAAATACTTCCACACACACTCACATACTGACTCAAATACTTCCACACGCACTCACATACAGACTCAAATACTTCCACACGCACTCACATACACACATAGATAGATATGCTCACAGAATTGTATGTCAGTTTTATATTTCATTCAGTGTATGTATAAGTTTAGAGCATTTTTATTTTAAAAAGAATTTTAAAAAAATAAACGGTTTTATATTTTATATCGTCTTCTTTTTTATATGCCGTGTCCCTTCAGGACGTAGATGATCATGGGCCTCCATATCTTCCTGTCCCTTGTAGCTCTTTGTCTTTTTGTCATTTTCGTAAATACTATTCCGCCATCCATTTACTCAAGCTCATCAAATATGTCATGCGCTGCTTTCGTTTTTCCCTAAATCTGTCCTGTGAGTATCAGGTTCTCTAAGCCCTCCTTCCTCATTACGTGCTCCAAAAAATTCAACTGACTCTTCTTCTTGATATTAAGTATAAGTTTCCTCTTTGTTTCCATTCTCCCCAAAACCTCGTTGTTGCTCTAATGTTCGGTCCATGGTATCCTCAGCATCTTTCTGTAGAACCACATTTCTGTCTCTTCTTCATTTTTGAGGTGATTGTCCAGCATTCGCTGCCATACAGGAGGACACTTGACAGTTTAGTACTCTTTGTTTCCAACGAAGTTTTTCTGTCTCTTAATACTCTGCTTAGCTTTTGGAATGCATCTTTGGCCAATCCCAATATGTCGTCGGATCTCAGTGTCGCACTTCCCTTCCTATGTTAGAACACTTCCCAGATATTTAAATTTCTAAGCCTGCTTGATTTTAGTTTCCCCGATTTGTAATAAGAGTTTTTTTCTAAGATAAGCGCATTTGTATGCGTAAATATATTTAGTTTTATATTTTTTTGATCTTTTTAACGAATGTCATTGGGGATAGAGTGACAACAAATCCCTTCAGCTCTTCTGCACTTCGCCTTGACCCTAACAGTAATATCGGATCTCCACTTTTCCCACATTTGCTGCTTGGGTTTTGGAGGAAGTTGCCCAATTATAGTAATGAGCCTCACTCACCCTCATATTCCACAATATCCTGATGTTTAGTATAAGTTTCCTTTTACCATTTTCTTCAAAACCTCGTCGTTGCTCACATGTCTTGTACAGCCCTACTCCGAGAGAGTTATCGAAAAAAAGGGTCCTGGGAACTTTTGGACACGTCGAATATTAAAATACAATTTCTTTAATTCTTTCAATTTTTTAAAGTTTTTTTGAATTCCTTTTTACGTTGCAAATGAAGGAATTGAAATTCGTTGTTGATATTTATGTTCATTTTATCTTACCCCTGAAATTGGAATCGGTTTGATCCCGTTAAAGAACACACGAATTTGGGGTTTATTATTTTGTAGTCTTCTCTTTTAACAGAAATCATGTGACATCAAATCTCCTCAACGCCCAATTCACTTTTCATGATATTGATTATACTGCCATCGGAATGGTTTCAATACTTTCTCGAATTTTTATTTTTATTTTCTTATCTCTTTGTTGGAAACATTAGAACTATGCCAAGTACTCCGATAATGATCGGTAAAACTGTCACTGTCATGTTCCACAATTTTTCAAACTTCTCTCGCTAGGTTCATCCAGTTTTCATCCTTATTTGTAGGAAAGGAAACATCCTTTGACATTTTCCTATCTTTCTCCAATGACTAGATCTAGACTTCTGGTTTGGATTGGATGATAATCGTCCTCATTCAGTCACGTCTGCTTTTCCCTCAATTTCTTGCATTTTAACCGCCATTATTATTATTACACATACATACTCGAAAAGTATCAGATTTTTTTTTGCTTGTATTTTTTCTTTTCTTAAATTGGACTATTTCATAATTAAAATTGAATGATTGTATCAAAATAATGAAAGTTTACGATACATCTGATTTCTCAATTCTTCGCTTTCTAAGTAAGATAATCAACAGATGTTAATGGCACAAAGTACCACCAAACATTAGCATAATATGACATCAAACAACCCCAACCATGAGAGTGGAAGAATCACCAAAGATTGTTTTCGCTAAAAAGCAGTAGATAAAAATAATGGAAACACAAAGGAAAAGAATGTAAATGAAATTGTCTAATTTATCTTCCCAAAACACATAGAAAATATATTTTTAAATATAAAATTCCCAGCGTCTCTCGTTCGTGAGTGTGTGTAACTGCATCAATTAAAACCTAAACCTCGTCCGAGGAGGCCTTAAAGGACGTAAGGCGTCACACGAAAACTTTTATGATTTGTCAGAGTTCTTGCTCTTGATATATATAAAAAAAAATTGATAATTATCCTATATATATATATATATATATATATATATATATATATATATATATATATATATATATATATATATTATAATATTTGAGCAGCAATCATTCTTTTACAAATTTCATTAAAAACAACTGACAAGATCATGCGGTTAAGTTTATATTTTTTAACCGCAGTACCTTTGACGTCTTTAAAAAAATGTCAGTCGTTTTAATGAAACTTTATATATATATATATATATATATATATATATATATATATATATATATATATATATATATATATATATATATATATATATAAACACACGTAAACCAAAAGATAGCTTATTCCTAAAATTTCCTTGAGGATGAAACGAGACTAAACACCTCAATTCAACTTAATTTTAATTATTTGGATGATTTCGGCTCTCGTTTTTGAAACATGAGAACTCTTATCTAGCGAAGGAATCATATTTTTAAACAAAAAATATTATTATATATATATATATATTAAAATAATAAGAAAGAGCAGTAAGGTTTAGAATCCGGTGTTCTTAGTAATAATTTTTATTTTTAAAAAACAGTGCTCGATACAAAACAGTATAGCATAATATTGTAATTATTTTCTATATTAAAAAATATAGTTCCATCGCTACACAGGAATTACCATATTTCAAAACAGAAACTAAAATTTCAAATTTAATTTTAAAATTAAATTTAAAATCCATAACTCATTCCATTCTCAAGCGATTTTTGGCCACTTGAGAATGCAACAAACTATGGATTTTGAATTTAATTTATAATTAAATTTGAAATTTTAATTTCAATTTAAAAATTCCTGTAAAGATGTAACCATATTTTAAAATGAAAATAATTATAATATATATATATATATATATATATATATATATATATATATATATATATATATATATATATGTATGTGTGTGCGTGTGTGTGAACATTGAAGTCAGCACCCATGATCTATACAGTAGCATATCTTGAGTATGGTAGGGTTAGGGTACGTGCCCTCAGCGCCACTTTTGGGGGTGCCACTTGAAAGGGGCGCCATTGACAGATTTTTATTAAGCTTTTAGCAAGGAAGGTGCAATTGTAATTTCCATGTAGTACCATAATTTGTTAATTAAAAGATTAACTTGTATTTTTGAGCGGATCTTGTGGTAAAACTATCTAAATAAATGGGTGTCGGATATTTGAACTGTGGTCATATTTTACATAGATATGCTCCTGTATATATATATATATATATATATATATATATATATATATATATATATATATGTTGTGTATTTAGGCAGCAATCGTTCATTTATACATGTTTCGTTAAAGACGACAGACAAGGTACTGCGATTAAGCTTTTTATTTAAATTTTCTTTTCTGGACACAGTTTGTGTAAAAACTGTTCAAATGTTCTGTCATTCCGAGCGCTTTCGGCTATGATTTTAACCATCATCAAAGATAATTTTATACTTTTTTTACATCTACGAAGGATATTACAAAGCAACTGAAGGAGCTTTTTTCTGATTTGCTCAATCGATATTAAAATGTTGATATTAGATCTGAAATGGATAACACATTACATTGCGGAAGTACAAACATCCATTGAAAAATGTAATCTTTTCATTTAAAACTTTTGAAACGTGAACCTCAAGGAGAATTTATTTTCTTTGCGTGCTTGGACACTTGAACTGAAAATCTTTTTAATCATTTCACACGAAGCAAGGCAATAAAGCCACTAAGGCAAAAGGGGTTGCTGAGTGTGAAAGAATATGAAAAAAAGAAAAACATTTTAAGGAGACAGAACAATAAAAGAAGAAGAATTAAGAAGACATAAGATATCGATTGACATTGAATTTTGAAGACAGAAGTTGACCGGAAAGCAAGAATCCGGAAGGGATTTCTACAAGTGAGAAGTGCGATAGAAGAAACTGTTAGCATAGAACTTACGGTTATAGCCATTTCAACTGTAAAATGATGAGATCATGACACTACTCTAGTACTGCGCTTAAATTCATAAAATTTACATAGACGAAAACTCATCAGAATAATTACCATGAAAATATTTATGGAAAAGATTTAGGAAAGCTACGTTACGGCGGTGGGAAAGTGACTGAAACTGAGATGCCAGATCAGGGCCAATAACATTGCAGATCCTTCTTTGTATTGTATCAATAATCTCTAAATACTTAACAAAAGCCCCAAACCAGATGTGGCGGCAGCATTCAATGCATGGATGAATGGTAGATTAATATATATATATATATATATATATATATATATATATATATATAAAAAGCAGACATTGAAGTCAACAACTAGAGGCGGCAGTCTGTTTCATGCTTAAAGGCAATCGTTAGGCCATATGCATTGTGTTTTTGCCCGGCTATTTATATATGCAGGTCAGTGATGCATTGTGGGTAGTCTATTGTATAATTCTAACGGTTATTATGGTGGGCGGTAACGGTTATGTTTCGAAATATTCTAGTGGGTAATTAGTGGAAATAATTATGGATCTGGTTGTAGTTATTTCTATTTAAGAACAAATTTCGAGTTTAATATTGTACATTACAAAAAATGAACTGACTAAATTTTGAATGCAGAGTAAATTTCAACTTTTTGAGCAATGATCAGAGTTTGCCAGTACATATTTAAAAAAAAAATGAAATGGATGAGTGCTGTTCAAATGTTATTTTTTTTTTTTTTTGTGGATGTTGTTTGTTAATTTTTTTTATTTATAATTGATTTAACTGTTGTTTGTTATTATTACGTTTATTTGTGTTTATGTATTTATTTGCGTTTGCGTGTACGTTCATAGTTACTTAATTTGTTTATTATTTACCGAATATATTTACTTTTTTATTGGTTTTGATTAATTTATTTTACTTGTTTTGTTCATTTTAATTTATTTACTTACTTTTGTTTATTCTTGTTCGTTTTTAGTTTTTTCGACTTATATATATATATATATATATATATATATATATATATATATATATATAATTTGTCATCACTGTTTTATTCTTCAGGGATAATTGATATTGAATTAATTTCTTAAATATTCATGACCTTGAATAATCATTCGACTCTCGCGTAATTGCTTAACTCTGATTGGTTCTTTTATGATTGATTAATTTATGGTCGATCTTGTGACTCGGTATTTCAAGGTTATTTGCAGACAAATTTCGTCTTTCCTATTGGCCTTCTCCTATGGTTAAATAAGTCACTAATTTTGAGCGTCAAGTAATCGTACATCTAATCGTGGGAATTGACTAAATGAGTAGAAATTCTCCCTGAATTTTTCAGTCTCGTCAGTCGTCATCAGTTTTCAACGGTTGTCTCTCGTCTTTCTGAATTTACCAGTTCTTTTACTGGGCTCCCTGTATATATATATATATATATATATATATATATATATATATATGAAGAAATATAGTCTTAAGGTGTGCTATATTTATGGAATAAAGTAATCGATATCAGAGATAGAGCGTGTGTAAATATAAGAGTGAACATTGAAGTCAACACTTAGAGGAAACGATTGCGTCTAGTGTGTGTGTGTGTGTGTGTGTGTGCGTATAACATGGAACTAAGGAACTTTTCTGAAAAAATACAAAAATGCTGTTATGATTTCAGTTTCCAAATGTAAGAATGCAGGTGGGGTCTGCAGATATTACTGACAGATTGCACTTCTATCTTATGTTGGCAGGATTTTGTTTTTCTACTTTCGAGGTTGAATTCACGAATATCTCTAAATATTCTTCCAGAATTTCAATGTGACTTTAAACCAGACAATGAAATAATTAATTTTAACAGCCAGGCAACGACAAGAAAAATGCCGACCTCAAAATTATTCCAGGCTTTTGCTGATTTAACGAATATGATTGACACTGCGAATATCCAAGACTTATGCGAGGTTTTGCTTGGACTGGGATGTCCTGTACGCTGTCAACTTGGTGAGATCATTTCATGATGACATGAAAGCTTGTGTGCGCATATGAGACATCTTTATTAAATCTTTTTAAGGTAGAACTGGGTGTAAAGCAGGAAATATTCTTGGGTCGACACTGTTTTCAATTTAGTTATCTGTTGTCTTGGAAAATGCATTTAATGTTTGCAGACGTAGCAGTTTTGGGCAATACAGAGTTTCATGTAAGTCATTCAATCTCTGAAGATTTTATGCCAACTTTCAATCCTGTAATAAAAGATTTACTTTATGTTAATGGCTCTGAGTTGGTTACTCACAGTCAGTGAGATGCAGCACTAAATAATCAAACTCAACGATTCCTGCAAAGCTTTTGGCCTTCTGATAAGCTTGGATAGGTCACGTGATATATTAGCCAGCGCCAACTAATTTTGATCGCATGATCAATTACGACTGAATAGTGAGTTCGATCTTCACTGGGTGCCCCATACTTTCGATCTTGTGCCACATCTAAGCTACGTCGAGAAAATCAGCATAGCAGAAGCACCAGACCAGATATGACAACAATATTCAATGCTTCATCTAACAATGGAGAGGAGAAGTAGTTGAAGGAGAAAAAGGGAAAAATAGCGAAGTAAAACAAAAATTGGAGATCAAAGAGGAGAGAGATTTCCCTGGCTAAGTTCAACTAGCTCAAGAAAAGAAAAGAAATATATTTGAAATCTTATACAAATAGCCTTTTGCTCAGCCAGTTATCCCAAGATGCAACTGTGAGATTGCATGAGCGAAAGAGAACAACCTCGACAAATTGATGTGCGCACCATGATAAGATTTGAGCTTACCCTATTCAGTTCCACTATAACCTTCCTACAGCAGGCGGATCAAAGTTCGATAGTTCAGCTTGAAGCCAATCGCCTACATCACCATGATTTAATTGACGTCTGCGCTGATAATCGATGTCGATTCAGTCGGCAACAAAAGATTCTATTTTCCAGTTTGTCTCATCACAATTCCCCGATCAATAAATGGCTATGGTTAGAATTAGTGGGTCCTTTAAATCCTACACACCCAACAAAGTCTGTTGAATTTCCATTATCCTGCTAGCCTCACTTTAACTTAAATTTATCTTTGAACACGGACATTCCTCTGGTGATTTTATAAGCGTAGCTTAGCTGTGGGACAAATCCGAAAGGATGGGGCACCTAGTGAGTATCGAACTCACTATTCAGTCGTAATTGATCTAGCGAGATAAGCTTGTTAACCATTACACTACGTCGAAATGCACGACCTACAAGTGTTTATGGTGATTTTCCAAGCGTAACAAGGCCTAACGGATGGGGCACCTAGTGAGTATCGAACTCACTATTCAGTCGCAACTGATCTAGCGAGGCAAGTTTGTTAACCATTACACTACGTCGAGGTACCAAAAATTGATTTTATAACTCTAGTTTAGATGTGGCACAAGTTCGAAAATATGTGGCACTCAGTCAAATCTAATTCGAATTCATGTGATGAAGCTAGAAACACTCCATTGAATCTGAACTATATTGCTTCATGTCAATTCTGCTCGTCGTAGAGCGAATTAAATCCAGTGATAAAAGGTAATCACTCTTCCAGGAATACCCTCACTCTAAAAAAAATACTTTTGCTTAATTGTAACATCCAATACACACAGACTGCTTACCAGTAAGCAGTCTGTGTGTCTAGTAAACAATATATATATATATATATATTGTTTACTAGAGACATATCAATTCAAGTAAATGTTATATATTTTCGCAGATCCAGTAAGCAGTCTGTGTGTATTGGATGTTACCATTGAAGCGAAAGTATTTTTTTAGAGTGGGGGTATTCCTGGGAGAGTGATTACCTGAATGTCCGAGAAGTTTTCATAGAATATATATATATATATATATATATATATATATATATATATATATATATATGTATGTATGTATGTATGTATGTATGTATGTATATATTCTATGAAAACTTCTTGGGCATTCAGGCCAGTAAATGTTATTAATACTGCTTATTATAAACAGTGCATTTACTTAAATATTTGTATCTATATAAAAAAAGAATGTATAAACATAAAAAAAATGTCTTAAATAATTTTTAACTTTGTCCACTTCATAATGTATGACGTTATTTGTTTACATTGGATACGCATTGAGCAGATATGAATAATTAAGAGAAAATCAGGAAAATTGTGTTTAAAAACAGTAAAATCAACCTTGCTACCCGAACGCTCTTCTGTGGCCGAAACGGTTAAGGCACGTCAGGCTATATGACGGTTCCGTATAGGATACAGGTTCGATTCCTGTCGGAGGACGAATATTTTCTATGAAAATTTCTCGGACATTCAGGCCGGTAAATGTTATTAATACTGCTTATTATAAACAGAGCATTTACTTAAATATTTGTATCTATATAAAAAAGAATGTATAAACATAAAAATGTTAACATATATATATATATATATATATATATATAATTAAACAACTGTATACATACATTTGTCTCACCCTATATAAATATATAGATAGATATTTGAATAATGTGGTCATATTATGTCTATTTACGTTTATAATGATTATTTCTAATTCTCTAATCAGTTTCTTGATGTTGAGATGTAATTCATTAATGAAGACGCCGTTCCTTATTTCCTTTCCCAAGTACTTTCGATCTCCTCCGAGATCAACTTCAGGGGTCATCTTAAACATACGCAATAACTTTTAACCGTCAACTAGTGTTTTGACAAAAGACGAACAATATATATATATCAGTTAAATGTCCTTTGGGAGATTCTAACTCTGGCAAAAAATCTAAGTTCGTATGTTGGCTTGACAACCACAACACTATCACGATGTCTCACGCTTGGGTAAAAGTTCTTTTGCACAACATTTAAACACAAAATCCTGTCCATCTTTACGTACAGTAACATTTGACAATACCAATATACTACAGCATGAATATAATAAACAAAAACGTCAAATTCTCGAGGCCATCTATATTAAAAGCAACCGTCCAACACTGAACAAAATTTATTACGAGTATAGTAGCAAAGTTTCAAAATGTGTTTGAACAATATGTAATGCATATGCACTTTAACATGTCTGCTTACCCCCTTACAATGTGAACGCTTGTTTACAGAAACACTATATCTACAACTGTTAATTTTAAAATAATTGTAACAGAGCACCTTTACGCGTGTTTACCATAATCAAAACTAAAAAGGTACGCATATTTTCTATGAAAATTTCTCGGACATTCAGGCCGGTAAATGTTGTTAATAGTGTTTATTACTAACAGAGCATTTACTCAAATATTTTATCTATAAAAAGAACGTATGAACATAAAAAATTGTTCATTTAATTATACATATATATATATATATATATATATATATATATATATATATATATGCCGGGGTGCTGAAGATCGCAAATGAATCTACCCACCACCTACTTCAATCTCAGGCCTTGGTCATACAACATAGTTTAGTTAACCAAATGTCTACAATAAGTGTATAGGTGAGAAAAGCATGCACCGTGGTTGAGGATAAGGTCCATCTCGGTTGTGATCGTGGTTCCTTCATATTTCTTTGCCTCGGCTCCACGCCCCTTAAAATTAAAATGAAGAACCCGCAAGTCTTTTAAACCCATAAGTCTTTCAAGAAGAAAATTCTCCCGAGTGTGAGGGTCGGCAATGAAAAATGTTCACCCTCACTTGTACAGTGCTGTTCGATAAAAGTGACTCACCTGATTTTTTACTTAAAAATTTTTTCGCCTATTGTTTTTGGGGTCAAACTAATTTTTAATCTTACTAATATAAAGACCCCTTTCCGACCACCTAGGAAAAAAGTTTACTCATCCTAAGAAATTCTATTGTCTGTCTATATTTCTGAGATGGGTATTATGAACATTATTTACATTATTCGGACTATTGTCATCTTTGTCGCCATATTTATCACAACGTTTCGGCCGTTGTACGCTCCAGCCTTCTTCAGGTGGTTGGAATGTCGAACTGAACCCTTTATTTCGCTCACTGGGGTAGACTGTTCTAGTTCCACATGCTATGTTTTGATGGATGTCAGGTATCAGTTATCTCCTGTTAATTTCCCTCTGAATGTTCTCAACTGCCTTAACACATGGCACAGTGGATAAAGGCGTTGGTTAGATCCAGTGACAGGACCCAAAGAGTGTGAGTTCATTACCTGGTTAAGGCAGTGGAAAACTTTCAGAGGGAAATTAACAGGAGATAACTGATAACTGACATCCATCAAACATGGCACGTGGAACTAGAACAGTCTACCTCAGTGAGCGAAATAAAGGGTTCAGTTCGACATTCCAACCACCTGAAGAAGGCCAGAGTGTAAAACGCCCGAAACGTTGTGATAAATATGTCGACAAAGATGAGGAATTCTATTGATAATTATAATTTGGGATATAGATGAGATTTAGGGAAAAACTCTGTTCAAAAAAAGTGACTCACTTATTTCCTGCAACATCAATAGAAACATAACCGAACAGCTTTAAATAAAGAATAATAGAGGTATATTTTATTTATAATAGGTAATATAGTTCGAGATATTTAATAATCTATGGGTCCTCCTTTATTTTGAATAACCTTTTCAACCCTTTTTGGCATTGACTTGATTAGGCTGGGCAAATCTCATGTCCAAGCATTGAATTCCATTCGGATATGAAATTCACAATCAAATCCTCTTTGTTGCTCAACTGCTTTCTCGAGAGCCTGTACTTTATAATACTCCATAAGTTTTCTATGGGGTTGAGGTCAGGAGATTGGGGTGACCATGTCATAACACTCATCTGCTTCTCATCAAAGTAATCCCTCATCAATTTTGATTTGTGGCAGGGAGCATTATACTGCATAAAAATGAGCTTTGTGGGGTCGATTTGCACCCTTTCAGCAGAAGTGAGCAGACAAGATTCTAAAATTCTCTTGTACTGCTCGCTCCTGAGGGTCTTTTCAATAGGTTTTAAGAAACCAGTTCCATGAAAAGAAAAGCCTCCCCAGAACATTATACTGAACGGATGCTTGACAGTACTTACTGCTAAATTCAAAGAGCTTTTAAAGCTTCTTCGGATTTTAAATCGCTTATCCTTTGAATTTAGCTCAACTTTCGTTTCATCGGGGAAGAGAACATTCTTCCAGTCTTCTACGGTGAAATTTTTGTAATAGTAAGACCATTCAAATCTCTTGGCTTTGTTGGCTTTGCTTATTAGCGGCTTAAACCTCCGTGTACAAGATTTGTAGCCACCGACGGACTGTTGAAGAGGCAAGACTAACACTTTGCTCTTTGCTTAGACTGGCTGCAATTTCTTGGCCAGTTATAGTCCTATTCTTCGCAACTTCCCTCTTGATTACCCTGCCAGTTCTATCATCAATCTTTTTCTTTCGTCCCCTTGTTTCCTTCCTTGGAGCAGGATTGGCGTCATTATGTGCCCTAAGCATTCGAGAGACAGTTGATTGCGGGGTTATAGCAATTTCTCTCGTAGACTTGCCGGTTTTTGAGAGGGCAATAATAGATGCCTTAAGTGGTTCTGAGTAGCTATTTCAAGCTGTTTTTATACTGTATGAGGCTTTCTGGAATATTCTGGAATACGCTAGATTTAATTTAAACTGTTCTAGAATTCTCTAGAATATTGTTCTGAGTGTATGGTAAAATAGTTTTCAATATTTTATCAAAAGCGCTTTAAATTAACCAGTTTAATAATTAGAATGCGATATCTGACTCACTTTTTTTGTACAGAGTTTTTTTCCTGAATCTCATTTATATCTAAATTTATAATTATCAATAGAATACCTTAGGGTGAATAAACTTTTTTCCTAGGTGGTCGGGAAGGGGTCTTTATATTAGTAAGATTAAAAATTATTTTAACCCCAAAAACAATAGACAAAAAATATTTTTAGTAAAAAAATATCAGGTGAGTCACTTTTATCGATCAGCAGTGTATTTTTTATGTGCATTTTTTCCTGAGGGTTGACTTCTCCTCTGAACTTTCTATGGAGTAGTTTTATTATCTGTTGATGTTGATTTTGAATGACGAGAAGGTAAGGGTGGTAGATTGTATAAATGGAAGAGGGGGTGAAGAGATTGATTAAATGGATGAGGGGGGGTGAGGAGACTGTTTAAATGGAAGAGGGGGACTCTTTATTATTTATCAGACTGGAGTAAATGAAGCTGGAGAAATGTTCAGTTTGAGTTTTTCTGGAAATGCTTTCATCACAGCGATTTCATACAGTGTTTCTCAACCTTTGTTTTAATTCAGGGCCGTGCACTTGTAGAATAACTCAAATTCTGAGAGGTATTTTAAATTTTAATAAGCAGAAAATAATTTATGTCTGAATTTCTGGGATAAGGAGTTATCATTATTTCAATATTTATATTCGGACTATTGTCATCTTTGTTTTTATCACAAGGTTTTCTTCTTGGTCAAAAAAAAAAAAGAAAAAAAAAGAAACAAACCTTAGTCAGAAGCAAACAAACCATGTTCAGAAGAAATCAATCCTTCTTGGTCAGAAGCAATCAATCCTTTGTATCTTTTCTCCATTTAGAACTTGGCTCTCCGCAATTCCCTGACCTTTGTAGGTCACGTCCTTTCAGAACTTGGCTCTCCACAATTTCCACACATTTGTAGCTCTCGTCCTTTCAGAACTTGGCTCTCCACAATTTCCTGTCTTTGTAGCTCTCGTCCTTTCTCTATCTTGCTAGTTCTGGTCTTCCATATTTAATTAAATCTCAAGGTTTTTTTTTAAGTGACTGTTGCTGAATAACTGCTACTGAATTGTTTTTTTAACTATAATTTTAACGTAAGGGAGGAGATAGTTTTGCTCATCGCCCAGTTCGCACACTCCTTGGTCTTTTGTACAGGAGTAGTAGTTTATTTCCGGTTTAGTATTGCGGTCCTGTTACTTCTAAACCTTTTCTTTTTCTTTCATTTCCGGTTGCCCCATTTTGTCTTTGTAGCATTATCACTTTGCTTGGGTTGTTGTCTATATACCTGTACCTTGTGTAGCTCTTGTGACTTGTTCAGTGTGAACAACATTCAGAAAAAAATATAATATTTTTCTCCAAATTCTGTTAATTCTTAATTTTACTATTTTTTTTTTTTTAAATATATCCCTTTGATAGATATTTGATTTTTAAGAGATTTTTAAATTGCTTTAAATTTTCTGTCATCAGTTTTTAATTAAAGTTGTAGATCACTCGTAATTTAAAAGTGGAAATGTTTTAAAAATATCAGAAAACCACAATGAAATCCGCAAACTGTGTTTTTCTTTTCATAGATTTAGTTTATTATCTTTTAGGTTATCATCTTTTAAATAAAATCAAAAGTTTACTAAAAAAAGGAAGCATTTAAAAATATTTTAAGTGCCTTTTTAAGGTTTGTCGCATCTCCAGAAACCTAAAAGATATTTTCCCGCGACAGGACAAATGTAGCCAGAATTAAAGCATCAATTAACCTAGACATTTAGACGTCGTAATGTAAACTACGCACAGGTTTATTTTCAACAAAATAGCAAAACCAGCAAATCAGAATAAAGGATTCAATGTTGACGAATCAAACAAAAGATCCAGAATTTAAAATTATTTTCAAGTTGATCCTATCTGTACTGATATAAGCAGAGGAGAATAAGCATTTGAACATATAGCGTTATAGTAACAGAGTAGAAGCAACCAAATCGACAGACCGAGAACAATATATCTGCACGACACACCGACACCGCAAATTCCACTCATTACTCCCGGACAAGGAATTTAACACGAGAACTAACGTTCCACCGATAGATAATTGTATTTATTTGTAAGTACGAGTTTTGCAGATTAAAACCAAATACGATCCCAAAAAGCATACACGTGTAATTTGTGACCACAATGAATTAATTGCTCTGACAGACTCATCCTTTTTCTTTTTCTCAGTGTTCCGCCGAATAAATAGCTATTGTATATTCTATAAACATCTATAATAGCTATTGTATATTCTATAAACTTCTGTAATAGGTATTGTATGTTCTATAAACTTCTATAATAGCTATTGTTTGTCCGGTGCTTGTGTTTATTTTTGTTTTTATAGTCAAACGCGTTGTTACCTTAGGACCGACGAAATAAATCCTTGCTATCGTACCCCTTACAGGCTCTTTTTAAAGTTAAATTTATGCAGTCTTTCTTTCTTTTTATGTGTCGTGTACTTTCAGGACGTAAGCGATCATGGTTCTCCACTTCCCCATATCCCTTGTGGCTCTCAATAAGTTTCGTGCCTCTCCAAGACCATGTTCTGCCATCCACTTGCCTAAGCTTGCAAGGTATGTCATGCATTACTTTCCCTTGTCTCTTTTTCCCTCTATTTGACCTGTGAGTATCAGATTCTCCAGACTCTCCTTTCTCATTACGTGTCCCAGAAATTTCAGCTGCCTCTTCCTTATGTTAAGTATAAGCTTCCTCTTTGTTTGCATTATCTCCAAGACCTCATCGTTGCTCACACGCTCGGTTCAAGATATACTTAGTATTCTTCTGTAGAATCACATCTCCGCTGCCTCGAGTCTCTTCTTCATCTTTGTGGAGACCGTACAACATTCGATGCCTTATAGGAGGAGAGATGTCAGGTAGCAGCTCAGTATTCTTTTCTTTGTCACCAAAGAAATCCTTCTGTCTCGCAGTACCCTGGCCAGATTTTAGAATGCATCCTTGGCGATCCCAATCCGTCTTCAGATATGCAGTACCAATTAAAAATGATATTCAATAGATTATTGTAGTTTAAAAAAAAAAAATCGCATGGACGCAAAATCACGGTGACCACGAGATTTGAGAGAATATAAATATGCAATGTACGAAAGATAACGAGACAATACGACAAATACAACATCTACACTTTGTCACTCAGGATTAGTGCCTACTAAGGAATTGAGGCCAGTCTCTCGAATTTCTCGAATATTGAGTCAGTCGACCCAGTACTTTCTGAGCGACTGTTCGGTTAAACTCTCTTCCTACGGACGGGAGGAACCCGAAGGAGGCTACGCCGAAGGGCGGAGTCTCTTTCGGGGAGATAGACCGGCCCTGAACCCGTTTATACGGATTCAATGGGCATATTTTTGGCCGAGCCCACGGGCTCGGAATGCCCACGTTAAAAAGGCCTTGTGCCACATGACACTCTCGTGTTTTGACTGAATATCGTCTCTCGAATTTCAACTACAATTATGTGGGTATTTTTGTGTATGTTGGCAATGCATTTGATTATTGGTATGCTTTTGTATTATTAACATCAGTTTTTCTACTCTACTGTGGAGCGTCGTTTAACGAGAAATTTTTAATACTTAGCACAAAACGTCTAACACTGTTGATGTACTGATGATGAAAGAGGCAATGTCGATGACATAGGAATCCATCTAAGAATGACCTTAGACAAAAAAAAAAAAATCAACACTTTCTACCAAATATACCAAAAATCAGGACTCACAGAATAAAAGGCAGTAATGCACAGACGACTGGTGATGCCTGGGTCTAACTCCTTGATTTTATGTCCCTAAGACTCAAGTATGGAGGCCTACTACAGTCTCGATTATCAAAACATGGGTCCACATTCACCCCACCTTGTGGAACTGTAGGGCGATTGTACAACGAGGTTATTAGAGACAATTTCAAATTTCAAAAATGAAAATTTTATTTCCTTCTTTGATTGGATGCCTGCTGATATGGATGCCCGGGGCAGTTGCACACTCTGCCACAATCCCTCTTCTTCATGCTACTGATAACAGAGTAAACTTTCTAAAACAGAAATTATGGTCTGGAATTGGGATGAAAGCAGTGATGGCATGTAGCCTGAAGCCGTCATTAAAATTCAGTATATGGAATAAATAAATGCTAAACACTACAAATAAGTCAGTGTATGGATAAGTTATAACGAATTTAGTTGGGAGAGAAGGAAACTGAACATAGAATAGGCTGCGCTAGGCGCAGTTTCATCCAACAACACAAAATGCAACAAAACATTAACCTGAAAACTCGAGTCATATTCTTAAATAACCTTGTCAAATCTAGACATTCATATGGATGTGATGCATGGTGACAAACTCGTTAGAAATATCTAAACTGTCAGTTGTATATATCTGCTTTCACCGATCAATGGTTAAAAATGGCTTCGAGCGAATAAAACCTGCAGATCTTAGCGAGTACTGTCCATCGAACTTTGTGGGTTGACGCCCAGTCAGTCAGTTATCTGCCATGCATGATACACGCTTAGGCGATCATGTATCTTTCGAGGCAGATTTTCCCCCAGTAAGTTGTCATTTGTTTCTACGGTAGACCAGTTGCCATCCGAGGCTACAGAACCCGGTCTGACATGCTATTTACCCATAGCTGGTGGGGAGGGGAGAAGAGGATTCATATCTTTCCCAAGTATTAGCACGTAAATAATTTAATAGATTCGACTAGAATAACTTTCAACAGCAACAACAACTAAAATGTATAGCACATATATTACAAAGAGAAAATAATGACATAATGATATCGATATTCCACATTGCCACAAACAAAAGGTTAGGAAGGAAACCGCCATCAATACTTGAAAGAACGATAAAAGTATACTTGAGAAACTTATTTTCCTGAAAATCTGTTTCAAGAGAAAGATAAATTTCAACCAAAAGTAACACTGGCTGTTCAGTCAATGACTGCCGAATGTTTCCTTATAAGGAAACAGTTAATATTACCTTTACTGTTGATTATTTACAATAGTTTCGCCTTAAACTGAACAATTTTTTACTGAATTTTTACAATTCTTAAAATAAAAATTATAATGTACCGAAATTAAGCGAGTCTCTATCCATTGCTAAAGGTACTAGAAAAATGGTCAGTTCCTTGTATTGATTCAGAAAGTAACTAACTTGTACGGCCATGCTCTATCTTTACGAGAATTCCTTTGTATACCATTAGTAATGGGGGAGTTCCATTTAACTCTTCACCAGAAATGTTATGTTCTAGAACAGACTCACGGGATGATATTTCCCAGACTACTACAATCTAGTCCTGGCTATGACTATAGAATACACCCGACAAGGCCTCTGCTCGGAAGATTGCAGCTGTGGAACTACCTTTTAATTGCTGACGTTCTCAGGCCCACCTTAAACCTGGGTGGTAGTACCTGTTTGGGTCCCCGCTATGGGCAAATAATGAACCCTCAAACAAAAACAAAACACTATGAAAGTATGAATATAATTTTTATAATAAAAATACCAACAATACATCAATCAGCATGCAAGAATTCTTTCATGACATTAATCCATATAATATCCTACAATTTCTTAAATCAAACTGTATTTCAAAATATAATTTCAACAAAACTACAACACAAAACACACATATCACCGCCGCTAGTAATTATGTCCACACAGACCTGTACATGTACAAAAGCTGAGTATCATCTACCATGTATTCAAATGTGAAAGCAGAAGAACATATATTTTTATTACTTCAAAGCTCTCAAGAAAATTAAATTTCAGCACTGAATGACCCATGAAGGAGTTGATATGCCGTTAAACAAACAAACCAAATTAAATTACTATAATCTCAACCTCTTCAAGTCTAGGGTCAATAATTATATATCCTGCTTATCATCATAATATGCACTTGTTACATCTTCCCTTTACCCCCTTACATTAACCGCATTCAGTAACCCTCCACTTTGAGTGGCTCTTGGGCCTTGTACTAGGCAAAAAATAATATTTTAAAAACCATCGTATTAGATCCAATAAGCATAAATGTGATAATTTAAAATTCTTTTATTTTTTGAAATGCACAAAACAAATTTTCAATCTTTTGTACATTTAGTTAAAACTAAACCCTCCTAATGCCATCTGACGTCAAGATATTCTGGCAAACCCAATCTGAAAGTTCAAGCACATCCTCCTCACACACAAAAGCGACAGAAGCCGACGGGAAGAAATGTCGAATTGTAATGGATGCGACGCAGTAAGTTTTGCATAAAAATAGATAAAAAGGTAGAAATGGAAAGGGGGGAGAGAAAGAGAAAAGGAGGCGAGAGGGAGAGAGAGAAAGAAAAGAGAGAGAAAGAAAAGAGAGAGAAAGAAAAGAGAGAGAAAGAAAAGAGAGGAGCAGGGAAGGGGATAAATAAGAGAGAAAGAGGGAGGAGGGGAGATAGAGAGAAAGAAAGAGATGACTGTCGTAAGACTTATTTGTATCTCAGCTTCCATTGTCGTTTTTACGGTATTTTGAATCTTGTCCTTTAGCCGGCACCCAAGTGGGCGTCAAAATGTCGAAGGCACACATTATAAAAGCTGACCCCTTTCAAACTTGATCGGTTTTAAGGCGGAGAAGTTCCCCTACACACAGGTCGACTGGGAGTCTGCAGAGCGGGCCAAATATATGTCCCTGTCTCTCGCTCTTTTGCCCAGTCTCTTTATCTCTTTTTGCGGGCGCGCAAGCATGTATATCGCTCTGTGCGTGTCGTAGTTGATACGTGTCTGGGATTGCTGGACGTGTGGGGACGTCTTTTGTGTATTGACGACGAGGAATGAGACACAGTCATGGGCAAAAATACACAAAGGACTGACTTTTAAAAGTACATGAACAAATCACTCGTTGTTAGAAGCTTTACATTCAAAATACTGGCTTTCATACTTTGCTTATTGAGAGAACTCTTTAAAATTGGCCTTGTACAAGAATAGGCTCAATCCACCAAATAGTTATGAAGATAGATAGATAGATAGATAGATACTAAACTTAGATGGTACGGCACAAGTTCACAGTTGTGGAGGTACACGAGCTGGTGTCGATGGCATGAATTTAGAATCATTTTGGTAATCATTCTGGTAATTAAAACAAAAATTTTCTGAATGGTAAAATAAATAAGGCAATAAAACTGTAACATTATTTAATTAGAAAAGCTTTAAATGCTTTTAAGAATAAAATATATTATGAGCACTACTGTTACTTATATTATTTACATTATTCGGACTGTTATCCTCATTTTCATTGCCATATTCACAACGTTTCGGCCGTTGTACGCTCCGGCCTTCTTCAGATGACTGGAATTTCGAACCGAACCCTTTATATCATCCACCGAAGTGGATTATTCTAGTTCCACGTAACATGCCACTTCCTGATGATTAGAACTAGAACAATCTACCCCGGTGAACGAAATAAAGGATTCGGTTCGAAATTTCAATCACCAGAAGAAGACCGGAGTGTATAGCGGCCGAAACAGTGTGAATATAGCAATAAAGATAAAATTAACAGTCCGAATAATATAAATAATGTAAGTAATCATCTCAGAGATGTAGACGCGCACTATTGTCTTACGAAAAAAAAATCCGATGAATAATGAATTTTTACAAGAATTGTTTTCATTTTTTAAAAATTTTAATTAGAATAATTTATTAACTTTTAAGTCTTTTAAAAGTATGTCTTCATTTGTAACGGTCAAGTGATATTATTATTAAATAAAAACTATATTTACTAATCATAAATGGAAAATCTTACTACAATTCAGTGGCCCCAGAATTTTAAAAATGAATTTTGATGGGGTTTTTTTGTGTGTGTATGTATAAACGTGCCGATTTTTTTGTAAATACGGACGTCCATACACGACATTATCAGAAAATAATAGCAGGAACTCTAGTAAATTAAAAATTTATTGGTAATCTTCTAACATTTCCTCAGAAAGCATCTTAGTAAGTAAGACTAAAAAGTTAATGTACCTAAAATTTAAATAAAATATTAGATTACTTAGAATATTTTTCCTAAATTTTAAAGTTTACTGGGTAGTTAAAAAGTATGTATAATAGAGGTTCACATATTACAATAATTATTATTTCAATGCTCTTTACGTAAAAATGACAAAAGATAAGTTATCAATAAATGTCTTCATATTAAATTTGATCAGTTGACAGCTGATCTCAAAAATGCCTTCAATCTGTTGTTAACTGGGGCAAGAAATAACTTGTTCATTTTAAGACTTTAATGAATTCAAGCGCATTAAAAGATTGTCGGCAAAGTCTCATTTTACTGTTGAAATCGCTCGATATAACCGTAAGTTTTATGCTAACAATTTATTTTCTCATCCTTCTCACTTGTAGGACTCACTTCCGGCTTCTTCCTTCCCAGTCAACTTTGATCTTCAAAAATTAAAATGCAATGTCAATCGTTATCTTCTGTCTTCTTAATTCTTGTTCTTTTATTGTCTTCTGTCCTTAATAGTAGTTTTCTTATATTCACTAGCACCCAGTAACCCCCTTGCGTCCTAGTGGCTTTATTGCCTTTTTCATTAAGAAGAAGAAATACCAAAGTATTTTTTGATTATTTTTGGAAATCTTTTACTCATTTTTTGCATGTCCGAAATTTTAGTTAAAAATCTTTTTTTTTTTCAGCGAAATTACTAAAAAAACTCATGTCAGCCATTTTTTTAAAATTTTGTAAACTAAGTTAAAATTCCTCGTTTAAAACTCGTCCAAAAATTATACGTTTTTCAAAATTTATTTGAAGAAAATTAGAAAATTTAAAGTTAATTTAAATATATTTTGAAAAAAAAATTTACATACATTCTTCGCAGAAAGATGTTTAAAAGAAAAGGGAGCCGATCTTAACATCGTTGACGATTCAGCTAAATGATGACATTCATCACGTATTGACAGCTAACGTGAGATTCGAGTTATCATACGGAAGGACAGAACTGATATTTTTAAGTGAACCAGCTTATCTAGTACCACGTAATTATTAAAGTAAAAAGAAAAAACTTAAATAAAGTCAATTCAGATCTGCTATGATAAAACATTGTTTTTTTGTTTTGTTTTGTTTTTTTTTTAAAAAAAAGCAGCAATAAGGAAATTTAAACCAAATTGATTTTGAAATGTCTGGGTCAAAGGCCAGCCGGCTAGTGAGAGAACAAGCTTTCATCAGTTTGTAAATCTCACCACTTATATGATAAGTGCAAAGAGTTAAAAAAAAAGAAAAAAAAAAAGGGGACAATATTTGTAATAAAGGCTTGATATGAATTTTTTTTTTTCAAACCTATGTTTGAACAATGGCTTGATGTGTTTTGTTTTGTTTTTTAACACCTCGTGACCCCAGGTGATGACAAAAATACCTAGTAGACGACATTGTCTTATCTTAAATGTTTTTTTTTTCTTTTTTTTTTTTTTTTTTTTAATAAAAACGGAAAATAAAATACTCCACACGTGTTTCGCACGGACAATTTGTAAAAATAAAGCCGTAAACAGTGGAAAACAACCCTTAAATACTAGACAGAAACTCAATACACGTGACGTTTTTTTATTGCATTCATGATAGTTCTGGTCTTCCGTAGATTAGAATTACAATCGTTTTTATGGACACAAATTATATATTTTTTATATACTGGTGTTCGTTAGTTTGTAAGAAACTTTAGAAATTATAATCTGAAGTTATAGATCTATGTATTAATACCATTGACTAAATTGTACAGACTTTTCACTAATTTTAGAAGAATTAACAACATTTAATTTAAAAATAATAAAATAGTTTAAGAAATACAAATAATTGTTTTAAAAATTCATTTTTCATCGAAAAATTTTGCTTTCAGACAATATTATCAATATTCATTAAAACAAATAAAAACAATTAAAAGCATTTGAAATTAAATAATATCTTTGTTTTATTGATTTTTGTATGATACAATTCAGAGATGATTTTCAGTTGGAGTTGTTCTAAAAAACAAAAAAAGAAAAAAAAAATGATCATAATTTAGTTTCCTCAAAGCCTTATGCTTTTAACTAATATAATAACTAATTTGTCCAAAACTGAAATTATAGAGTTTTCGTAAAATCAGTTGGGTGGGGGGATATAAAATAAAAAAAAAATTGTCATGACTTTAAAAAAGGAAAACATAATTTTCATCATTTGTGAATAGTTTCATTAAAATCCGACAATTATTTTTATTTTTGCAAGATTTTCAAAATTAATGTCTCATACAGAGAAAAAAAAACGCGCTGAAATTTTATATTATTTTATTTTGTAGTTCCGCTGGTACAAAGAGAAACAAGGTTTTGTTCAATCAAAATTTAGAATGTTCTAAAAAGAAGGAAAATTTTTTTAAAGATAATTAAAAAATACTTTGTTCTTTCCTCTTAATAATAACATAAACATTTAGACGATAAAATTTTGTTTTCGGCAACTTTGGCGTCATTTAGATCATGTTATACTCATTTTTTAGCGATTTTCAAGGAGGTACCAAAGTTGAAAGAATAAAAAAAAACACACACACACTGAAATTAAAGTAAGTATTGACAGTTTTAAACTTTAAATCAGTTAACCTTACTCTAATACAGTTCCAGAAAAGTATATTTTATTTTTTATTTTTTTAATAATGAGAATTGCGTTGTGTTGACAGAATTGTCAATCTGGCCAATTTTAGCGATTTTTAGTGATTTTGGAAAAAAATCATTCCAATGAATTTAATTAGTTTTCAAATACAGCAGAGTATTTTGCATATTGGTAATATTAAAGTTGATCTATTACCTTGAAATTAAAGCTAAAATAAAAACTTCAAAAAATATTTTTCATTTTTAAAATGCATTTTAAACCACAAGTTCATTTTTTGGGGGGTACCTACTTTAAAATAGATCGTTTCTCTTTGATATTATATCTTTCTTATAATCTATAACAATTTTTTTTATCTGAAAAGAAAAGTAATTATCAATAATTATTCATGAATAGTGGCTTTAAACGCTATTTTTTCTCTTACACTCGAAATCTGTGTTTAAAAGCAATATTTAACTTTGCTTGGCCATCAACATACTCCGTGTCCGAGATGGTCTAACATTATTATTTATATTTCCTGTAGTCCTTTCGAGAGATAGAGCGTGTAAATATAAACGTGAACATAGAAGTCAACACTTAGAAGCGACAGTCTGTTTCATGCTAGACGCAATCGTCAGGCCACGACGATTGCAACAAGCATGAAACAGACTGTCACCTGACAGTTGACTTCTATGTTCACTTATATATATATATATATATATATATATATATATATATATAAAGATAGAGAGAGAGAGAGAGAGAGAGAGAGAGAGAGAGAGAGAGAGAGAGAGAGAGAGAGCAGCATGAATCCATCCAGCTCTTATCTTAAATAATAACTTAAAAGGGACTGTTTGACCAATACAAGGCCTGACCAAAATTCACGTTAAAAAAATAAAGAAAATGAAAACTATACAAAAGTTCATTTTCTCCACCAAGACATTAATTTCTGTAGTTTACTGCTACCAGCAAGCATAATTTTTTTTTCTCCTGGTGCTGGCCATGTTGGCCGAAACTAATCGAGGAATCTAAATGAAATAATAGTAAAAACGAAAGAATATTAATATACAATACAGTGTGTCTGAAGATTTTAATTTTTTAATATTTTTTATTGTTCAATATATATTTATATATATTGATGCATGTTTTATTAAATAATATAGACAAGTTTTGTCTATTTTAAGTAAGTTCCTTTCATATTGTCTGATAAGCTTAATAACATTATCATTGAAAGACGAAAGGAAATCACTATATTGATACATGTTTTAATCCTATCTAAGCTTTCGGCTTACATAAGCCATTATCAAAGATGACAATTACATTTCAGTATATCAAACAATACACGGACGAAACAATAATGATAGTCTGTTTTTGTTGCATGAAAAATTTCCAAGCAACAACAAACTCGTGTATACGAAACGCGGAAGCGAAAATCGCATCACAGCTCGTGACATCACTCATGACCACACGAGAGTGAAAACGAGTAGTATTAAGTATGGGAAGCCGTTGGTATAAACCAATGCTTCTGTTATCAATTATATTTACGAATATTTGTGGAAATTTCGTAGTTTATTCTTTTCAGGTTAGGTTTCAACTGTTTTATGTATATAGCTTCAAGAATTTTCAGTTTTTGTTTATTATTTTCATGTTTAAGTATAGTTGTGTTTTCAACGAGGATTTTCCGGAATTGTGTACGCGGTCAGGCATGTTGTTTTAAATGCCTAAAAATGTTAGTTATCATTCAAAACATGTATCAATATGGTGATTTCCTTTCGTCTTTCAATGATAATGTTATTAAACATCAGACAATATGAAAGGAACTTACTTAAAATAAATAGACAAATATTATTTAATGAAACATGTATCAATGAAAAATTGCTGCCTAAATATACACAATATATATATATATATATATATATATATATATATATATATATATATATATATATATATATATATATATATACTAATGAATATCAAACACTTAAAATACCATAGGTAATAATCTTTATTTCATGAAAGCTGTAAAAATAGCCTTCAGTCTTTCAGACCTGCAAACCAAATATCGTGTATATATATATATATAGTTATATTTTTAAATTCCCAGATATTGTGTACGTGGAAAGAAAAAAAATCTCTTAGTATAAAGGAAAATTACAGAAGCTTCTACAGAAGCGTCTCTCTTTTTTAAATTTGGATTTTTTTAATGTAACTATAACAACAAAAACATTTCGATTTCATTTTTGCCTTGAAAAAGTCAGAAGACGAAACGCGTCGGCAGAAAACTAAGATTTTTTTTATCAATTGTCACCTTATACAACATATACACACAGTGATTTACCAAACGTAGCTTAGATGCGGCATATAGCCGAAAGTACGGCGCACCCAGTGAGGATCGATCTCACTACACAATTTTAATTGTTTTAGCGAGACACGCTTGCTAACCATTACTCCACGCCACGTCGAAGCAAACGACCTGCGTTACTTTATAGAGATTTTCTAAGGCCGAAAATATCGAGCACTCAGTGAATATCGAAACTTTACTACTCGGTTGTAATTGTTAGCTAACCATTACGCCACATCGAGCTGCCCAACCCAACTATTGCGAATATTGCGAATAAAAACTGATATTATAAAATAAATGATCATGTATGTTTATCATATGAATATTTTGTTAGAATTTATCAACATTGGTTGGTTAATAATACCAATTGATTTGCATGAGAAAATCTGACAGCCTGTTTAATGATGAAAAAAAAAAAGATAATTGTTAAACACGCGCATTTCTGTAGGCATGATTTCCTTTCAATTTTTCTCTGAGGCGATTTCTTGTTCTAGACTCCCCTCCTCAATTCGTAGCGTCCCTGAAATGGTATGGTCGCTTCCGTGCAGAGGCCGACATCTTGGCGCACCGCCGGCGTGGCGCGTGTTTCGAAAAGGGAGAACCAGGGAAAATACGTTGGGAAGACGTGCATCGGTTGCCCGCCTGGCTGTCACCAGACTCGTTTTCGAATTGGCCACTGCCAGAGAGAAAAAAAAATGACTTCACCGTCGGCTGCGTGCAAGAAGCTTTCAACTGGCAATACGAAAAAGAGGCCACGAAGAAGAGGCGCTGCAAGTCGACGGCCTTCAATTTAGCGGCTAGCCATTTTGTCGACCAAAAAAAAACGCAGTAATTTTCAGGCCGATATTTTCCTGGGATTGCGAACAAATTTTTCATCGCCTTCGGCAAACAAACACCAACTTATGAAAATTTCCAAGATTGTTTGCGTGTATTACAAATATTTTCGTATATAAATGCATGTGAAATGTGTAAGTTTATAGATTTGTGTGTGTGTATAGTCACTTTTTGTGCCATTCAGTGTCTGCGAGCGTGTGTTTTGGGGCAGGTTTTATGAGACCCCTACCACGGTTTACCTTCTATTCAAGTCATTATTACATTTAATACACTTGACTTAAAAAGAGAATTAGGTTGTGTTGACATATTTTTCAATCTGGTTGATTTTAGCCATTTTAGCGATTTTTAAAAAATATTCCAGTCAATTTAAATTCGTTTTGAAATACAGCAAAGTATTTTGCTTATTGGAAATATTAAATTTAATCAGTGTAGAATTAAAACTAAAGCAAAAGCTTCAAGAAATAGTTTTCATTTTAAAAATGCATTTTAAAGCTTAGGTATCACTTTTTTGGGGAGATACCTAAAAATAGGTCAAAATCACTCAAATCGGCCATATTGACAAATCTGTTAAAACAATAAAATGTTCTTCATTAAAAAAATATTTCAAAAGTAAAATATACTTTTCTGAAACCTTAATTGAGAAAAATTTAAAGTCTAATTAATCTGAATTAAAACAAATATTACTTTTAATTTGAAATATCACGGTGATGGGTGTTGACACGTTTATCGCCAGTCTGATGTTGCAGGAATTTATTTAAGGAAGAAATAACAGATATATTATTCAGTCAGTTACATACCATGCAGATTTCCCCCCCCCCGCAGTAGGTTGATATTTCTTTCTTTGCCAGTTGCCATCCAAGGCTATAGAACCCGGTCTGTCCTGCTATTTACCCATAGATGGTGGAGGGGGGGGGAGAGGATTCATATCTTTCCCAAGGGTATTAGCACGTAAGTGAATGTACTAGATTCGACTGGAATTCGAACTCAGCTCTCTGATTCCTCAATCCGAGCCACTATCCATTACTCCACCGTGCCTCCTATACTATGACGAATACAACGTAAACGCTTTTTAGATCAGTTTTAACTACTCTGTAATCTTTATAATTTTTAAATATTTAAAAACATTCGAATATTTTATTGAATTTTAGATACTTTGGCTTTATAGTCTTACCAAAAGACTTGCCGAAGAAATGCAAGAAAATTACCAATACATATTAAATTTACTATAGTTACCAAACTTATTTGCTGATAATGCCCTAAATGAGCATCCATATTTAAAATATTTTAACGAATCTTTGGAAGTACCTAATTATAAAGAAATAATTTATGATTCTTCTATTTCTACGCGCTGAGTCAGTTCACTGCTCTCCACTACTTCCTTCTTACCCTCAATATGTCAATTTTTTCTACGGTTTATCAACCCTTATGCAGGTTATTCAAGGCCAGAAAATATTTTTAGATATGTTTATTGAGATAATAATGATTTTTTAGTGATACTAGTTTTACTAATTAACCCATAGCTGGGGAGGAGACGAAATGGGTTCATGCCTTTCCTTAGGCTATTCGCGTAAGTGAATATAAAGAACCCAACTCGAATTGGAACCCGGGTCTTCGAGCAGTTACCCATCTAGGTACTGACCAGTTCCGACGTTGCTTAACGTCAGTGGTCGTACGGGAACAGGTGTTTCAACGTAATGTGGCTATAAGCCTTCAATATGCCCAGTGTCAACTTTTTGGAGTTTTATGCTAGAAACTTCAACTCTGTCATTTTCTGATTCTAAATTTGTGTGTCTTTTTTGTTTTCATTATTCTTCGAACTTCCTCCTTACTCACATGCTCTGTCCATGGTATTCTCTGTAGAGATAAATCTCTTTAATCTCATGTCTTCTTTTAATCTGAGAAAATTGTCCAGTAATCCTTTGCATAATACACAGAAGTTCATCACACATTTTTTTGTTTCCCACGAGATTTTCCTGTTTCTCGAGAGATTTTCCTGATTCTTAATACTTTGTTTAGCCTTTGAAAGGCACCTTTCGCTATCCCAACGCTCCTTCGGATTTCGGTGCATTTCCCATCGTCTGCTATAACTCTTTCCAGAGAGTTAAATTCCTGCACTCGAATTTATAGCTCGCGTCTTGGGATGCTCTTCTCGTTAACGACCATACATTTGATCTTCTTACAGTTGAACGTTAGTCCTTTCTTCTCGCTTTCCTTTACTAATGTGACTATCATCAACACGAACATATCTGCGTATATGATGTCGGACAGAGGATTACTAAGAAAGTTAATCCATCAATTCCGGCTCTCTATGACTGTCTATATTTTGCAGCAATATTTATTCTTTTATTGCCTGCTCCATTTTCTGTTCTGGCTTCCGCTTACCCAAGCTCATTAGGTGGGTGTGTATATGGGGGGTAGTCACTGTTTCCGCTACCTCTCTTGCCTTCAATGTGTCTCGTGAGAGTCAAATTCTCCAAGCCGTCTTTCCAAACTACAAGTGCGTTTTTGCTTTTCATTTTCCTTAAAACTTCCCCCTTCCTTACATATTCTGTACATAGTATTCTCAGTATCCTTCTGTAGAACCAGCTCTGTTGCCTCATATTCTCTTCATCTTCGGATTTCGGTGTCACATTTCCCATCGTCTGCTAAAAATTTCTCCAAATAATTAAAATTTCCTACTTGCTTGATTATGGCATCTCCAATTCATAGACTGCCACTTGGGCTGTCAATTTTGCTGACAACTATACAGTCTGTCTTCTTACAAGTAATGGTTTGATCTTTTCTTGCAGGTCAGGAACAAAAATAATGTTAAAATGACGAAAAACAATATGGCTGAATCATCAGTTGCAGATTATTATTTTTACCCTAAATATTCCTTGACAAATTAAAGGTGCGCAATATATAGTGAGGAATATTGTATAGGTTTATTTATTGATAAACAGAAAGATATCTTTGAGCATCAGTACTTGAGCGCATATATATATATATATATATATATATATATATATATATATATATATATATATATATATATAAAATGGGTGTGTGTTTGTGTCCGAGATTCTTGTGGGTGTATATGCGATAATTTATGTCGACCCCTTCAAATTCACACTTTATAAATCTGTCGTCACTTTTTGTATTAATTCTGTCTTTTTTCATTGTTATTATTGTTTTCTTTTTGTCTTCATCACCCCCCGCCCAATTCCCTGACTTTTGCTTTAACCCCACGACCCCCGAAGTTCCGTGAATGTCAACGGGATACAACATAAATCTGACAAACATTGAAAAGGACCCTCGACCCCACTGGCAAAAGACTGAGAGTAAAAGACTTGAATACAAAGCATTGCACGGAGAAAATATATATATATATATATATATATATATATATATATATATATATATATATATACAAGGGGTAATAAAGAAGTATGAATATATAACAAGAATCGAAGAGAAAGAAAAAAAGAAAAACAAGAAAGAGAAAAGAATAAACAAAAAGGAAGAAAGGAAAGCAAATGGAGATTGAAAGAAAAACAAAAGAAAAAGTACAAGAAAAAATAGGAAAGGCGGTGAAGAGAAAAAAGGGAAGTAAGAAGGATAAGAGAAAGAAAGAAAGAAAAGAGAAGAAAGAGGAGGGAAGAAGGAGAAAGAAAAGAGACGGAAGAAGCGATAGCGAAAGGGTAAGAAAAGAGAAAGAATGAAGAGAAGGAGAAATGCAAAAGAGAAAAAGGAAGAAGAGAAGAGAAAAAGAGAAGGGAAGAAAAAAGAAAAGAAAAAAGAAGAAAGAAGAGAAAAAGAAAGAGAAAGAGACGAGAAGAAACACAAAGAAAAAGAGAAGAAAGAAAATGAAAAAGAGAAGAAAGGAGAAGAGATGAAAGCAAAAGAAAAGAAAAGGAAAAGGAAGAAAAAGAAAAGGAGAAAAATGAAAACAGAAGAAAGAAAAGAAAAAGAGATGAAATAGAAAAGAAAAAGAGAAAAAGGAAAAAGAAAAGAAAAAGAGGAAAAAGAAAAAGAGAAGAAAAGAAAGAAGAAAAGCAAGAAGTAATCATATCAAATTGAAAAGTGCAAAACGGGAAGCCCAATAATAAAGAAGCTAAAGACGAAAGAAATAATATGAGTAAAGAAGGAAACAGTGGAGGGAGATAAACGGAAGAAAAGAAGGAAAAAAAGCAAATTGAAACAAAGGCATGAAAGAGGACAGCTGTTCTTCTAAGGAAAGAAAGAAGAATCCGTGGCAGGAAAGACGTAGGAGAAAAAAAGAAAGAAAATGGTTATAGAAGGGAAAAAAAGCGAACACAAAAAAACAAATGTAAAAGAGAAAAACAATTTATTAATGAGAACTGAAGGGAAAATCAAAATGAAACGAAAAAGAAAATCCAAAAAAAAAAAATGGAAAACAGAAAAAAATCGAGAATATAATTTAATAAAAATATTTAAAACAAAACAAAATAAAAAAAAACGTTGTTCTATAAATCGGCACGTACATTTCTTTCTTCCTCTTTCTAGGGCAGCGTTTCTCAACTGGTGCCGCCCGGGCGCGCGAATGCGCCCTGGAAGGTGCCCAGGTGCGCCACAAGTTAATAGATTTATTTATGAATTTTTTTATATTTAAAAAATCTTCATTTTTAAAAAGCTAGACACCAAGGAATGTAATATCTGAAAAAAATAAATACTTTTTTCTTTCAGGAGATTCTTTCAAATTTCATGGCTTATTTTTCTTTATATTCGATTTAAAGTGCTCCCCAGAGTTTTAACGCACGGTGACAAATGCACGGCCCTGAAGTAACAAAGGGTGAGAAACACTGTTCGAGAGAGACAAAGACATGTATGAGTGGACATAAAGCCCGATCACTTAGTACGTAACTTTGTTGCAGTGAAGTTCATCATGTACAAGGTCCAGGAGCCACTCGAGGTAGAGGGTTGCAGAGTAAGCGGTACAATTTATGCGGGTAAGTGAAGACATATAGCATAATTTTGATCTAAAATTTTCATTGTATAATGCTTGATGGACACGAATGATATTTATTTATAATTTTCAAGGATTGATTCAGCTGTTTTTTTTCGGGCTATCAACCTATTGCAGGTTATTTAAAACTATTTAAAGATATTTTTAGGCATTAAGAATTTAACCGACTAATTAACCGATAGCTTCGAAGAGAAATGGGTTCATGCCTTTCCCAAGGTTATTTGCGCGTAAGTGAATATAACAAACTCGACTGGAAATGGAACACAGTTCTTCGATTTCCAATTCGGAATCGTTATTTATTACGTCACCCGCACACCCGAGCTTACAGGAGCTTGTATTCTCAAGCGGTTACAAGGGATAAACTACTCCTGTTCAAAAGATCAGAGAGGAGTGTGAAGCAAACCTATCTACTTCTAGTGAGAAGGAAGAAAAATAAATAAATAATTAGAAAATCAAATTTCAGAGTTTAGGTGGAGACGTTAGAAATATAGAGTTGAAGTAGACTTTAGAAGGAACTGGAAACCCAATCCTAAAGAGGAAACAAGGGATAAATCTCTACTCTTGTTCAAAAGACTGGAGAGGAGTGTGAACTGGACGATAAGCGATCCTATCTACTCCCATCATAAACCGCACTGATACTATATTATACTGAAAACTATTTTTTAAAGTAAATGCTTTTCTATCATCCGATGGCGAATGGTCCATCAGCAGCACAGAAGGTGATGCAGCTTCGGCTTCAGTCTCTTGCTTATCCGGATCAAATTTAGTGATTTTCTTAACCTAGATTGGTTACCATTGTCTTGATCTTCTTGCTGTATTATGTCCCTTCAGGACGCAGGCGATCATGGCTCTTCACAACTTCCTGTCCTTTGTACCTTTTAATAAATTTTGTCTTTCTGTTATTTCGCCTAAGCCCTGTTCCGTCCGCCATTTACTCAAACTCGTTAAATATGTTATGCGTTGTCTTCCGCTGTTCCCCTTGCACTCAATCTGTCCCGTGAGTATCAGATTTTCCAAGCCCTCTTTCCTCATTACGTGCCCCAGAAACCTCAAGTCTTTCTTCCTGGTGTTAAGTATTAGTTGTCTTTTTTATTTCCATTTTCTCTAAAACGTCGTCCTTACTCGCATGTTCGCTCCACGATATATCTACTTTTATATGCCGTGTCCCTTCAGGACGTAGGTGATCATGGCCCTCCACATCGTCCTGTCCTTTGTAGTTCTTAATAAGTTTTGTCTTTTTGCTATTTCCCGTAAACTCTGTTCTGCCATCCATTTGCTCAAGCTCATCAAATATGTCATGCGCTGCTTTCCTCCGTTCGTCTTTCCCTAAATCTGTCCTGTGAGTATCAGGTTCTCTAAGCTCTCCTTCCTCATTACGTGCAGCAGAAACCTCAACTGACTCTTCCTGATATTAAGTATAAGTTTCCTTTTTGTTTTTATTCTCTCCAAAACCTTGTTGTTGCTCACATGTTCAGTTCATGTTATCCTCAGCATCTTTCTGTAGAACCACATTTCTGTTATTTCAATTCTTTTCTTCATCTTTGAGGGGACTGTCCAGCATTCGCTGCCATATATGAGAACAGATATCACTTAACAGTTTAGTACTCTTTTCTTTGTTTCTAACGAAGTTTTTCTGTTTCTTAATACATTGCTTAGCTTTTGGAATGCATCTTTGGCCATCCTATTACGTCTTCGGATTTCAGCTTCGCACTTTCAGTCCTCTGTTAGAACACTTCCCAGATATTTAAATTTCACTACCTGCTTGATTTTAGTATCCCCGACCTGTAATTGGCATTTTGGGCTCACCCTTTTGCTGATAACCATGCATTCAGTGTTATTTTAGTTTAGGCTTAGTCCTTTCTTCTCGCTTTCTTTCGCTATCCATGTCTCCACGACGTGTGAAGTGAAAACGAATGACCTCAGCTGAAATTTGAAGACCGATTTTCGCTCCTTGAATCGTTAAGACATTCTCACCTCCACTATTGGCGAACGTCCGCATATTCAAACGTACAAATCTGTATACGTGAAGGGCGTGTGAGTATGTGTGCGTCTTAGTGTATGTGCATATATGTGTATGTATATGTGTATGCGCGCGCGCACACACGCAATAACATGTTAAAACTCATACGAGACAAGAGGCGATAATTCTTAAAAACTTTGTTGCATACAAAATGGCTTTTGTGGAGGGATTCTTTTTATTTTTTTACTATTCAAAAAAGAAAGAAAAAAAAAAAAACAGATTTTTTCGACGAAAGGTGGCTCGTCAATTTTAAAGGCTGCCACCATTGACTCACATGTAAGAAATAAAAAATGGCAGGGATGGATGTGGTGGTATGTCAGGGAAACGAAGGCGCGCTTGCGTGTACGCAAGCATACACAAATAGAATTACGTTCTCGGTTTGAAAAAATTCGGCTACGACGTTAAAGACAAATAGACAGACATGAACAATGAACATGAGGGAGAGACAACCCAGTTGATAAACTGGACTGTGGGTCAGAACGTGTGAGGTGAATAGCAGAATATGAAGGCGAGACACTTTGCAGAAAATGAAAGAAACGATGATTCAGAAAAAAAATGTTTTTTTTTTTTTAATTTTTGTTTCATGCGCCTATACTTTTTGTTTTTTGCTTCATGTGTTTCATATTTTTTATTTTCACGTCCTTCCATCTTTGTTTTCGTTTCATTTGCTTCACATAATTGTCATTCTGTTTCACGTGCTTCACATATGTTTTGTTTCGTGTGCTTCACGTTTTTTCTATTTGTTTCGTGTTCTTCAATAATTTGACTTTTGCTTCATGTGATTCATATTTTTTGTTTTATGTACTTTACATTTTTGTTTCATGTTTCATCTGCTTTACGTCATTGCTTCTGTTTCATGTTTTTTGTCTTGTGCCTCGTATTTTGTTTTTGATTCATGTTCTTCACATTCTTTTCATTTCATGTCTTTGTCTTATGCTTCACGGTGTTGTCTTATGTTTCACACTTTTGGATTTGTTTCATGCGCTATATATTGTTTTTTTTGTTTCATGTGGCTTACAGATTTATTTTTTATTTCTATTTCATGTAGTTCAAATGTTATTTTTTGTTTCATGTGCTTCACGTTTTCTTTTGTATTTTTCACACTTTTGTTTTGCAGGATTCACGTCTTTGTCTTATGTTTCATACGCTTCACATTTTTCTTTCATGCACTTCACGCTTTTGCATTTTGTTTCACGTGCTTTATTGCCCCCTTCATGCGCTTCACGTCTTTGTGCTTCGCATCATGTTTTTTTGTCTAATTTGCGTCACACCGTTATGTTTCATATGCTTCACATTTTGTTTTTTGTTTCATGAACATCACATTTCTATTTTCCTTTCAGTATAAATTTCCTTCAATTTGAACGTGGACTTAGATAAGGAACGTTCTAGAAATTACTAAAAACTTTAAATCATTTGCAAATTCTCGGAAGATATCTGGTGATCGTTTCTGGAGTTTGAATTACGGTAAGTTTTCTTCAGTATTCTAGTAGACCCCAAATACACCATTGTCTAGACACATAAAACTCTTCATCGGGCCATTAAACCATCCAATTAAGGCCAGGGCCTACAACCCCGAAGCACTCAGACCGGAGTGGGGCAGGCCTGGTCAGAAATATAGACAAATGTGGAAAGTTTCGTTTTATGCAACATCTTTCCAGGGAGAGCTTTGTTTAAGCTGCATAGATAAAGATTTTGAAGGGGAATTTTGAAGGTTAAGGCTAGTAACCTTCAGGGTCACGGGAGCCAATGGGACTCTACTTAGGCGGGGTTATGCCTAACGTGCTCTACGTGGAGCTATGTTTCTCCTCATTTTAGATAACAGAAGTTGCTCAGACCCGGGGGATTCCAACCTTGTGGCAGCACCTTTCCCGTTGCTCTAGTGGGGGTGTAATACCGATGCCGGGGGTGGGAGCAAATCAACAATGTTTGTTCTTGGCCCATATGTATACGTATATGTATACTTCTGGCGCTCCTCACATTAAAACAGCCTTGTGTCACATCCAGCTTTGACGGGGAGGCCGAGTAAATATATCTTGAGTGATTGTCTCTGTGACGTATAACCTTGCAAAGCTCAGGCTCAAAGAGAACTGAAGCCATGTAAATTGGACTAACAAGTCTAATGGTATGAGGCGTATTCTTCGAACGAAGACATCTTCATTTTTAGTAGCACCAATGATTTCGTTGCCTTGATGATCAATTTGTTGTCCATGCAAAGACATGATGGGGGCGGGTTTCAGATTTTCAGATGGTTCAATTATTGACAATAGGATTGTGAGGTGGCATGCAAAGCGATTAGAAGAAATTAAAGAATTCGGTTCCAAATTTAACTGTCGTATCTTGGTTGATGACGGTGGATAAGAATTGTGATGTTTCGACCACGAAAGAGAGCCACGTTTATGTTATCTACTGTATGTATTATGACTTTGAGCCAGAAGATCTCTTTATCATTTAGACACTTATGGTTCTCTTCTATGTGATGAAAGAGTTGTTTTAGAGTTCCTTGACAAGTGAAACAATCTGTCCATATGAGAGATCATGCAGTTGACTCTGTTCTGGCAGAGTACCATTTCTAATTCCCAATAGCTGCTGAGAGAACTGTCCTGCTGACTAGTCTCCAAAAAGATATGCCCACGTGTTAGTGGCAGGTATATATATATATATATATATATATATATATATATAGTTGTATATTTAGGCAGCAATCCTTCCTTTATGCATGTTTCATTAAAAACGACAGACAAGGTACTACGGTTGAGCTTTTTATTTAATTTTCTTGTGTTCTCACAAGAGCTTTCTTTTTCTGGACAAAGGGTGTGTAAGAACTGTCCGAATGTTTTGTATTTCCGAGCGCTTTGTTCAGTATGTTCACTACCACACACTGAACATACACAGAATGCACACACTCTACTAAGCTGATAATCGAATCATCCTTGATAATGGCTGAAGGTATAGCCGAAAGCGCTCGAAAATAAAACATTCGGACAGTTCTTACACACCCTTTGTCCAGAAAAAAAAAAAAGCTCTTGTCAGAACACAAAAAAAAAATTAAATAAAAAGCTCAACCTTAGTACCTTGTCTGTCGTTTTAATGAAACATGCATATATATATATATATATATATATATATATATATATATATATATATATATATATATATATATATTTATATTTATTTTAAAATTATAAAATTATAACATAAATATGTTATAAAATCACTACAAAATTATATATATATATATATATATATATAAATATGTTATAATAATATATATATATATATATATATATATATATATATATGTTATATATATATATAAATAAGTTATAATATATATATATATATATATATATATATATATATATATATTATAAAATCGCTTTAAAAAAAAAGGGGAACACGCTAAAATAACAAACAAGTCTATATACTTGTAACGAGGGAGGGAAATAACGTTTAAATAAATTAGCGAGGTCATTTATTTTAGGTTATTTATTTAGTATATACACTTGTTTGTTATTTTAGCGTGTTCCCCCCCTTTTTTTTTTTGCTCTTCATTTTCGTTAATTAATGATCCAACGATTGTCTCCTGATGAGATGTTGGTTGAAAGGGCCTTAGAGACTAATATAATTAAAATCAATAAATTCCTAGTTTGTAAAACTATATCCGCAAACCCACGTCGTGACAGAATGTGACACAAGGTCGAGACACCGTTCGAAAATTCAGAAATGCCCTCCCGCTATTTTCCCTTTTGGGGACGCCCCAGGCGCCATGTAATGACTCCTCCAAAAAGAGAGGTATCGCCTGGGGAGATTCAAGGCTTGACCCAATTTTAAACTTCCCCAGTTGGTGGGTATTTATCCATGCGACCACGACGCAGAATGTCGAGCTTGATGTGGGATTTCGGTTAACCGTTCAAAAATTGCTCAAGCTACATCGGCACTTCACTTTAGGGGACACCCCAGGCGTCCGATAATGACCACCCCAGAAAGAGCGGTATTGCCCGGAGAGATGCCCCCACCCCTGGGGGCGGGAGGTCTTGAACTAATATGAATTTCAAACTTCCCCACTTGGTGCCAGATAAGCAGATAAAGTTGTACGTACCTTAGTGAAATAATAGACTCAGAAAATGGTGTAAATGTTCTTATAATTATTTTCCTTTTGTAAGTTTTTATTGGTTAAAATTATATTCTTTAAAATATTTATTCTAATAATATTCTGGGAGGGAAAAGATTTTAATGTCAGTTGGATATTTTAGTATTCAAATTTGTAAACGTAGAATATATCGTCTGCAAATAGAATGTTCTTTTTCGAGATTTTTAGTTAATAAATAAAATCAAATTTTGAATAACACTTTGAGCTGCAATTTCGCATAAAATTTGACAATTAGTAAAGAAATATAACATTTTCCAATTCACACTTTTTTATTCGACTAAATATTTATTAATAATTTTAATTTATTAAAAAAACAAAACAAAGGAATTTGTAACGCGTAACTAATTATTATTTTAATTAAACAAATATTTATTAATAATTTTAAAAACTGATTTATTAAAAACGCGATAGATAGATAGATAGATAGATAGATAGATAGATAAAGAGAATGAAATAGATAGATAGATAGATAGATAAAGAGAATGAAATAGATAGATAGATAGATAGATAGATAGATAGATAGATAGATAGATAGATAAAGAGAATGAGATAGATAGATAGATAGATAGATAAAGAGAATGAGATAGATAGATAGATAGATAGATAGATAGATAGATAGATAGATAGATAAAGGGAATGAGATAGATAGATAAATAGATAGATAAAGAGAATGAGATAGATAGATAGATAGATAGATAGATAGATAGATAGATAGATAGATAAAGAGAATTAGATAGATAGATATATAGATAGATAAAGAGAATTAGATAGATAGATAGATAGATAGATAGATAGATAGATAGATAAATAGATAGATAGATAAAGAGAATGAGATAGATAGATAGATAGATAGAATGAGATAGATAGATAGATAGATAGATAGATAAAGAGAATTAGATAGATAGATAGATAAAGAGAATTAGATAGATAGATAGATAGATAGATAGATAGATAGAATGAGATAGATAGATAGATAGATAGATAGATAGATAGATAGATAGATAGATATTTGTTAAAGTGATTATTTACCCGCTCTCCACTGAGACGTGATGTGACACAAGGTCGGGTTTATTATGGGGAACTCGAGCACGTAAACCCGGGCCATGGACAAAAATTCCCTAAGGCCCCGCAATCATCGGTCGCTCTGGCCTCGGTGGCGAGGACCAATCCTTCTCTCTAATGCCATGAGACGGGGTAGCCTCGGGCAGTTGTTCCCCAGGGCTCGGCAACTTACACTGTTTATTTTCCTCAGTTGCGTCGTACCCTGCCCGCAACTTGTTAAAGTATAAAGATTTTTCACGATTTGAAAATAACTTACATTTATTAAATATTAAACAATAAAATTCAACACAAGTTTCATCGTTTTCATTTATTTATATTTTCAAAATAGTTTTTTTCACATTTTATATCGGAAAAAAGTAGATACCTCCCAAAAAAGAAAAAAGGACGATACCTAAGGATTTAAATGCATTTTTAAAAATGAAAAATCTTTCTTGAAGCTTTTATTCTAGATTTAATCCCAAGCTAATAAATTAAATTTAATATTTCCCAAAAGCAAAATACTTTGCTGTATTTCAAACTGAATTTATATTGATTGGAATTATTTTTTAAATTCTAAAATTGGCCTTATTGTCAACATTATTCTGCCTATTAAAAATCTTTCAAAGATAAATATATACTTTTCTGAAAATTTATATGAGGAAGATTTACTGACGTAAAGTTTAATTAATTTGAATTATAACAGATATTATTTACTTTTAGTTTGAAAAATCACAGAAGAGCATTTTTTAACACAGTAGGGTGTTTTTTATGAGGATTCGACACATCTATCGATAACCTGATATTTGCAAGAAAGGGGAAATAATTGTTGTAAGATTACATGTCGAATACAACGTAAACGCCTTTTTTAGATTATTTTTTTAAACTACCCAATAATCTTTGAAATTTACATTCTAATATTTTATTGAATTTTTGGGACTTTGACTTTATAGTCTTACTTATGAAGGCGCTTGTTAAGGAAATATAAAATTACCCATAAATTTTAAATTTACTAAAGTTATTGCTCTTACTTTCGGATAATGTCGTGTATTTTGCTTCTTGAAAACATTAAATTTAATCTATTAGTTTTGAATTAAATCTAAAATAAAATCTTCAAGAAATATTTTTCATTTTTAAAATGCATTTTATGGCAATTAAAAAATTAAATGAAACGATTAAATAAAAAAGCGTCTATTATTTAAACTACATAAATAATTTATCAAATTAAAATAAATAATAATAATGACATTAATAAAAAATTAAATAAATAAATATATAGAAAAGAAAATTCAATAACAATATCTACACATTTTCATCTCTTAGGCATTAAATCACTTAGCATCCCTCATAGTTTACCTTGACTTTCACAATAAACCTGATTTATATTTATGAGCATTGTTAAATTTTTAAAAAATAAAAAAAACCTAACGATATTTTTAAATTTTGTTCATAAATACATTTTTCAAAATAAAATCCTTATATTTGCCTTGATATAGTTTATCAGAGGACGAAACGTGTTGGTAAAGAATGGTTTTATCTTTTGTCTTTATCCATCCATCCATACACACACACACGTGTGTGTGTGTGTGTGTGTGTGTGTGTGTGTGTGTGTGTGTGTGTGTGTATACATATCCAGGTGTAATGAGAACGAGAATAATGTAAATTATAGCGTTCACAGCATTAATTCAAAAAGTGGGGTCGATACCAAGAGAAGAGCAATAATTATTTATTATTTGCCTTCAGTCGAGATGCAATAAGGCATCGAAACAAGAATGCATCATTATAACGGGTAATTGTTTTTGTCCACATGTAAAAATCTATCTATAATATATATATATATATATATATATATATATATATATATATATATATATATATATATATATATATGAATAAAGACAAAAGGAAAACTTAGCCACCGCATTTCGTCCTCAGACAGACTTTATCAAGGCAAAGATGAAATTTTATAAACAAAAATAAAAAATACCGTTAGTTTTTTAAATTTTTTAAATGTAAGCGACGCTCATAAATATTCATCAGGTTAACTGAAAAGTCTCGGTAAATTATGGAAGATGCTAAGTGATATAATTTAATAAACGAAAATGAGTAAATTATGTTGATTTTTTTTTTAATCTCACGACGATAGAAATCACTTGGTTTTAACTTGAAAAATTCATCAAGTCACGTTTTAAGCTCCACATTATTGTTGATCGAACCACTCCTCAAATTGTTAGAAAGCGAACAAAAAAGGTGGTAGTCTGAAGGGGCTAAATCAGGAGTATGGTGGATGTGGTAGAACTTCCCAACCGAGCTTTTCAATATCATCTTAGGGGCGTGGGTCGAGCATTGTCATGTTGAAGAATCGCGTTGTATCACTGGTCAGGTCTTTTCTGCTGAATTGCCTCCTTGAACCTCTGTTCATTTGGTCAACATAACGTTTATCATTGACCGTTTGGTTGCTTTAAAGAATTTCATATCATCCTGTCGGTCGTGTAGTCATCTCTGTACAAAGGACAAATATCTCGAGCAGTTTTGTGACCTTGATTAAAAGCAAAGAGAAGAAAATGTCGAAGATGCTAATTCTTGCCTACTTGGCATTCCATCTCATGTCTAATAATAACAATTTCAGTAACGTTAGACGACAGTTTCACATGATGACCAGAGCTACTAAGAAGCAAAGAATGTTATGAAAGAATATTCTTCGAGATCATTCGCAGAACACCAGAAAAAAAAACGAACGAATATATGAAACAATCTAATGAAAGTTGAATCACAAAACATGAAAAACAAAATAGAAACAGCACCCCATTAGTAATACGGTCAGTCTAACATCCTTAAATAAATAAAACTGCTTGTAATTCCAACAAATATTAAGACTAAAACCAGAAAAGAATTTCAAGTTGGATTCAGAAAGTTACTTGACCAGTCATAAAAATCTAACTTGCCACTTTGCTGAATTCTAAGGAAAAACCTTTTTTTTTTTTGTGAGAGATTCAGAAACCTCACTAATCTTTGAGGTCTAGACATTCTTTTTATTTAAACCTGTTAAGAAAAGCATTAATTCCTCTCCACGGCGGGAAAACTTCGTTTATACAAAAATGATCGAATATGAACGAAGAATTCTAAATGAGATTTTGTCATGCAATAAATTTAAGAAAAAATTAGTTTAGAATCAGTTTAAGCAAAAAACGTTCACGTTATTTATGGAAATTAATTATCGTCTTTTTTAATGTTCCGATGTGATATGGCTGTTAGCCAAACTCCATTAGTATTGTAACCAGTTTTGCATCACTGCACAAAGATAACTTCTTATAATTTAGACAAATATTTGGACTAAAACAAGAAAACCCTTGACAGAGTTATTCCGAAAGTTACTTGAAAATCTGAATTGCCACTTGCTGAATACTAAAGAAAAATATTTTATGGGGATGTTCAAGTACCCTACGGTATTAACAGAAGGTTAATAAATTAATCTTTTAGCACGAGACATTGTCTGTAGATTAGAATAATCAGTGACTATTGGTTCATTTCTTTCCCTACGTTAGACAACAGTTTCACAGAGATGTTTATCTTGATGTTCATTCTTTATCAGTTTAAATTGAAAAGCAACATTACCTATCAATATTTTCATTCTTTTCATTCGGACTATTGTCCTCATCTTTGTTGTTATTATCACAACATTAACTTTCAATATATTCCGAACTGAACCCGATAGCGGTAGATTGTTCTCGGTCCGCGCTGTCCATGCCTACAGATATCTCGCCCTTTTCGTATTTTATACTGCTGGGTTATTGCTTGCCATGTTTCCACGATCTGAACTACCCGACATAGAGATTGAACTCTCAGTTACTATGTCACTAAATTCACGAACCAACCAATAAGTAAATATTTGTAACTTTTCATTTCAGAAATTCCAGACAAAAAGTCACCTGGAATATTTTTCTGTTATTTACGGTAAAAGAAGAAAACATCTAATATGCTGGACTGAATTGTACGAT
>CAHIKZ030005530.1:142500-247500 GCA_903632075.3 Acanthosepion pharaonis | reverse complement strand
TGTCACCGTTTCTTTCTTCTCCTTTATGAACGTTATTATTATTATTGTTATTTTCTTCTTCTTCTTCTTCTTCTTCTTCTTCTTCTTCTTCTTCTTCTTTTCTCTTCCCCCTCCCCTTCCTCTTCTTACTGCTTCCTCTTCCTCCACCTCTTATTACTCCGCCCTACACCTTCTTCCTCCTCTTCTAATTCCTCATCATTTCCCTTTCCTTCTTTATTTTCCTCTTCCCTCTTCTTCCTTCTCTTCGCCACCTATTGCTTCTCTCCTTCCTCCTCCTTCCTAATTCTACTTCGTTTCCTCTTCCTCTCCCTCTTGTTACTTTTATCCCTATTCCTTCCTCCTCTTCTAATTAATTTTCGTTTACCTCTTCCTCCTGCTCTTATTACTTCTATCCCCCCTCCTTCCTCTTCCTCTTCCAAATTTTTTCATTTTCCTCCTCCTCCCATTCTTATAACTTTTACCCCTCCTCCTTTTCCTCCTCTTCGTTTACCTCTTCCTCCTACTCTTATCACTTTTATCCCTCCTCCTTTCTCCTCCTCTTCTAACTCTTCTTCGTTTTCCTCTTCCACTACCTCTTATTACTTCACCCCTCCTCCCGCCTCTTCTTCTTCTAACCCTAACCACCTGTCGACCAAAATCAATAGAAAGTCGCAAACTAAGCAAGTCCTCGCCGCTAAAGTTGTTGGTTTTCCGTCTGAATCGTTTCATACACGGATCCACACGAAGGCCACCTGGTGAAGGTCCGAGTAGGGACAGTTTCCGATCAAAATCCGATTCACGAAGTTTTGTACAGCGGGATTTGAAGGCCAAACAACGTGCTAGCTATCATGTGATCTTACGCTGGACCATAATAGTAGGTTTCACAAAGAGGATCAAAATTAAAGGTCTTGACAGACTGACTTAATTCAGCGTCATGCATACATAGACAGATATAAAGAGACCGAAATAGATAGATAGATAGATAGATAGATAGATAGATAGATAGATAGATAGATAGAGAGGGGGGATAGAGAGAGAGAGAGAGAGAGAGAGAAAGAGTGTATGTGTATGTGTGAGAGAGAGACGAATAATGAACAGCCATAATGAATGGCTGCTAGATGGAACCGTAAGTTCTATGCTAACAGTTTCTTCTATAGCACTTCTCGTTTGTGGAACTCTTCCGGCTTCTTGCTTCCCAGTCAGATTTTCAAAAATTTAAATGCAATGTCAATCGTTATCTACTATTTTCCTAAATTCTGTTCTTTTATTGTTCTTCAACCTAATAATGTTTTTCTTCTCATATTTTTTCACACTCAATAACCCCTTGCGTTTTAGTGGCTTTATTGCCTTTCTTGGAGAGAAACGATTAAAATTTAAATGCAATGTCAATCGTTGTTTTCCGTTTTCTTAATTCCTCTCTTTTTATTGTCCACTCTCTTTAATAATGTTTTTCTTTTTCTCATATTCTTTCACACTCAATAACCCTTTGCGTCCTAGTGGCTTTATTGCCTTTGTTGGAGAGAAACGATTAAAATTTAAATGCAATGTCAATCGTTATCTTCTCTCTTCTTAATTCTTGTTAGTTTATTGTTCCCTCTCCTTAATAAGTTTTTTTTCTCATATTCTCTCACACTCAGTAATCCCTCTTACGTCTTAGTGGCTTTATTTCCTTGCTTGAGGTTAAAAGATAAAAAAATATGAGATGATGAAAAGTTCTCGGTGTGATCAAATTATTCCAAAGAAATTTGACCAAAGATCGGATTTTTTTTTCTGAATTGCTTCTTAGTTCGTTCGATACCTTTTCATTGACCCTTCGATCAATTCTATCAGATTTAATTATAGTCTTCACTATAAAATGGTGCTGACAAAATATTCAGGATGTACTTTGTTTACATGAGAATTCGATCGTACAATTTTCAGCTTATAAAATCTCTCATTAAAAATACTGATAAAAATTGTTTAACGCTTCACATTTTTTGATGAAAGCAAAACTCAACGTAAAGTTGGCTTCTATTAATAAATAAAATATGTAAACCGGAATAACACAACACAATATGTACAAATATTTTCATGACATCTGCTTTGATTAACTTTTTCTCCTGGTGCCCCGAGTAAATGAATTTAAGCTTGCTGCTAGGTTTTCAACTAGGTCCCACCGTTTAACTGTTCATCTAGCTAGATGCAACCGACACTTCTACTCTAATAGTTTGTTTACTCGCACTTCCCACCTGTGGAACTCCCTAGCTGATTTCTTGCTTTCCTGATAAATACCATCTCCAAAAATGTAAATGCAACGTCAATCGTCATCATCTGCCTTCTTGAAGTCTGTTCCTGTTTTTTGCCCTTTCCTCAATCCTCCCCATTCTCAGTCTTCTCATTCTTTTTCACTTTCATACCCCCTCTCACCTACACCCCTACCTACATTCTAGTAGCATTATCGCCTTGCTTGGGGGTGAAACGATTAAAAATGCCCCCCCTCCACAAAAGCATGCGCACGCGCGCGCACACACACACACACACACACACACACACACACACACACACACACACACACACACACACAAGTGCGTGTGTGTTGGTAAAAAATTGAATCCGAACAAACTTTTTGATAAATCAGACAAAGAGGAAAACTGTTTTATTGACGACGCGTTTCACCTTCATACGATAGGCTTCTTTGATTCAGAATGATAAAACACACAAGCACTCAGACAGACATATACACATGCACTGACAGATACACACACATTTCTTTCATTCTGGTCGGAGAAAGCCTATCGAATGAAAGTGAAATGTATCTCTATATTTCTGAGATGAGGTATTATGTACATTATTTACATTATTCGGACTATTGTCCTCATCTTTGTCGCCATGTTTATTACAACGTTTTGGCCGTTGTACTCACCGGTCTTCTTCAGATCGTTGGAATGTCAAACTGAACCCTTTATATTGCCCAAGGACACATAGCACAGTGGATAAAGGCGTTGGTTAGATCCAGTGACAGGACCCAAAGAGTGTGAGTTCAATACCCGGTTAAGGCAGTGGAGAACATTCAGAGGGAAATTAACAGGAGATAACTGATAACTGACATTCATTAGACATGGCACGTGGAACTAGAATGGTCTACCCCAGTGAGCGAAATAAAGGGTTCAGTTCGACATTCCAAACACCTGAAGAAGGTAGGAGCGTACAACAGCCGAAACATTGTAATAAATATGGCGACAAAGATGAGGACAATAGTCCGAATAATGTAAAAAATGGGAAGTGAAATACTTAGTCAATACAACAGTTTTACACTGTGTCTGATTTATCATATATATATATATATAAAAGTGAACATTGAAGTCAACACTCAGAAGTGACAGGCTGTTTCATGCTGGACGCAATCGTCAGGCCGTCGATTGCGTCCAGTATGAAACAGCCTGTCGACTTCAATGTTCACTATATATATATATATCTTTTAAGATATAAATATTTAAGTAAATACTCTGTTTATAATAAACAGTATTAAACAATATTTAATTTTCACAGAAAATATTCGTCCTCCGACAGGATTCAAACCTGTATCCTATACAGAACCGTCATTTAGCTTGACGTGCCTTTACCGATTTGGCTACAGAGGAGCGTTCGGTTAGCAAAGTCGAATTTACTGTATTTAAACTTTAAACTTCCATGAATCTCTCACGGACATTCATATCTGCTCATGGCGTATCAAATGTAAACAAATGACGCCACACATTATGAAATGGACAAAGTCCGACAATTATTTTAAGACATTTTTATGTTTATACATTCTTTTTTTACTATAGATACAAATATCTAAGTCTAATAAATATAAGTAAATGCTCTGTTTATAATATATATATATATATATATATATATATATATCAGTGGTGAAGGGTGACATAGATCCAGGGCATGAAGTTGTGAATATTTTGTCATATACGGCCCAACGTAATATTTCGTCACTTTCTGTTTGTGGTTTAATCTTGTTCACAATTCATCAAATTAACAGTTTCTGTCTTAACGAGACATACACATTTTTATTTTAATTTAAAAAAAAATGTTTAAATAAGTTTCTGATCGCTTGACAACATGTGTCAGAAAATGGCGTTGATTGATGACTGGAAAAATGAAGATTCGTAATTTTGACGTAACTTTACGTCAAAATTACGAATTTTCACTTTTCAATCAACGTCATTTCTGACACCAGCAGGCGCACACACGAACACAGAGTATGTATTTAAAAAAAACGAAAATATATAAGGAGTAAATTGCTGATAGCCACTGAAGTGTGGATGGTCCGTCTACGAAACTCTGCTGAAGGTAACATCAACCATTGACAAACCTTTTACTTGTAATTATATATATATATATATATATATATATATATATATATATATATATATATATATATATATATATATATATATATTTATGTGTGTGTGTGTGTGTGTATGTAAGCACATATATGGATATAGATCCGACAGTATGAAGAAAAAAACAGAAAAACAAACAAAAATCTGCTGCAATTAATGTTATTATATTTTAATATTTTTACAGTATAATTGCATATTAAGATTTTTGTTTGTTTTTTTCTGTATTTTTCTTCATATATATATATATATATATAAATATATGTGTGTGTGTGTGTGTGTTCTAATTTTTTGAGGGTTTTATTTCGCTAATGTTCAGCAAACAAGGCACAAGAGCCAATCAAAGTAGAGGATTAATGAATACGGTTGTTGTGTGGATGGTAAAAGGAAGGGAGCGTAGATTATGATGATATGTGGGAAAGATAACAGTTAACCGTAGACGTGAAGAGATTAGGGTTATAGTGGTTGGGAAAGCATCCTCATCGGAGTCTGTTCTAGAAAGCAACAGTTCTTGGGAAGAAGCAGTGAGTGTCGAACTTCCTCCTTACTAATGGAATACGAAAGGAATGAAGTTGGTTCGCCTCAATGTATGCACGGAGCAGTGGCGCCTAGTATTTTCTATTTTGACTTACATACAACATTTCTTGCAGTAATTCTGTTGTTCCCCACTGAGACGCAAGAGGTTACTGAGTGCAAAAGAATCTGAGTAAAAAAAAAAGAAAAGAAAAGAACAAGATTTAAAACAACAACAACAACAAAAAACATTGCATTTAAATTTTTGAAAATCAAAGTTGATTGGAAAGCAAGAAATCCGGAAGAGGGTTCCATTAGTGTTAGAAGAAACAGCAGAATACTGTGATTAAATTCGTAAATTCTAAGGTACCAAAGATCACAAATATTTGACGATGCGATCGGGGAATTTCTGCAAATATTTTATTGTCATAGAACTCACCATGAGCTTATTCAATCATTAACTGAAGAATTAAGATTCATCAGAAATTTAAAATAGGAAATCCGTGAAATTATTATTATTATTATTATTATTTATTTTCTGTTATTTCTAGCGTTTACACATTTCTTTCCGGGTCCCGCCCAGGGACCTAAGGTTAGAAATGGCATCATGACACTTTCCACTGACACAAAAAAAAAAAAAAAAAATTACATAGATAAAGCCCTTCGTAAGGTGTGGGCTGTACTTGTCAGAACAATTTTTTGTATCTCCTTTAGGCATGGACTTCCAGGAATCCCTTCAATTAGTCTACTGCAATCTTTTCCAACCAGTCCTAGGGATCCAACTACAACAGGGATTTTGATGTTACCATATGCCACATTTTCGAGATTTCTATTTCAATGTCCTTGTATTTTGATTATTATTATTATTATTGTCATCATCATCATCATTCGATTTCTGCTATGGACACACTACCTACCAAGTCTGCGGAAAGACCTAAGGCAGGTCGTGGTGTGTTGTTATGGCCACATTTCATGTTAATTTTTTTTTTTTTTTTTTTTCCGATGAAGTTGCTAGCGTTACATAGACAAAGTTCTCCTTAGTGTGTGTGCTGTACTTAATAAGACAATTTTCTGTATGTCTCTTAAGCTGGGGTTTCAGGATTCTTTCAATGTGTTGTTTTGTTCCATTTTTTATAATTCCAAGTGCACCTATTACCACTGGTATTATTCTTGTTTTCAATTTCCACATTTTTTTCTATTTCAATTTCCAGGTCTTTGTATTTTGATAGTTTTTTCAAATTCCTTGGTTGCTATGTTACAATCCGCTGGACAAGCCATATCAATTAGTAGGCAAGTTTTTTCTTTCTGGTTTTTGACAATAATGTCCGGCCTATTTGCTTCAATTTTTCTGTCTGTGTGGATGGTATAATCCCATAGAATGGTGACATCTTCTATTTCTGTAACCGGCGCTGGCCGATGTTCATACCAGTGTTTGCTTACACATTTTCCAAAGTGTTTGCACATTGTCCAGTGTAAGTATTGCCCCACTCTATCGTGACGATTTTTATATTCATTTGGGGGCAAGTATAGAACATCCTGAGATTAGATGGTCTATTGTTTCTTGGTATTTGTCACAGAACCTGCATTTTGGATCCACATTATTATGTATGATATTTGCCTGAAAATTCCTAGTGAAAAGACTCTGGTCTTGCGCTGCAAGAATAAAGCCTTCAGTTTCAGACTTTAATCCAGATGCTCGTAACCATCGATGAGTATTAACTTTATCAACATTGGGTTTATTTGCACGTTCTGGATATTGGCCATGCAGAGGTTTGTCTTGCCAGCGTTGTTTCATCTGTTCAAGGGCTTTATCCTTGGCTTTCTTTTTCATATCTTTTGCTGCAATAGTTGGTTCTTGGCTTCTGTTTTGATTTACTACAGAATCTACTAAATGTAAATGTTGTTTGTATTTACTGCCTTCTTTTATTATTATTGAATATTTTTTCTTTCTGTTTTCATGTTGTTTCACTAATTTTATCATCCAGTCATTTGTTGTTTCCATGTAAGTTAGTAAGCCAATAGTTGTTGTCTTGTATGACAATTCTAGCTGAATAAGACCTCTTCCACCTTCTTTACGGGGTATGTTATTATTATTATTATTATCATCATTATTATTATTATTATTATTATTATTATTATTATTATCCTTCTAGTAAAGTATATGGATAATAATTTGGTTGGGGTGTGGAGCGGGAGTCAGGTTTTATTATGCAAACTAAATATAACAATTTTTTATTTATAAATAAATCCAAAAGATTTCTGCAATAAAAATATAGTTGATGAACTCAGAGCAGAATAAAGTGTCAAAAAGGATGTATTCTATGACAATAAAATAGCCGTAGAAATTCGCCTATGGCATTGCATTTGTGTTTAACAAGTGAGATATTGCAAAAGCAATCATAAATATGAATACTGGTTGTAATTTAAAGAAGTAAGGGGGTACAATTGAAAAGATTTGAAATTGGCATTTTGTCCATTTCACTGAAACAGACGTTAAACATTTCCATCTTGCCTTCATTTTCTTTTCTTTATTTTTTTTTGTTCATTTTCTAATTGAAACCAAGTAGCGTCTTTTTCGTCTTTCCATGCGATCAAAATGGAATAATCCATTATTTATGAGTTATTGGCAGGGAGCAACGGTGGTGCTAACTAAGTATAATCATAACAAGATATGTTTAGATATTTGAAGCTGGAACTCAAATGATGTATTATTCATATAAATATAAATAAGTATATTTAGAAAGATTTTACAAATATCAGATGATTAATACAAATTTTAGTGAGAAAACATTGATTTGCAAGATAGATAGATAGATAGATAGATAGATAGATAGATAGATAGATAGATAGATAGATATGAACAGAGATAGATAGATAGATAGATAGATAGATAGATAGATCGGATAAAAAACACGAAAAATATATAGAAAATTAAGAATGAAAATAGTGCAAATCCGAATATTTTGCCAATCTCAGGAAATAATTAACCAGCAACCATTTCTAGAAATTCTAAGCCATTTCAGGGGGGAAAACTCGTAACTTTTTCAAATTATTTCCCTTAGACTCTTATTGGGGAAATTTGCAAATGACCGTTATGAAATTTGCAAAAAAATGTGACATTGTTGCCGACTTAAATTCTAATCCCATAACATAGGAGTTCAAATCTCGCTGGACTCTACATTTCTTTTAGTATCTGCTTACTGCTGTTTACTTGAAAATTTCGCAAAATTTAGTGATAAGAATAAATCATGATCATATTACTCTGTGTATTTTATTTAGGAAGAAGTAATTTCCACTTGGACAACTTTTTCTCAAAAAATGCTGCTTTGTGGAACAAACTGTCAGCAGGATGTTTTTCCAATAACTAGAATCTTGAACGCTTCAAGCCGAGAGTTAACCATTATATTTCATGCATGACATAATAAACTTCTTGCCTTTTCTTCAACTCATGCAACACCACACAGTAACCCTCTGCCTTGAGTGGCTCTTGTATTGAGTGAACATTAACAGAAAACAAAAATGAAAAAAACTTGAATATTTTGATGAAAACAACAATAAATAAACACCCTAACGAATCTCTTTTGCTAATTCACCCCAAAATATTAAATCACACAGAAATAAAACGAATTTATATTTACTAAAATTCACACCAAATTTTCCTAGAGCGAGGCTTTTCAATTGCTTTCCGGTTGGGTTGACCTTAAATGTTGGCGACTCGAGTGCGTTATTTATAAGTGTGGGGTCAACGTTCGGGCTCACCTCGATAAACAAGCCAAAAAACAGATTTTTTTTTTTTAATTTTAAAAAATTAAGTACCTCGGATATCACCCCACTTACAAAATGTAAATAACTCCCTGATATTTGCTATTTTTTTATTCTGACGATTGGATTTGTTGCAAGGCAAGCTAAACAAATTTTGATTTTAAAATTTTTACTTCCAAAAGAATGCGAAAAATTTTATTAAAAAACATACAAGCTTTGATTTAACATTTATAATTTCTTGGGGATGAATTAATATTTGCGATAAGTAACTTTACATTATTTGGGGTTAATTGTCACATAAGATCCGATTAACACGTCAAATAACAATAAAGTTGATATACTGAAGTTGAACTGGAACCGGCGCCTTTTAAGTTGTGCTTATTTTTAGAAAAGGAAGACAGCCAGTGTTTTATTAAATGATTTTATCAAACATATGGACTTTCAAATGAAATTTCATTTTTAACTGTATATTAATAAAATCATTTTAATAACGCGTCTCTCTCTCTCTATCTATCAATATATATATATATATATATATATATATATATATATATATATTTAATGTACATTTTCATATCGATTAATAACCACTTGACAAAGATGGCGGAGTGGTTTCCCATTGCCTTCTCCAATTTTGAATTCAGGGTCGTCTTTCTTTTAAACTGACTGATACCGACGCTTAGGGAGTCGAGTATGTCTTTCAATGTATTTCTCGATGAAGTCCTAATTAGTCTCATATATACAACTATTTATGTGTTGTGTGTGTGCGGGGATGGGGATATAACAATAAAAATTATATACAGTTAAAAAAATTATTGTTTATAGACAACGTAAGAAAAAAATTGTTTACAGAAACAAAAAAGTCATGTGTTACTATTCTTTGTGTGGGCAGTATATTTAGGAATTCGTTGCGTCGTTTTACGAAGTTTTTTTTAAGGCTAATGCTTTAGACCATTCAGTCTTGATGTTTCAAAGATATATATATATATATATGTGTGTGTGTGTGTGTGTGTGTGTGTGTTTGTGTGTGAGAGAGAGAGAGAGAGAGAGTGTTTGTGTACATACATATATATATATTTGTATATATAGGACGCGATGGCTAAATTGTCGCCATTTTGTATTTTTAATTTCGCGCATGCGCGTTGTTATTTTTTTTTAATTTTTGTTATCGACTGCGCAGTATAGATGAACAGACTGAGTTTGACAGCTAGTATTTGTTGCCATTTTATATTTTTAATTTCGCGCATTCACGTTCTTTTTTATTTTATCGACTCCAGAGTATAGTAGGGTCAGTTGGCCACCGTCTGTGAGAAAAAAATATCACCATGACACAATTCACTCCGCCAGAAATTTGGAAACGTCATACTGTACTGCTTGGCATTCGCACCGGAAACTCCAATAGGAACATTTAGGTGACAATCTGAGGACAGCGCAAAGGATTCGGAAAAAGTGACAATTCTGATATCCAAGAATCTGTTTTTTAATACTCTGATGATATTTTTGATTTTCTGACATTGTATCTCTCTACCCACCATTTATATCTTTATCCTTTCTTTCACCTCTCAACTCATTCTTTTTCTCACTTCTTTGTAAAAACATTAAAAAACAAAACAAAAAACAAACAAAAAACAGCCATGAAGAATAAAAATTATCAGGATTGGTGCCAAAGTCTTTGATTTTTCACATAGATCTGAGAACTTCAACCCCAATCTTTTCTGTCGTATCCTGTCAGCATTCCCACATTTAAAAAAAACATCCTGAAGAAGAAATTTCACCTTCCAGGACAAACGATTGTTGTAAAACTGAATGAGTAGAAGGCCTCAAAGCTACATTCCGCAGCCAAGATAGTTGGTATCAAAGTGTGGTATCTGTTCCAACAGCAGACAGCCGGTCCACGGCTCCATCCAGCCCTCAGCAGCTCCAGCCAGCCCTCAGCAGCTCCATCCAGCCCTCAGCAACTCCATCCAGCTAACCAGCCGTCAACAGCTCCAGCCAGCCCTCAGCAGCTCCATCCAGCCCTCAGCAGCTCCATCCAGCTAACCAGCCGTCAACAGCTCCATCCAGCCCTCAACAGCTCCAGCCAGCCCTCAGCAGCTCTAGCCAGCTAATCAGCCCTCAGCAGCTCCAGCTAGCTAACCAGCCTTCAACAGCTCCAGCCAACTCTCAGCAGCTCCATCCAGCCCTCAGCAGCTCTAGCCAACTAACCACCCGTCAAAAGCTCCACTCAGCCCTCAGTATCTCCAGTCAGCCGTCCTCGTCAGCAGCAACGATATGCAACAAACTGTCCTTTTCAGGACGACACTTTTCAACGAAAAAAATTCGCGAATTGGGAAGAAAAAAGGAAAGACCCAGAATGACGTCAATTGTGTCAATCCTTTTACAGTCAGTTGCACTTGGTTTAATTTGTAACAGATATAAATGGAGATAGGAAAAAAGCAAATGTTGATAAGATAGCGAGTGTCACAAAGGCTTGAGCCTCCCTACACCAGTTCGGGGAGTTGGCTTAGTAGACACCGGCTTTGGCAGGAAGTATGGAACGGCCTAGGTTTACGAAAAATATGTCCATCACAAGGAGTAACTTTAAAGTAATTAGCCTTTAATGTTATATTTTTGCTTGCATATAACATTAGTCTCGGGTTATATATATTTTTTAGTCGTTGTGTACATTTTTATTTTTTTGTTATCTCTTATTTTTTTTGTTCTCGAGTTTTATTCTGCTGAGAGAGGGCGGAAAAAATGTGGTTTAGCCCTTTTAAGTGTTATATTACAAATTTATGGTAATAAATATTTTGTGGTACCTCCTCAAGGACACTTGGCCTAGTGAACAAAGACGTTGGTTAGATCCAGTGACTAGACCCAAAGAGTTGTGAGATCAATACCAGTTCTACAGCAGTTGTGAACCAAAAAACTTGGAGAGCTGAATTAAAGGGAAATAAGTGTGACAGGCACGGCACGTGGAACTAGAACAATCTACCGAAAATAAAGGGTTCGGTTCGAAATTCAAATCACTTGAAAAAGGACGGAGCGTACAACGGCCGAAACGTTGTCAATATGGCAATAAAGATGAGAATAACAGACTAAATAATGTAAATACCTGCTCTTTCTTATGAATTGTTTCTTGTTTGTTTTCATGATATGTTTGCTTTTATCATGCTAATAAAATCATAAATGATTGACTAGTTTCGTGACAGAACTTATAAAATAGCTCAATTATTGAGCTTTTATCAATATAATTATGCGAGGTTAATCCAGTATTTGTAGCGTTTTTATAGACAGTGAAAGAGGCTCCTAGATGAGGCTGTGTAAAGCAAAATGGCCAAATGTTTCCATTGGTCATGAATTCAAAATTTGTAAGTAGAAGAAAGGCGGTCAATTGTAATTTGAAGCCAACAAAGTCACAATTTCAAATATGGACGTCGCTATCACATTTATTTGATAATTCGTTTCACATTTTTGAAAAGTTAAATTTGTAGCAAATTCAGTTGTCCTCGTTTTGTTATATTAAAAATTCGAACATCCGAATTCCAAACAATAATAAAATAAAAATAAAGAAAACATAGTTTCATGCCTGTTTATTGGAATGGTTGGCAAAACATTGGCTAATTGCCAATCGATTTAAAATGGTAAATAATAAGGATTTCATTATAGTTGGCTTACATATTTTAATAATTTACTAAATGTTTATAAATTTATGAATAAAAAATTGTTTTAATACTTATTTCTATATGAACTTGTAAATATTTCATTGCATTAGTTTTCAGAATGTTGTAAAGATAAAATTATTCTTGTAAATGAACAAACTAATAAATAAATAGGGTTTAATATTTTTGTTATAAATTCTCAAAAAAATCTATAAAAAATATATAAATTCATTTTCATTATTTGTTTAGGCTTTATGACAATCTTAATTATCGCTTTTTAAAACAATAAACATTGGCGAAGAGTAAAGATAGTTAAAAATAATAATGTCGGTGTCAAGGGAGAAGCCGCCCTTTTGATAACCCTGTTTTTTTTTTGTTTTTGTTTTTTTTGTGAGCAGGAAGGTCCAAATTTATTTACTCTGTCAGTTTGTGTCTGAATTTCAGAAACGAGCGATTCTAATAATTAAACAATATTTTGTTGTCTTTCGCCATAATCTCTTTAGGGATATTGAAGGAAATTATTTATTTCTTTTGAAATCGTCTGTTGTTTTCATTCTTTGCATACTCTTCCGGCGATTGTCATCTGTGTCCAGTTATTCACTGCACCTAAAGAAATTTAGATCAATTTGTTGATCACTTGGTAAGGGGAATAACTCTAGAAAACATTAATCAAAGTTATTCCCCTTGTCAAGTGAAACTTAAAATAATACAACTTGAGTCTCGGTATCACCAAAAAAGCGATACATAAGGTTTAAAATGCATTTCAAAAATGAAAAAACCATCTTTGAAGCTTTTATTTTAGTTTTAACTTCAAGCTAATAGATTAAATTTAATATTTCCAATATGCAAAATGTGTTGCTGTATTTGGAACCGAATTAAATTGATTGGAATTATTTTCCTTTTAAAAATCGTTAAAATTGGCAATATTCACAAATTTCGTCAATACGACATAATTCTCTTTATTAAAAAAATCTTTCAAAAATAAAATATAGTTTTATGAAACTTTATTTGAAGAAGATTAACTGATATAAAACTTAATTAATCTGAATTAAAACAAATATTACTTACTTTTAGTTTAAAATATTGCAGAAAAACATTTTTAACACAGATGTGTGTCTTTTTATGGGTGTTGACTGTTGACACTTTTAGTTTTATCGATAACTTGAAGTACGGGGGAAATACTCGTTGTAAAATTACATGTCAAATTCAACACAAGCGTTTTTTTTTTCGTTTTTTTCTTTTTTTAGATATTTTTAACTACCCAGTAATTTAAAAAATCTAAAATATTTTATATATTTTCATATTTTATTGAATTTTAGGTACTTTGGCTTCAGTCTTACGCTTGTTGAAATATATTAGAAAATTAGCAATAAATTTTAAATTGTCTTATTTTCTGATAATGTCCTGTATGGACATCCGTATTTATAAAAATCTGTACGTTTATACACAGACAAAAAATTATTTTTAAAATACTGGGGGTGATTGAATTGTAGTAAGTTTTCCTATTTATGATTAGTAATTTTTATTCAATAACTATATCACTTGATCGATGCAAATTAATATAGAATTTTTAAACAATTAAAACTTTATAAATTATTCTAATTAAATTTCAAAAAATGAAAACATTTTTTTCTAAAAATTCATTATTCATCGATTTTTTTCTCAAGACAATAGTGTCCATAATATATCTTATTCATAAAACAATCAAAAGATTTTCTTATTGAATAATATTTTTATAGTTTTATTGCATTGTTTTTATTTTACGATTCAGTGCTGATTTTCTGTAACTGTGGGTCCTGTTTGACCAAAGCAAAACCCAGAGGACTTGTCCTTCTAACTTATATAATATTAAACATTACAAAAAAGAATTTCTCGAAATTTCATAAAATTAATTTTAGGGTAACAAATGAAAAAAAAATATTTTTACCAAGATTTTCTAAAAAGAAATGTTTTAAAAAATAATTTAATTCATTTCTGAATAAGTCTTGAAAGTTTCATCAAAACCCGACAATTATCTGACTTTTTTCAAGAATTTTCAAATCGATATGTTTTTTCATCAGAAAAAGACGCTCAAATTTCCCATACTAATTTATGGTCCCTCTTTGACGCCAAGAAACGCTTTTAACTAAAGTTTCTAAGGTTTGAAAAAGCATCAAAAAAATTACATAAGAAAATCCTTTAGTCTTTCCTCTTTTTTTGACGATAAAACTTTGTTTACATTAATTTTTTTTGAAATTTTTTCATCTTGGTCTGCTCATTTTTTAGCAAATATTTATTTGGAGGTGTCTAAATTTGATGTCTGGGATTTTTTCGAAGTTTGAAACAATCCTTTGTCAAAAGAGTTAGTCAAAATTATCTCAAAATCTTTTGAAGTTCCTTTCGAAAATTTAAAAAATGCTTCTTTTGCCAGCAATAAAATAAACGACATCGGCGTTTCCATGAAGAACGTCAATAAATGTGTCGATACGATGTTCATTGGTCAGTTCTTAAAATCTCGAATAAACAGAATAGTGAACTGCTAAAGTTCGAGTGTCTCTTAAAAAGGGAAATACAGAAATCATTTAAGGAACATCATTTCAAAAAACAATTTTCAAAATAAAGATAAATGATAGACAAGAGATAAAATTAGACGTAAACATTTTCACAGGGGGAGAAAATTATTTATCGGGTCTACTTCTGCCTCTATTGGTGACCAGCTTGTCCATTGGAAAGAAATATTTTCAATTTAGAATACAAACGGTTATGAGTATCAACAAGAGACTATTTAATTTCTACATTGAATTTTGGAGAACTGGTATAAAAATCACCTGTTTTCAATGAATTTCTATAGTAAACTAATTCGTAAAGCATTTCTATAATAGTTATTAGTAATATATTTACATTAGACTAGTGGTTCCCAACCTTTTTTTGGTCATGACCCACCTAAGTTTCTCTCAAATATTGCTGACATATACATTGGAACCGCGATTCACGAATTGAATTCGTTTCTGAAGACCGTTTGTAGCCCGAAGTGTTCGCAAACCGAAACTAATTTTCCAATAGGAATCAATGTAGAAAAAATGTCAACGTACAATAAAATTTGAAAAGAAAAGCACGGCACACGAATGTAGACAATATGGCGATCGACGCATAAATAATTCCGTTCGGGTTAATTCTGTTCGGCAATGTTGTTCGAGAACCGAAATTTTGTTCGATAACCGAGGCATTTTCATCTCGAATTTTCTGTTCGAAAACCGATTTGTTCGACAGCTGAGACGTTCGATAACCGAGTTTGAACCGTAATTCATGTTATTCAAAAAGTGAACTACTGACGTGAAGGAAAAGCCTAAAAGGCCATTAACTTAAAATTCCTTAAGAACTTGACACTGCATATATGCAAAAGTATTATCATTTAATTTTGGAATTTTACAAAATTTAAAAAAAATATGTGGTCAACGGAATGTTGGCCGACCCTTGTTCAGGTTTAAAGATAAGCTGAAAAGTAACCTTGCAGCTGCAAATATTGCATACACTGATTTGGAGAATACTGCCTTGGATCGCAAAGCTTGGAAAAGTGTAACTTACACTGGAATCAGGAATTTTTCGGCGGCAAGCGTTGTCAAGCTCCGTGAAGCAAGAGAAAGGAAAAAAGCCTCAGAAGGTGCCAGAGAAGTGCACCCTCTTTGCTCACACGCTTGCCCAATCTGTGGTTTTCTTTGCAAGTCATTAGCAGGTCTGAAATGTCACTCTAGATTTAAACATAAAGGTCATTAAAAAGTTGTCGGAACCTCATACGTCGAAATCGACGGGAGAGTCCATCATATATATATATATATATATATATATATATATATATATATATATATATATATATATATATATGAAAAAAAACAGACCACTTTAAGGTACCATTACAATACTTATTTCACCAAAATCCTTTTTAAAGGATTCCGGATCATCAGGTAACAACTCCAACAACGAAATGAAAGGAAAAATGGGATTAGAAATTGATGGGTAGTGTAATTTTTGTAATTTAACGGGGGAGGGGGTGAGAATTGTAGTTAAAGAGACAAGGTAGAGTATAGGGAGGGGTTAATTTATCTCTCTTAAGCATGCTTTATATTGGGGTAGGAGGAGTGACCGAACCTTGACCTATTTAGATGCTTAACTTAACGAAAATGATATATAGGAATGGGAGGGTAGTGGGGGGAAAAGAAAAGGAAAAATGGAAAAGAGAGAGTAGACAGATGACAATCATATAGATATATCTAAATGAGTGTTACGGCAAAGAGAGAGGGGGAGAGGGAAGTGAATCGAAAGAGGCTGTAATTTTGTTTTAACAAAAATATGTAAAAGATAGATTTCAATGCTTGATAGAAATTTAGATGTCTAAAAAATGAGGAATGTTTTTAAGTAAATAGTTTAGGGACTTAATATAAGTTAACTACTATTTTTATTAGCACATTTATCGAGAACATATTAAAGAAATATTTAAAATTATAATAGTTTATTGACCCGACCAATATATATATATATATATATATATATATATATATATATATATATATATATATATTAAACAGTATTACTCGCTTGAAAAACCTCGGATGACTCAACTTGTAGACACCTGGGGCAAATTGTTACACGAGGAAAAAATTGAAGTAAAAAAAAAAAAACTAAAAAAACATCAGAACAAGACGAAAAAAACGTCGTGTCTTAAGTCCTTAGTCCAAAGAAAAACAATGCAAGCGAGTATAAAGACAAAATGAAAACGTAGAGTGCTCAATACGCTAAGTAGAGCGGTAAATTAGAATAAATCCTAACGACCCAGGCAAATCTACCTAGGTTTCATCTAAACAGATCTTCAGGGTTATTAAATATATATATATATATATATATATATATATATATATATACAGTACAGACATAATAACACATGTACATACAATACATGCACACAAATATTTTTATGCATACATACTCAGATTGTATATGCACCGTATGTATGAACTCTCACACACTTTCATATTACCACAGACTCATAGAAAAAAATTCTCTGTTAATAACTGATTCTCGAATTGTCCCCCCTTTAAAAATGAAATTCCCCCTCCTTGTGAGGCGTGCATCCAACTTTGAGAACCATACCTTAAGACACAGCCTTCATTTATTAGCAATGATAGCATTAATTCCTGACCACTAATAATGCATTTTTTTTACTTGATTTTCAATGCATTATACACATTATAACCCAGTTTTTGCCTTCCTTCCTGACCACTGACAATCCCTTTCTTCCTTGTTTTTCAATGCATTCCTATAGTAAAATCATTAGCAATGCATCTCCATTATACATATAATAGCCCTATTCTATCAGTAATGCTTGCCTTTATTCCTGACCACTGACAATCCCTTTCTTCCTGATTAAGTGCTGAAAATTTTTTCGACATATATGGGTTTTAATCAGATTTTTACCTCTATTCCACCCCATAAGTGCAGAAAATTGTGCAAATTAGGTGAAGGGTGAGATGGTGCCGGCAAATCTGAACTTTTGTATATAGATGCGCGCTTCAAATACATCTGTGATTATTGTTTCATTTTTTCTGTTACCGTCAGAAGATGTTAACATTAAATCAAATGAAAGTTTGAACGTATTCGTTTACAAAATCCTACCCGTGATATCACAGCAAATTGGTACAACAAAAGGCTTTCTAAAGTTTCCATTGAATGAACAAATTTTTATTGCTTTGAATTTCTGAGATTTTATTCCGTTTTTGTTTACATTTGAATTTGCCACACTTATTTTTAGCTGAAGTTTCGCAAATTTCAATAACCGATTGGAATCTCGATTTTAAAATATTCAAAAAATGGTTTATAGCAACTTTCTCATCCGTAGAAAAAGTGTCCTACATGTTTGGCAATGTTTTTCGGACAACGAACTTTTTGTTATTTTGGTTATTTCCATCATGTTTCGGTCGATCCTTTCTACGACCTTCTTCAAGTCTGTATTTTACACAGTTTTTACTTATCGAATACAGTAAAAAATATTTTGCCTGTGGTGATTCATAATTAGAATTCTGATATATATATTTTCCATTCAGCTTAGTCGAAAAACAAAATTTAAAATTGTTTTACGTAATAATTGTTAGAATGAATCAAGCAATGTTCAATTGGATCTCACCATCCGTGCAGCCATTCCACTTTCCGGCTGATGGCCTGACCAGCAAAACTTTAATGTTCAAAAATGTTATTAAACTAAGACTACTTTAGAACATCTATGGCAAAGGTGTAAAAAATCAAAATAAAGTCATACACATAATATGCAAAAAATAATGGGTTAAAATCTCCCCCCTACACCACCACCACAAACCATCAAAGTCTACGTCATCAAACTCAAAGAGGAGAATATTAAGTTAATAGAAAAATATTTTAATTAATTTTATTTTTACATTTGAGTCAAATATTTTCGTGTGTGGGAGTTGTGTGTCTTCTGTCACCAAATGGGCTAAAATTGCATAGTAAAGCAACGCCCAAGCCAAAATAACGGTTGCAATATCGCGGTGATAGTATACAACTATAAAGTTTCGCTAGCAATCTACATTTGTTCTAAATTTTTATTAGCTGTTCTCAAATATGACTTATCAATTTATTTCAAATTGGAGTCAAAATTGCCTTTAATACAATCCGATTCTATAGACACACACACACACACACACACACACACACACACACACACACACACACACACATATACATATATATATATATGTTAAAAATTGCTGCACAATAGCTTTCATGTTTCAGAACTCATACTGTGCCTCCTCTGACGATAGTAAATAACCGGTGTATAAAAATTATTTTAAAATTTAAAAAACAGACACAATAAAACAAAATTAAAATGAAGCTTACCCTGATTAACCAATTTGATGTCAGACCTTCATTAAAAAATATAAATTTTGATCATAGTAAAATGTAAAATATAATCCTACTAATTCATAGTACTCCCTATATAAAATTTTTCAACGGTCGGATTTTCAATTGTAGAAGGTTAATCATTTGTTTTGCAGTGCGCAATCGTTTTAATCTCTGCAATTACATTTGTTAGTATTATCTTGGAATTAACATTATTATTCAGGTTTCATATCTGTTTAAAATTATATTATTATGTTTTTTTATATTTTTTCGAGGTTATCGGTGCAGGTATAGCTTAGTTTTAGTGTGTTTATATTAAATATTTTTTATGGGGAAATACCCATATCAATTAAATGGAGGAACTTTTGTCCTAACTTAGTACTGACCATTTGGTTAAATGGTAGGTGGTGTACCAAATGATTTTTCTGTCCCTATTCTTTTTTCTTCGATCATTATTATCATGTTTTCTATACTTGATTTATGTGTACCTGTAACCACTATTTTTAAGGTATTATTATATACACTACTATACTTATTGAAAACATCTTTGTTAGAAGAGTTAATGCTAATACTATATTCTACTGAGGCGGATATATGCTTAATTACAGATGGATGATGGTTAGAGTTCGGGTGAATAGATATTAGGTTGGCATTGGTCTTCATATAAGGTTGGAACGTATCATTCACAAGATCTAACGTAACATTCCGAAAATCTACCCGTTATTAGGAGTGGTTTTAAATTTAACAGGCTTTTAAATTCTCTATGTATCATTTTTCTTAATTTGTCAACCTTAATTTTAGTTGAAATTTTTACTAACATAAGACCATCGTCTCTATATAACCCTATATTATCAACATTAACATCATCATAAGCACCCAGATTATACATAACAAACAAAACCATCAACTATTGTGTAGCTATTTTTAACATGTTTTTGTGTTAATCTCATATAATAAATAATATTAACCTCTACTTTGTATTGAATACCTTTTTTAAAAATCAAATGCTACAGACAGTGGAATTATACTTTTGTTTTTATCTCATCTCACCCCTCTCTCTCTCTCTCTCTCTCTCTCTATATATATATATATATATATATATATATATATATATATATAAATAACCATGGAAACGTGATTTTAGCTGTGTCTTTAAAACCCAGTAATTTTAAAAGTTACTCCAAAATTCGCTGAAGGATGAAATGGAACTAATGTCTTTAATTTAATTGCAAAATTAAATTTGTGGTTTTTAGCTTCCATTTTTGAAACATGGTTAGAACTGCGTAGCGGAAAGAACCATGTTTTAAATCAATTAATTTATTATATATATATATATATATATATATATATATATATATATATATATATATATATATATATATATATATATATATATATATATATATATATATATATATATATATATATATATAAAAAGTCAATGAATACTAATAACTTATGCTACACGTTTTCCACCGCTAAGGTTTCTTCAGGAATTAGACGTTAATTTCCTGAAACTTGCTTGAAGAAACCTTACCGGCGGAAACCATGGAAGCGTGAGTGGCTAGTATTCCTTGACTTTAACATTTAATAGCTTTGCGCATTTGGTTTTTCTTTTGTACATTGTATATTGACCACTCTTTTATATAAGCGTTTTCTAACTTTGCCTGAAAAAACTCATGTGCAGCATATTTTCATTCAAGCATGTTTAGTTAAATAATTTAAACATATCATGTCAATTAGTTTTTGTTGTAACCCTTTCAAGTTCGCGGATTAATTTCTTGTATCCATAGAAAATTGATTAAAAAAAATACCAAAATTTTCTTTCGAATAGTTTTTATTTTCCGAAGTACTTTCAATCTCATCTGAGGGGGGTTAATTTGTCTATGAGTATGTATATGTGTTTATGTGAATTTAAAACATTTCAAATGTTTTTTTTTTGTTTGTTTGTTTTTGCTGCTTATGCAGCATTCTAGATTTCAAAGTTTAAAATTCACGTGTTCCTTTGGTTTTTTTTTTTCCAATATAAGGGAAGTAATTTTTTTTTTGTTCATACGTATATATATATATATATATTTCTCTCATAAGGATTTAAGGACTTTGTTGCTAAACTCATAGTTGGTTTTATTTATTTTGGACATTTACTCTCTTATATAAAGGGCTTCAAGGATTTTTAGTTTTTGATTGTTAAGGTTTTTATGTAATATAGATGTATTTTCAACTAATATCCGTCTAATCTGTGAGTATGAGTGCTCCTTTAAGTGCTGAGATATTGAGCTACGTTCAGCCAAATGAAATGTAAATCTTTTTGTTAGCATCGTCGTTTAAGTCTACAAAAATATTAATCCGCGAAAGGATCACAACGAAAACTAATCGAAATGATATGTATAAATTATTTGATCTAACCTCTTTGAATTAATATATATATATATATATATATATATATATATATATATATTATTATTATTATTATTATTATTATTACAAGTAAAAGGTTTTTCATTTAGCTGATGGATGTTACATTCAGCATCCCGACTCCAGAGTTTCGTAGACGAACCTGTCCGTCCACTTTGCAGGAGGTAAGTGAATTTGACTGCTTATACTTCTCGAATTTTCTGTTTTATATGCACTTATTATTGGTGCAAGTATTTTTTTTTTCATAGTGTATGTGCGCATGTGTGCATTCGCGGTCTACACGTATGATGTTGTTATTATTTATTGTTTTCGTCAATTTTTTGCTTCACTTCGCACTCATTTCTTAGCCTTTTTTCTCTTTTCTCTTTTGCCTCTAACATATATATATATATATATATATATATATATATATATTGGCAAATATTTTTCTTGTGAAACATCGGTGTTGTAAGCATGGATGTATTGGTGGTGTAATGATTAATGACTCGGAATTGTTAATCAGAGAGCCGAGTTCCATTTCCCGTTGGTTTTGATATATTCGGTTACGCGCAAAAACTCCTGGAAAAGTTATGAATAAACCTCCCCCCAGTTATGGGTTAATTAGTCAGACTTGTATCCCTAAAACCATCATTATCTCAATAAATAAAATTGCATACAAAATATTTTGATAGCGGTATTAAATAACTCATATAGGTGTTGATATGCTGCTAAACAAATACAACCAACCAACACATTGAAATTTTATGTTATTAAAGCAAGGTTTTTGGTATCCCGGTAAAGTTTTTGGGAACATACCCAGAAGATCTGAATCCCGATTATCCACGGATTTCGCCATACACGGAGGATCCTCGGTGCCGGTTTAATTTAGTTACAAAAGTAGCAAATATTACAGGACCCGCATTTTCTAGGGCCTCGCATTTTAGGGATCTAAAGGGCGTTAAGTGAAACTTGGATATTCAGGAAGGGCGTGGAAAGAGAACAATCTACCCCCGTGGACTAAATAAAGGATTCGGTTCGAAATTCTAACGTATATCGCCTGAAGAAGCCCGGAGCGTACAACGGCCGAAATATCGTGAATAAAGATGAGAATAACAGTCCGAATAGTGTAAATTATAACAACTATTATTTTTCTCCAAATTAAATGCGATTTTCATCACTGCTTTTGCTTTGCAATGTTTTTTCCGTTAACTTTGAGAATCTGGCTTGCGTCAGTGTTTTGAGATTCTGTTGGAGCGTTAAAATATTTCTTAATTGGCTGATAATTATTTTTAAAACTGGGAACGCCTGAAATGAAAATCTTCTCTTTCCGTTCTCTTTCGCCAGACACGTCTAGTTTTCTTTCTGACAATTCTTCTTTTGTTGGCATAAAATGATTGTTAACACGTTTGCCGCAGCCGTTAACTTTTGCCGGGCAAAGCACCATCCGTAGTCGACCAATAGCACTATCCGCTTCGCTTGCCGACAGTCGACTTCCACTCGTCTGTAACGCCCCTAAGTGTCGGGAAGCCACCTGACGAAATCTCTCCTCCAAGCAGTCACTTTCAATATAAAAGTCATGGCGATTTTGTCTTGAGATTCCTTCAAATGTATCGGTTCGTTCCCGTTTGAAACCGAAATCTGACTTGAGCAATGAAAAAGAAGAATCCAATGACAACCTGACCATTTCCGGTCGTGCCTCGTTCTCATTTCCTTCCAGTTGTCTATTCCTGTTCACTTCCCACATTCCGGAATGAGTCTGAAGACGATTACTTCCGGTGACCTGTAAATTGTAACAATCACTCACCGGAATGGATTTTGGTTTCAAACGATTCGTCATCTTTTTATGGCTCGTGAAGCATTTAAACAGCACCGTTTGGGGAAATGTATCAACCATAATAGAAATAATATATTTGTATGGACAATTATAAATATACTTTTTTTATGAAATGTGCTTGTAATATAGCAACAAATCTAAGACGAAGCTTATGAAGATTTATTTGACTAATTCAGCTTTAGTGCTGAAAATGTTTATTTTATTGTAGTGGATGGTTACAAGCGGGAGGGGGAGATGGGATGTGCATTGTTATCTGGGAATCTAGTCGAAACGGATTCTGTAATTATCATTTGAACAAATTTTTCTATCTGTATCTGCATAGACTTTCTTTAGCTTTGTCACCAAAACAATGTCGATGTTCGCTAGAACAACACAAGAAACGATATTAAAATTAATTTAAAAACCATCCCCAAATTCTTCAGAATGTTTCATGTGCATTGAAAATTTATATTCAGTGTAGTTATATGTAAATGATTGGCATAGACTAAATAAATGTCCAAGGCAGTAAGGGTAGAGCAGCTCTCAGTATACGAGATAAATGACTAACGCTAGACTAAAATGCGATGGAAAGCACACTTGGTAACATTTAGTTATACTAAAAATTACAATGAACATTATTATGAACTCTGATTTCCAACAAATACCGATTTTATTTTTATTGGTTGAAATTTGAACCGGAAGTCTTTAGGCCTTCCAGACTTGAGTTAATTGACGTTGAAGAAGCATCCATATTGAATTTTCGTTCATTCACTGAAATCGTCTCTCTGATTGCGAGGTGTTATGTCAAAGCTGACAGTAGAAATAACAGCTTTAACTGCCTGGGCGGTGGTTATATGGAATTAGTTTGCAAGATTCTGTAAAGAAAGAAAATAAAGAATACGATAAAACTTTTATAAATTTTCAGCTTTCGAAAAAAAGATTTTTCTTTGAATTTTCTTACTTTTTGCTTCATTTTACTTCTAATGTGTCTTTTGTTTTCTATTGTTAAAATGGCGAACTGCATGAAATTTGTTTTTTTTTTATTTTTCAAATTGACTTTATTTGTAAAATAATAACAGCCAACAAAAGCCGAGAAGAGCTTGAACTTAAATAACAATTTTTTCTCTCGGGATTTTCCTGACTTCATCGGTTAGTCAGTCTTTCAGTGTCGTCTGCTTTCTTTTATTTTCTATTGACATGCCACATATAACAGCTTTTTATAACAGTAATAACCTCCTTTTTCTCACACATGCAGAGATATATGTGAAACTGATTTCCATTTTCACTAGACATCTATCGTAACGCACAGGGAATGAAGATTTCACGCCTTCTTAACAATATTGTACAACAGGGGAGGGCAACTCATTCAACCCCGCGGACCGGATCGTGTTATAATGACGGGTCGCTGGCCGGACGAAGGACATTAATGAAAAATTAAGGAAAATTACATATACAGACACCTGTCAACCTAAATATTTAAAAGACATTGAGAAATCAAAAGAAAATCTAAAATTAAAAAACACCTAACAAAATTACTTTTCCTCAAGGAACGTCAAAATACTTCAAAGTGAAAAAAATTAACCGAAGTGAAATGGATGAAATTATGACGTGTAGGTTTGAAACTGTTATTGAAAATTGTTCCACAAACGAACTACACACACACACATCAAACAAAAACGAAGTACATATACCCATACATACGAGTACAAATAGTTACGTACGTACACATGCGGTATTATCCACAAATTCATGAGGTATGTATGTATAATGCGCGTATGTTTAACTGTCTTTAGATTTCTGCTACATCGTATGTCAGTCCCTCCCTGGCCTCTTTCACTTTAGCGTTCCTTTCGCTTCTGTTATCTTTCAATGTAGCCAAGGGTCATAACAAATATGTATCCATTATTTGACATTAAACGTAGGCAACGCAACTTGGTAAAATAAGTCTCATGAAAGATAAATGGCAGATAGTCTAATATTTTTAGTGCACTGAGATGTGTAGACATTCTATGGAAAATGACATATAACCTAATTTCATTTGAAGTTCGTCTCTCGTTAAAAATAGAGTCATTGGTAATCAGGCTCGCGGGCCAGTCAAAATGCCTTCGCTGACCGTAGGTTGCTGACCCTTGTTGTACAACGAAGATTAAAATTTATTTATTACTTATACAGTTTATCAAAAATAAATTCTTTTTTATTACACGGCTTTCGTTTAATTTTAAAATATACACAAAATAGAATATTTATACGGGAGTCTTTTGAATGTTATTAGAATTTCATTTGAAAACCACTACTACAATGTTTTACAAGTTCACGTTTTAGCCTCTTTTCTGATCTTTGTCCCGATTTTCCCCCTGTCTTCATATCCGGCTCCAAAGCCTTGATACTTATCAGAGATAAGAATATATATTTTTTGACGAACAAGACAGCTGGAAAATATAAAAATGAATTTGACCATCAGAATTTACTAAACAAAAGATCAGAGATAATCTCCAAATGTAGGCATGAGAATAAATACCTATTATCCGAATTTATACCAAACGGATAAAAATAAAAAAAAAACACCAACAATCACTCTTTAGTTCAAGCTACCATCACAATAATTACATTTATTGTTATTATCATTGCACCACCATTAGTAATCACTTCTAGCACTTTACAATAACTATTAGCTACTAATATTATCATTACCACCAACACCCAACACCATTACTACCACATCACATCTACTATTAACATATAAATCCACTATAATTATTAACGTAAATTACCCCCCAGCATATTTAATATCACCAAATAAAAACCAATAAGATCAGAGATAATTTCCAAATGTAGGCAGGAGAATAAATACCTATTATCAGGATTTATACCAAAATAAATAAATAAATGAAATAAAATAAAATAAAATACCAACAATCACTTTTTAGTTCAAGCTAGCACCACAATAATTACATTTATTGTTTTTATCATTCTCCCACCACCATTACTAATCACTTCTACCAATTTACAATAACTATTAGCTACTTATATTATCATTGCCTCCAATCCCCCTACAACATTACTATCACATCACATCTACTATTATCATATAAACCCGTCATAATTATTAACGTAAACTACCCCCTCCCCCAACATATTTAATATCACCATAAAAATAACCAATAAGGATTACAAACTGCAATTTCTACCAGTTACATATACACAGTCATCAAAAACAAGCAAATAACCAGCTTTAAAATAATAACAAATAAGTTTAAAAAAAATAAAAATAATAGCAATTTTTACCTATCATAATTTTACACAGTCCCCACCACACGTATATACATGCATGCGAGGAAATATTATTCAGCGAAAAAAAAGAAAAATGCTCTGATTGCTGACATGTATACATTCACGAGACATTCGCGAGAAATTTTCGCTATACTTCCGATCTTTGAATGAGTGTGTATGTGTGTCTGCGTACCTCAACGGGTGTACGGACATGAATCTATGTTTGCGTCAGCATGAGTGACATTACGACGATGATCCCCCCCCACTTCCATAATAAGACCGATACACGCAATCTACATAAACCCAAAATTTAAAAAATTTAATCAGTTTGTCTGACGATCGCAAAAGCGTGAAACCCAGGATCACAAACTCACATCAATCCAACCAAATATACAAATCCTACGAGATGAGGAGAGGTCAATTCATGTCCAATATTACCAGGAAGAACAGTGTGATCCTGTCGAAGTGAAACTAAGTCAAATCATTCCACGATCATCCCTAATATTTGGCCACCTCTTTTAATTTAAACCGTTGAGAGGGTGATCCAAATCCTCTCTCTGTCTGTCTGTCTCTCTCTCAATATATATAGAGAGATAGGTAGATGGTGTTAGGTATTTGAGAATGAATTTATATCAAGTCCTTTCACGATCATGTTATCCCGAATATATGGCAACCTATCTCTTTTAATTTAAACCATTCAGAAGGAGATTAACAAGCATGATCCCAATTCTCTCTCTCTCTCTCTCTCTCTCTCTCTCTCTCTCTCTATATATATATATATATATATATAAACTGACTGTGTGTGTGTGTGTGTGTGTGTGTGTGTGTTCGCGAACTACTCGAGAACCATAAATCATATTTTCCAAATTTGGAACATAGATTGTACTCGATACTGGGTGTGTCTGGGCAAAAAATTAGTCATTTTTCAAAAGTCTATAACCGATAATCAATAAATATAATGTTTAAATAGGAATTTCCATTAGTTTGGTTGTTTTAAAACTTTCAGACTTGAAGTCTAAACCCTGAGGCCGATTTTAATGAAACTTGATAAGTGTATGCAACATACTATCACGCTTATGATACGCTATATTGATTTTCGTTTCTCTCGACACTGAGACCTCCAGGGTGACCCAAAGGGACCCAATTTGCTTCGATTTTGATGAAATTTTGCATGTTTTTTACGCTCTTACAATGAGATAGAAATCGGTTGTCAGATTTTTAAAAATGCATGAAGGGGGCCCCAGGATGACCCTATAAACCACTTGATGCCTCAATTGCTTTTCAAGTGTATTTTGTAGCAGTATTACCCAATTTCAATGAAAATTTCAGTACATATTGAGATTATATCGAGTAACTGAAGTAGTCACTTGGAATTCACTGAAAATCAACACTGGGACCCCCACGAGTTAGGGGACCATCAGGGAACCCCGAAATTTTCAATTAAGTCTTCAGCCTTGGCCATAAAGTAGAAAATAATAGAAATAAATAGAAAACTTAATAAAGATGTGCATTATTATTTCAATTACTATTAATCTTAAACCTGTCCTTTGGCTTGAAATTTGGGACCCCTAGGGTAAACCAAAGGGACCCCCAAATTTTCAAATTGCTTCGATTTCGACGGAATTTTACATGTATGTTACAATCTTAAAATGAATCAAAACGATTATCAGACCTTGAAAACGACATAAGGGGCCCCAAAGATGACACATGAACACTATTAGTCTTTCAATTGTAGTGGTTAGCAGCATTCCGATGAAAATTTGCATATAATTTGTGTTTAGATGAATCAATTCAAAATCCCATGTGTCATAAATTCATTATGAAAAATATCAGTTTTTCCCATGGATTTCCCGTTTTGGTATTGAAATAGTTTAGTTTGCATTAACTTGACGGCAAAAATTATATCCTTCCTTAAGAAAAAAAGAATAAGTGCAAACGAAAGTGTGCACCGATGAGAGAAGTGCACGTAGGTATAAGACGCATGTGCGAGATCGATCGAGATGTGTAGTGTGTACAATTGATTTCGCTCCACATGCAATGATCGATCGAGTTATGTAGTGCGTACTATCGATTTTGCTTCACGTGTAGTGTTCATTAGTGCTATGTGATGAAATAAATGCAAAAAATCTCATTTGCATCAAAGTTGTCGCCCAGTAAAAAGGTAAGCTGCCTTCCTGCATGTATATTTTAAATTTTTGATACTTTAAATTTAAATTTGTGAAAATCATATTATTAAAAAAGTTTAAGCATAAATGCCAATTTTTAATTATGCATTTACCATATTCTAGTCAGGGTTTAAATAATGCTTACTAACTCATATATTTGGAAACTTGAGCCCTAAAATTCTGATAGTTTTATTCTGAAAAATGCACTTATAATAATATTTATAATAATCTCTTTCGATTCATTTATAATTATGCTAAACTTATCGTGTACGTCTTAACGTTCATGGTGAGTAGGTTTTTAGCTGTACGTTAATTTTTATTTTTATCACTAGAACGTTTTTTGGTAGTCTATTTTTAGATAAATCCTAACTTTATGAGCTTGCTTATAATTGTTTACCACGTTCCCATGGTCTCCCTTATAAACTTGCATTTAATTTATTGTGGCTATATTTCTATCAATGTGTATAATATTCTTGCTTTTTAATTGATTACTTCATTGTTATTCAAAAAGCTTAGCCAAACCCCTCCAACTACAACCTGACAGTAATGCCAAGAAAGCGAAATCCTTCACTTGGACGTGCTACTACTACAGCCAAACGCTTGAAAGCACGGAGAAGAAACGCTTCGCAACAAGAAACTCAAATTAGACTGACACAAAATGCTATTCGTACAGCTAATGCAAGGTCAGCAGAAACTAATGAGCAACAGTTAACTAGACGAGAAAGGAACGCTGCCAGAACCCCTGATACTTGAGCTGTCGAAACTTAAGGGCAAAGAACAATTCTATACAGTCTTTGTGAAAGTTGGTTTTCAGTCTTGGCACGGCTGCTAGGAGAAGTCTTTGTTGAATTTTTTCTCCTTCCAATGCATGGTGTTCATTCGATGTAGTTTGAACAAAAGCTTTCAAAAAGCATTTCTCCTCAACAATTTTCGAAGATTGATTGTAATTAATGTACTCTTCATTTGCTGACAATTTTTTTTGTATCTTCTGTGCTTCTGTAAAAAACAACTTTCTCCTGTTATAAATGTTTTCACACTTCATGTCATTATAATTTTTCACCATAGAGATAAGAGGCACTAAAGAAAAATCTTCTTTATTTTAACTTTACAGATTGGATGATGTTCGTGATCTTTTTTTTAATAAACCCAGGCAACGCCGGGTAATGCTACTAGTATATATATATATATATATATATATATATATATATATATATATATATATATATATATATATAACAGACTACCCACAATGCACCACTTACCCGTATATGTAAATAGTCGAGAAAAAACACAACACATGTGGCCTGATGATTGAGTTTAGCAAAAAACAACCTGTCACCTCTGAGTGCTGAATTTAATGTTCATTTTTATATATTTTACATACGCTTTATCTTTGATGTTGAGCACTTTATCCCATAATTATTGCATACCTTAAAACTATATATATATATATATATATATATATATATATATATATATATATATGATCACCGTTGACTTATTAAACGTTTTTATCAATAATTTTGGTTCTCGTGAGAACGACAATGACGCTTGAAGCCAGCAAATGACTTGCTATGCTTATAACGTTGATCCTGGTCAATACCAAGATAGGTGACCGCTTGGGAAGACCAGGTACTGTGAGCGTGGATGTGCAGGTGGTGTAATGGATGATACCTCGGAATTGTTAATCGGAGAGCTGAGTTCCATTTCCCGTTGGGTTCGTTATATTCACTTCAGCGCAAATACCGTTGGAAAAGGTATGAATCCACTTGTTATCCCCCTAGCTATAGGTTAATTAGTAAAACATGTATCACTAAAAGCTTTATTAATTTTTTAAAATGCGTATAAAATATTTAAATTTCGACATTAAATAACCCATAGAGGTTGATATGATGCTAATAAAAAACAACTGACAGCAACAACCCATTAAAATTAGCTCAAAGCACAGAGAGTTGCTGCCGTAGAGCAATGACAGACTTGATAGACATTGATTTGTTTCTCAGAAATTATTCCATGTATATTAGCAAATGCCAGATATGACCTCGACCAGTAAATGTTCATTTACGGTGGCCATCTGACTGTGTCACCACCATTTTCTTTTAGCCAAGGATAACTTTTTACAAATGTGGTTTACTAGTCCCGTGTATGACGATAAACTACATCTGGCAGCCAGGCCTCTGATCAGGAGATTGGAGGTTTTGGGGAGGGTGGAACCACCTCTTAACTGCTGTTGTTCTCAGGTTTACCCTGATTGGCGGTAGTAGAACCTGTTAGGATCCCAGCTATGGGCAAATAATGAACTCCCAAACAAAAACAAAACACTATGAAAGTATAAAAATACATTTTTATATAAAAAAAGTACCAACAATACATATATTTATAATATATATTTAGTTGAAGCCATAACGTTGTCTTCAAAATATTTCGATTTCAGCATGAAATAACCCAAAGAGTTTGATATGCCGCTGAACAAAATCAACCAACCAACATGAAAGAACTCTTAATTCGTATAATATCCTACAATTTCTTAAAGAAATCAAACTATATTCCAAAATATAACTTCAACAAAACTACGACATAAAACACACATATCACCGCTTATAGTAGTTATGTCCACACGAAAATGCAGATGCACAAAAGCTGAGCATCATCTACCATGTATTCAATTGTGAAAGTAGAATAACATATATGTTTATTGCTTCAAAGCTCCCAAGAAAATTAAATTTCGGCATTAGATGTGCCATAAGGTGTTGATATGCCGTTAAACAAACAAATCAAATCAAATGTGATTTGTAGTTGTCTGTTGGGATTGGCTTAGTTTAACCTGGCACAAGATCACACATGTGAGGTACACAGTGACGATTGAACTCATAAATCAGTTGTAATGATTTTTAAAAATAAGCGTGCTAACTGTTGCTAAAAAGGAAGGCAATCGTGTCAAGGTCAAATGTCATTTATTCATGAAGCGGCTGATTTTTTTCTTCTTTCCGCAGTATAATTTGTTCACAGTATTTCTAATTGGAAACCCTCAATCTCGATATATGAACCACTTGGCTATATCTTAGTACTTTTTTTTTTCTTCATTGGAAAGACTTGTTTCTACACATCTTTATTCACACGCCTTCCTATGGGATTAGCTTTTATCTTTGTTTGTACAGCCCACCCGTCAACAAACAAGCAAAAAAGAAAAAAAAAAGAAGGTATTAAATGGAGACAAGGCAAAAGATATCAGCGGAGCATTTATGAAACATTTCTTGATAATGGTAATTTATTCCCGAAGAAATCATATAAACTTAGAATTGATACGGAAATCTCAAGATAATTTTCTGCAATTTATATTAGACTAGCAGTAGAGCCCGGCGTTGCCCGGGGATGTAACAGTAAGAGATAGATCAAGTATCGACCATCATAAAGACTGAAAAATAAAATTGACAAAGATTATTGTTTAAGGTTGACGGACACGCATGTCTTAATTAGTTTTATTTTTTTTTTTTTTTTTTACGAATTGGTCAAACCCAAACTCAAACAAAAACATTGTTTTCAATCGTTATGAGTCTACTGAGTAAAGAGAATTTTATTATAAACAATTGTCTTGTAAATGGAATTTTTAAGGCATTCTGAATGTAAAAATAAAGAAAAAAGTGTGAAAGACAATAAGAAACACTACCTGCCAAAAAAAGTGAAGTTTTGTTGAAATCGGTTGAAAAATGTAGGAAATCCAATCCAATATATAAACGTACAGACACACACACACACACACACACACACACACACACACACACACACACACACACAATCTGCGTTTTATAATAAGTAAGATTTAACAAAGGAGATAAGAAAATTGAACATAGATTAGAGTTATATACATAAATAGCCTCGTCAACTCGAAACTTTCATATGAATGTCACGCATGGCGCCAAACTCGTTTAGAAAAATCTATGACAAAATGAAAAAAAAAAAATATGTGACGAATTTCGACTTTTAGGACTTCATCGGTCTAAAGGACGAAACGAGTCACACGAACTTTTTTCCTCACTTTGTCATATATTTTCCTAACATGGTTCTGAGATATAAAAGTTCATTATATCTTTTTTCTAAAAATCTATATACAAATCGCTTTCTCGATCAACAATTTAAAATGGCTTTGAGCAAATAAAGCCCGTAGGTCTTAGCGAGAACCTAATAGACTGGCGCTATATGATCATAAACAAAGAACTGTACCAAATAACAGAAACCACATCATTTAAGCACTTTCAACAAAAGTTAATATCATGTGACTCGAAGAGAAAATAAGGATATAATATAATTTCCACATTACAACAAACAAAAGCTTAGTAAGGAAACTCCCATCTATATTGGAAAGAATGACAACATTTAGTGGACGTAAGAAAACTATTTTCCTGAAAAATATTCTTAATAGAATTATTTCTTTAATTTTACCTGAAAATAGCACTGGCTGCTCGGTCAATGAATACCGAATTCTTATAAGGAAACGGTTAAAATTACAATTACAATTAGAAATGAGGAAAACACATACTACCCTTTGATCACAATCTGACGGCCAAAGAGTGAAGAAAAGCATAACTCGTGTAGCACTGTTCGGCTAATGAATGCCGAATATTTCCTTATAAGGAAACGGTTAATATTTCCATTGCAATTTCCAAAAGTTCTCAATGAATTTAAAAAAAAAAAATCTTTAAATATATGGGAAGCAAATGTTTCGATTCAATTCAGTTCATGTTCAATAAATCATTATTGATTTTTTCTTTTGATTTGCATTTTGATCCAATCATTTACCAAATCTTTCAATTGAGAAGATGGACGAAGATTTTTATTAAAAAAATGAATTCAGTGAACACATTGAATGAACACATACAATGAACACATTGAATGAAGACATTCATTGAACACATTGAATAAACACATTGAATGAACACATACATTGAACACATTGAATAAACACATTCATGGAGCACATTCAATGAACACATTCATGGAACACATTGAATGAACACATTCATTGAACACATTGAATGAACACATTCATTGAACACGTTGAATGAACACATTGAATGAACACATTCGGCCGAAAGAGTTTATCTACGTGAACATTTCTCATTAACACAATAATTTTTTTAATGTTAAATAAAATTGAATATTTTAATGTGTTTCCGTATTCTTCTGAATCATTCAGTGTTTCCTTCTGCTACTCATATGATACCATAATTATTTAAACATAAAATCAAAAAATTTTAAGATATCACATTTATAATTCTTTTTTTTTTTTTTTTTTAAATCTATTTAAATAGTAGAGTAGAGGGGGTTCTTTAGTCTTGGTTGGCAACCACTCTAGAAGAAGAACAACTCTGAATTCAAAACATGAGCAAGGCTGTTTGGAGATTTTGTCGCACACTGTGCACCAGTTTTTCTGTTATCAGTTGTCCCGAAAGATGTAGCTGGTTGTACACAAGCCTTCACCACTCTAGTCCATCATATTTTGGTTTGGGTCGTCTAGCGGTTTGGTTCTTGGAATTGAACTCTTCTGTTCTCATACGTCGAAATCGATGAGAAAATGCTCACATGTTTGATTAGATTTTTTCCTCTTGGTTGGTGCTTTTAGCCCCGACTTATTTTAATAAATAAATGTCAGTAAAGATTAAAGAATGACTCACCAAAATTAATATCTCATCTAAAACATTCGGTCAATAACTCGTATTATTTAAATATTTCTGTTAAATCTGAGGATCCTGGACTCAATTTGCTGCAATATAACATTTCTAACATTTGAAATTTTAATTAAAAATATTTGTGACAACTTACCCACTTAAAGATTTTGCAAATAGTCCCATCGCCAGTGCTTATTGGAATTAAATTTGTTTTCTTTTTGTTGAAGGTGAGTTGAGCTAATCTTTAAAAAAGTCTTTCCTTGCCTGAGATTTGATGACGTAGAATAATCTTGCTCGTGCACTTAACACAGTTTCATAATCTCGGAAAGACACAACACAAGAAAATATCCAGAATGCTTCTGTTATCCTCAACCAGAAAGATCATCGTTAAAAACGCCTCAATTTTTGGAAATATCGTCATTGAAAAGACGGCAGAATTTTTTTCAAAAATTGAAAATTTCTTACTACAGAAGTCAAAAGAAAACTTCTTTATTTTTTTTACTGTTTCGCCTTTTGGATAAGAAGAATCAATGTCCGTGATTGTTTTGAAAAAGAATGAAAATAATAGGATTGTACATTTACAATCCATTGGATTTGAAACTGGACGCGTTTAGGGTTCTATTTTGTGTTCGTTTGTAACCAATTTTTCAATCTTTTCGACACCTGCTTGGTTATCGCGAAACAATCTTTTGAAACGACGAGCTTCGCAGTAAGAATTTCTTCTGCGAATTGTCAACAAAAAATGCTGCTAACGGCTACAACATAATCGATATTTTCCTAAATAAGGTGATTTCATTAAACGAAAAAGAAAACTGTCAGAAAAAGATCGAATAGTCTTGTTCTGACAGTCTATTTCAGTTTTCTAAACGTAATTTAGCTGAGAAGGATTCAATGTCGTCTGCTGAAGAGAAGGGCGTTGAATAGCGGCGACGCGCGAACGAAGTTGACTTGCCCAAACAGATAAAATGGTTTTCTTGGTGAGTCGACGATTTGTTTGGCAATTTTGACACCGAAACATAAATTGTTGTTGTTGTTGCTTGGTGGTGGTGATGGTGGTGGTGAGAAGAATTGGGTCGGGTGTGGAGGGTTAATTGTTGTTGATAAAAGAATGGGACTCAAATGACGAGGTCGGATTAAAGAAACGGCACAAAGAAAAAGAAAAAGAGAAAGAGAGAGAGAGAGAGAGAGAGAAATAAAGAAAGAAAAAAAAAGAGGAAGAGAGATACAGAGAGAGAGAAAGAGAGAGTGAAAAAGAGAGAGAAAGACAGACAGAGAACGAGAGAAAGAGAGAACGAGAGAAAGAGAGAGAGCGAAGAATTATATATTGATGTATATATTTCTATAGATAGGCAAGAATATATGTATGTTTTGTTAGAAGAATCGGAAAGAGAGAGAGAGAGAGAGAGAGAGAGAGAGAGAGAAATATACTGAAAGAAAAAGAGAGATAGAGTTAAAAGAAAAAGAAATAAAAATTATGAGTTTTCCCAAACAAAGAAATACGAAATCGTGTGAGAGAGAGAAAGAGAAAGAGAGAGAGAGAAAGAGTGAAAGAGAGAGAGAGAGAGAGAGAGACAGATAGACAGACATAGAGAGAGAGAGAAAGAGAGAGAGCTAAGAATTATATATTCATGCATATATTTTCATAGATAGGCGAGAATAGATGTATGTTTTGTTAGAAGAATCGGAGAGAGAGAGAGAGAGAGAGATAAAAAAAGAGAAAAAGAGAGGGAGAGTTAAAAGAAAAAGAAAGAAAAATGATGAGTTTTTCCAAACAAAGAAATAAGAAATTGTGTGACAGAAAGCAAAGAAAAAGAAAAATAATGATAAAACGAATAAAAACAGAGATAAATGCTTAATTGGAAGAAGGAAGTTTCGTGAGAGGCAGAAAAAGTGAAAGAGAGATCAGTAGCTCAGCGATGATGGGGTGAATGGTTGATTTTACTTAGTGGCATATCAACTCTTTTAAGACATTTTTTATGTTTATACGTTCTTTTTATAGATACAAATATTTAAGTAAATGCTCTGTTTATAATAAACACTAAACAGTATTAACAACATTTACCGACCTGAATGTCTGAGAAAATTTCATAGAAAATTCGTCCTTCGACAGGAATTGAACCTGTATCCTATATGCAACCATCATAAAGCCTGATGTGCTTTTACCGATTGAGTCACAGAGGAGCATTTCGGTTAGCAAGGTCGATTTTACTGTTTTTAAACCACAATTCTCCATGATTTTCTCTCATACATTCACATCTGCTCGATGCGTATCCAAATGTAAACAAATGACTTCTATGGGTTATTTAATGCCGAAATCTAAATATTTTTTACGTAATTTTATGCTTTTAACTATAGATATTTTGTACATAAATTTATACTTTCATGGTAAAGGCATGTTTTTTTAGATGTATAATTTGTAGATCTTGAAATGCATTGTTGGTATTTCTTTTTAAAAGTATTGTTGGTAATTTTACTATAAAAATGTATTTTTATACCTTTTTTTAGTGTTTTATTGATTGTCATTTTGCTATAAATGTATGGTTCCAAAAGTTAAGCATGATGGGGATCTTTTTGTGGGTGGTGTTTGTAAAGAGAAAGGGCTAGAGATTTGATTCTGGTTAAGGGAATCATAAAAAAGAAAAAATATCATTCCATTTTGCAAAGACATGCTATAACATCTGGTTTACGTATAATTGGGAAAACTTCACATTTCAACAAGACAACGACCCAAAACGCTTTTGTACAAAAAAAAAAAAAAAACTACCTCAAGTAAAAAAAAAGAACAAAATTATGACTTGGTTGCTTCAGTCTCCTGACCTCTCCCTCATTGAATTAATATGGGATGTATTGGACTGGAGAGTCCGGCGAGAATATTCAAAGCGTGAGAGTGAGCGTTTTCAGTGTTTGAAGAATACCGTCTATTTTTTTTTTCAAAAACTGTTAAAAGAATGTCAAGAATTTGCAAACCATTAATTAAGGCATTTGGTGGTTTTTTGATGAAAACAAGATATGCTGTTATATGTTAATGTTTTTATAGTTAAGTGCTTATTTTTGTCAAAATAAAAGTAAATACACAGTAGTTACTGTAATTTTATCTTTTACTTTAAAAATACAAAATATCGCATTTTAATGTTGTTTTTTGTTTTAAGAAATGCATTGCAGGCTGGTCCCAAACCTTTTGCCTGTGCTGTATATATAAAGTGGACACTGAGGTCAACACCGAGTGACGACAGTCAATTTCATGTTTGAACGCAAATTTTGAGGCGATGATTGACCCCAGCGTCCATTTTTATAGTATATACAATTGCAAGCCCGTTGAAAACTAAACTAATCAGAAATTAAGCGTGGATGTTATATACGCATCTATGTGTGCATGTATGTATGTGTATGTGTGTGTCTATGGTGTATATATATATATCAGCATGCATATGTGTATGTATACATATATATTTATGTGTGTGTATTGTTTATATATGTATGTGTGCATGCATATGTACATATATATATGTATGCGTGTGCGTGTATATATGTGTGTGTGTGTGTGTGTGTGTGTGTGCGTATGAGTTTGTGGTGTGTGTGTGTGTGTGTTTGTGTATCTGCTAGATACCGTACATGTGCGTATATGTGTGTCGTAGGGTGTTCTCTTTATTCATATTTTTTCTATTTGCTGTCCATTTGTAATCCTTCCGTCTAATTAAAATTCCCACCTAGTCAGATAAGCAGACTTTGGAACAACCCCCCCGTCTCCACAACCGCACTTCACCACCGCACTCCTGACCCGTTGCATTCCTACAAGACCTACCGATTGCAAGATCCAATTTCATTGCCTCTGTCGGCAGAAACTAATGAACCTTTAGACTAACCGATAATTATTTCTCGTCAAGCAACGTCACGATCGTGTTTTTATTACACAGGAAACAATTTGGCCGGGAAGACTTGTATTTAGGACAACCTTAAACTAACTACGACAGAAATATGAAATCCGACCGTGTTACCTTTTTAAGCAAATTGCATTTTTAGACTCCGATATATTTTCGTACAATTGCTTCTTCTTTTTTTTTCTTTCTCTCTGAGTTTTTTATTATTTCACCGTAAGCAAGGTAATAACACCACTAAAAAGGAAAGGGTTACTGAGTGTGAGAGAATATGAGAAAAACAAAACGTTTAAATGCAAAATTCCTGTTCTTTTATTGCTCTCTACTCTAATAGTAGATAAAATAATAAAAGAAGAGGAATTAACGACTGGCATTCCATGTAAATTTTTGAAGATCAAAATTGATTGGAAAGCAAGAAGCCGGAAGTAAGTTCCACAAGCGAGAAGTGCGAAAGAAGAGACTTTAGTATAGACCTTATAGTTAATTCTCTCGTCATTTCAACTTGCCGCCAATCTAGTATTGCACTTAAATTCATAAAGTCTAGATAACAAAGCAGAAACCTCACTAGAACAATTGCTATGAAAATATTTATAAAAAACGCCCTGGGACACTGCGGTGGGACACCGACTGAGGCCTAGATGCCAAGTTAGGACCAATAACATTGCAGATTTTTAATTGCTAAATACATAGCAGTGTACAATCATGCAGAATGCGTTTTTTGATAGTAACGTCATGTTTTCATTGTTAATTTCATGGTAATGTGCTTATCTCCATCCAATTTTATAAAGCTCTTCATTGATGAATATGTATTCGCGTTGTAACGATGACTTCAGGATGCGAATTTGTTAACGTTTGAAAAACTCACACACACTGAAGGGAAAACTTAAATTACCAACTTCTCAGTGTTTGCTTTTAAAAGAGATGGATCACCCGGTGTGTTGCTTGGAAAGAATAGGAATTAATATGGGGGCATGAATTTAAAAGTTTGATTTATAAAATATTTTCCCCGTCAGTGAGATAAATAGTTTTCAATATATATATATATATATATATATATATATATATATATATATATATATATATATATCTTTCATTGAATACATCCGACAAGGAAGATTGAATTAATTTTTTATTAAGTCTGTCCAGCATCCTAACATTTTTCTGTTTTATAGGAGTTATAGAATATAAAAATTGTTCATAATTTTTTATTGTCCCAAGTGCTTCCGGACATTTGTATAGCCATTTTCAAAGGCTTTTTTTGTCTCTGTTGTTATTTTTTCCTCTTGTTTTGACTGTTATGTTGCAAATTATATTTCTGTTGCTTTTTAAAAAGATTCTTTCATTGCAGGCTCTCGCGTGCCGCGCGCAACTGGAATACGCATGATCATCTTTCTAATTTTTTATTTTTTATTTTTAAAGTTTCAACAATCCATTTCTACGATTAAATAATGAAAGAATTGTTTGATATATAGGGTTTTTCAATAGCACGATGTTTCTGATATTGTGATTTATATAGAATTCTTGTGTTTACGACCAGAATTCTCTTTAAGCGCTCTTGTAAATTATAGATTAATAAATGTTTTTTTTTATGGCACTATGTTCAGATAAGTGTCACTTAAGGCGTCTACCCAAGGAGGTGCTAGTGTGGCCGATATAGGTATTTGATTTTTGACAAGAAACAGTTTTGTTAATTGATACACTATATTGGTCAGCGCTAGTTAAGATTTAATGAGGTTATTTTGATTATTGACCACAAGTTTTGCAGTCTTCCATTTCATGTAACATTTTTAAAATTTAATTCATGAGGAATAAACAATGAAGTGGGATTTATTCTCCCGAGGAATGTTGTTATTGGTTATAGGGTTCACTGTGGAAACAATATTGTTTACTCCTCGTCTCGTTGAAAAAGGACACACGTGTGTCTGAAAATTCCAACTTGAATTTTTTTTTCTTTTCGTGCTTCAATTTAGTCAGAAGGCTAATATATAATAAATATCATCAATTTTATTGCCAATATTTTTATAATTTTGTTGACTTTTTATTCTTCAAATTTTATTAACCGGCCCATCAAATCTAGATATTATAAGAAGCACATGTGTGTGCCGTCTTTCGTTTTAATAATATATATATATATATATATATATATATATATATATAAAACTACAACACATTTCAAATTCAGTATTTAATCTCGTTTGAAGTGCCCTCCTTCTGGGGCAAAGCGACGTTTCCATTGATAGAAGCATTCCTAGCGCTACTTTTTGGAGATGGCTAGTAGCTGTTCCTCAGATATCCTCGATGTCTTGAAATCTTGTTTCTTTCGATTGGAATTTTATTTTTGAAAAGGGGAAACAGTCACAAGGAGCGAAATCTACGGAATATAATAATTTTCAGACATAGGGAATATTGTTGGTCAAAAACTGCTGCACAAAATGCGCTGAATGGGCCGGTGCACTAACATGGTAGAGTTGCCACTCACCTGACGAGTGCAATTCTGTCCTGCATCCTGCAAACACCACCACACGTCTGAGTAGTACTCCTTGTTTACTGTCTGATGAGGTGGAGTACACTCATCATGAACAATCCTTTTGTAGTCGAAGAGAACTGTCAACGGAGTATTCACGTTGCTTCGACTCATTCGTGCTTTCTTCAGTTTAGGAGCGGTTGGGGGACTTCTACTGCGAAAACTGAGCCTTGGTTTCGGGGTCATAGCCATAGAGTCACGATTTGTCACCTGTTATGTCCGTTTTCAAAACGTTTTCTATGGTGTGAAAAGATGACCACACCCTACACACTATCCACCCCAACACAAGAACACGCAACATCCCTGTCTATTTTACTAACAGAACCATTATTATTATTGCTACTATTATTATTAATATCATTATTAAGGCGATAAACCGCTATTCCTACCCGGCAACGCGTACACACACACGAGCACACACGCGCGCGCACACACTAAAATTCTTACATAATAAACCTTAATACATTTAAATACACATAGATGTCCATTTAGAATTCTTTTTTAATTTGCCATCATCAATATTATTAGTAGTAATAATATCGTTTTATTTGATGACACATTATCCTCCTCATTCCGACATAGTAGGAAACACTAAAGCTATTTCTGGACACACACACACACACACACACACACACACACACACACACACACACACATATATACATATATATATATATATATATATATATATATATATATATATATATATACAGACATACATAAATTTAAATGTAAATTGAACTTTTTGGGATTGTCACCAAGCTCCAATAAAATTAGGTACATCCACTTTTTCGCTAAAACATGCATAGCATCAGGAAAAAGGCCCCAAACTTGTTAAAAACAAAGTTTTATCGTCAAAATGTTTGTTATTCTTAAGAGGAAAAATGAAAGTATTTTTTTAATTATTTTATCAAATTTTTTTAATCGTTTCTAGCACCTGGGAAATTTTAGTTAAAAATTTTGTCTTTTTGCGTCAGTCAAAGATTATTATGGGAATTTGCAAAAATCAAATAATTGTATTGTAATGAAATTTTCAGGACTTATTCACCTATGAATTAAATTATTTTGTAAATTTACTTTTTAGAAAATCTTGGAAAAATATAATTTTTACATCTTTTAGCCCCACTTATTTAATTTTAAGAATTTTCGAGAAATTAAAATATCAACCGCTTCATATTTATATTAGTTAAAAGCAGAAGTCATTGGAGAATTAAAATCATCAATTTGTTTTTGTCAAACAGAAACACCACATAAAATAAAATGAGGACATTATTTAATTAGAAAAGCTTTTAATTGCTTTTATAAATAAAATATAAGGAAACTACTGTTTTAAGAAGAAAAAAAAAATCGATGAATAATGATTTTTTACAAGAAATGTTTTATTTTTTTAATTGTTTTAACTTTAATTGTAATAATTTAAACACATGTACACATCAAGTGCTCGAGACCAGCTGCAATCTTCAGCAGAGCGCCGGACTTCAACAAAGTTTCGGTCCATTAAGCTCAGTACTTCTCCACATGTTGGGCTCGCAAAAGTTGGATGATGTTACATTGCAACCGGTCTAAATTTATAAAGTTTTAAATATTTCAAAAGTCTGTATTATTATCATCCTTTTAGATACGCGATATTATCAGAAAATAAGAGCGATGACTACAGTAAATTTAAAGTTAACATTCCTAAAATTAAATTACGGAGAATATTTTCCAACATTTTTAAGATTACTGAGTACTTAAAAATTATATAGAAATGTGTTTACGTCATTCTCTTATATTATGTTTTACAGATAAAGTCTCCGTAGAACAACAATCAATCTATTATCACCTCATCAAACACGTAAACATGGCTACTGTTTGTTAAAAACACAGCTACTTTTTGCTAAAAAATGCATTTCTGTGATATTTCAAATTTAAAGGAAACAATATTTATTTCAAATCAGATTAATTATACTTTAAATAAGTTTCAGCAAAGTATATTTTATTATTATACTATTTTTTTAATAAAGAGAATTGCATTACGGTGAAAGATGACTAAAAACGGGTACTAATCAGCTATTTGAGCAAAAAAAAAATTCTTTCCCGTCAATTTAAATTTTGAAATTCAGCAAAGAATTTTGCTTATTGTAAATATTAAATTTAATCTATTAGCTTGAAATTAAAACTAAAATAAAAGCTTCAAGAAAGATTTTTCATTTTTAAAAATGCATTTAATACCTTAGGTATCGTGTTTTTTATGGAGATACATAATAAAATGTATTTCTGACACTTGAATTACTTAACACATTGTTGTTATTAGTCAAACTCGCTGAACTATGATACTCCCAAATTTTTGGCAACAGAATTTTATGATTACGAATTTTTGGCACAAAAACTAATCAACCAATCAGATTGCATTTTAAACCGATAGGTATCTGAGCACCATTTTTGTATAAAACGGAAAGAATTCTCCAACTTTAGTTAGATACGATACATATCATGGCAGAGCCACGCGTCAACTCCATTTCAATTTAACTTTTGAAAATCATAGAATTGTGCAAGTGGTGAAGTTACTCTAAATAAATATTCTTAAAGACTCAATTTGCATTTTTCAATTTCGTTTCCCTATATTTTCACCCGTGTATATATATATATATATATATATATATATATATATATATATATATATATATATATAAAAAAAGTGAAACAGCATGAAACAGACGGTCGTCTCTAAGTGTTGACTTATATGTTCACTTTTATATTTACACGCTCTATCTTTGATATTGAGCACTTTATCCCATAAATATAGCACACCTAAAAGACTATATTTCTTCATATATATATATGTGTGTGTGTGAAAGTATATATATATATATATATATATATATATATATATATATATATATATATATATATATATATATATATATATATATATATATATATATATATATATATATATATATATATATATATATATATATATGTATATATTTCCTCACCGATAGCACGACTCGGAGTTTCATTTGCAACGTGATTTTCAGTGTCCGTTGCGTTGTTCATGAAACTCCGAGTATTGGTATCTTTTGAAGAAATAAATGTACATTTATTAATATATACTTCATAGCTCTGTTATATTACAACGAGCACTATTTTATTAACACCAACACTCAATGTAAATATCATACACACACGCATACACACACACACACAAATATATATATATATATATATATATATATATATATATATATATATATATATATATATATATTAGACTAAGAATATGGGACAAAGAAGTGTTGAGCTTCGAACTATGGTTCTATAATTCGGGATCTTGGTGACGATGCGTAAACAATTGTGGCTATTGAGACAAAGTAGAGTTCTAATCTCCAATTTTCCTGTCAATATTTCTTTCTTTTGAGTTTATTTCACGCTGAATTGTTGACTCTATTTAGTAGTAATAGTAATGATTGTCTTGCTTTAAGATTCTATCATGAAAAGAAAATCCTGTGAAAATATTGAAAACCTCGTTTATTGATTCGATAAAGAAAAAAAAAACATCACGAAATGACTTAAATATAACACCTCTTAACTCCTGTTGCCAAGTCTATCCTGACTCGGAGAGATAGCACCTGTTAGGGTCCCCGCTATGGGCAAATAGTGAACCCCCCAAACAAAATCAAAACATTACGAAAACATGAAAATACATTTTTATAGTAAAACTTTCCAGCAATAGATTTTTATATAAAAAAATTGCCAATAATACACATTTATAGTAAAATTACCAACAATATATTTTAGCTGTAGTTGTGATTGTGTTCAAAATTTTTAGATTTCGGCATTAAAAGATGCGTAGCGGTTGATATGCCGTTAAACAAAATCAATCAACCAATCAATTTAAATATAAACGTTTTACCTATAACCTGTCCCTTAATGGCCAAGAGAATTTTCACAAAAAATTCTATACAAAATCCTCACGCAAATAGAATCAACAAGAAATAACCATTTTCCCGCCAATAATTTGTCCTATTCAATAGACGTCAGAATAACGCAGTAAACCGGAAATAACCGTTCTCCCCCCCCCACATATATATATATATATATATATATATATATATATATATATATATATAGCTCAGCTATTCTTTCACCCACATGGGCTGATGAGTGCGCTTAAGCATGAAACAGGTTGTTGCAATTCAATGTTGATTAATATGTCTACACTACTTATATTTACATAAGTTTTGTCCTTGGTATTGATCACTTATCTACCACAACATGGAATATTTTAAAGCCTATATTTTATCTTTTATATATATATATATATATATATATATATATATATATATATATACAGAGTGAGAGAGAGAGAGAGGGAGAGAGAAAGAGAGAGGTGGCTAAATCCAATAACTAGATATTAGCAATCGTATATGTGCACGTTATCGTGCATACACAGGTAAGCAAAAAATATTTACTAAATTTACTTTAAGGTGTAAACATAACAGCGCTTGATGTGGTTAGACAGAGCTAAGAAATTAATATTAATAAATATATATCTATATCTACGTTTGGAGTGCGTCTTAAGGTGTTTTACGAACTCATCAGGCACGAAATATTACTTATGATTTAAAAAAAATAATATACTGGGCCTCATGCGATGAACGCTAAATTACACGCAGATTCAAAGTTCAAATTTAAAATAAATTAAATATAATATTGAGATGTAAATACAGAAAATAGGGTGTAGATAGGGGGACATAATATTAAAAAAAATTGAAAGCAAGTTTAATGTTTAAAAGAGGAACGCCGGGTAACGCGTTGAGTGATAATATACTTTAAAATGGTTAAGGGGGGTAATCAATATATAACCTAAAATATGGAAAAGTGAAATGAAATTTGGATAATATATTTATCCAGGATTAAAATAGTTTAAGAATAATCTCTTCCTATGATTACAACCTAGCATTAGTTCATTTCGTTTATTAAGTAGATTTAGGTTATTAATATTTTTGGGAATGAATCTTTTTCCAGCAAACACAGGTTGCATCGATCGCCGCGGCCGAAAAAGGGTGTAATTTTGGCAACGAAATCCCAATTTACTACCTCTGTGTAGTCATTTGTTTTAATATTCCAGTAAAATTTTGAGAGTGCTGTAGCATTTTCATATTGCTTATTGTTAAGGGTCATTTTGTGATGGAAAAACCTCGTTTTCCATTTATTTGCTGTTGAACCGAAATAAAATTTTGTTTCATCATTATACCCAATGCTAGCCTTATAGATGACACTTTTATACATACATTTGTTATTCATCGGACAGATAATGCCTTTTCGGTAATTGCACTTTTTCTATGTTAATATTGCTGTTAGTGTTGCTTAAGTATCTTTTTAAAGTTAAACTATTATGTTGTTCTATATACTGTTCAAGGTTTTTAGTGCAGCTATAACTAATCTTAACATAGTTCTTATTGAAAATTCTGTTGAGTAAAGGCTTATAGCTGAAATGTTTGAGTATTAAATTTAGGAAAATCTTACCGATGTTGGTTCTGATATTACTGTTAAAAGGTGGGTTGAACCAAATAATGTTGCATTGTCTATTCTTACGTTTACTATTGGTATTCTTATTAATGTTTGGAATGTATTCAAGTTTAATATTATGTTTACTTTTATTTAGTGCATCAACATATTTAGTCTGTGTTGTACAGATTTGTGCAAGTTATTAAGGATTCTTGGTGGCTGGTTGTATATATATATATATGTATACACACACACATCTATATACCGACTGACACCAGCTCAGTCGGGTTTCGATCCTAGCTAGAGGCAACCGGATGTCTAGCCACACTGATGAGCTGTGAAACAGCGAAACAGTCTGTCTGTGGATGACGCTATATTGGCTCCTGAAAAATTAATTTCAGTTGAGCTCTCTGGGGAGGAGATGTAGGTTGGTAAACAGTGACTATTATAGCTATATAGCGAGACTCTTCGCTAATGCGAATTGAGTCACTCCCGGTCATTGGGTGTGTTTCTAAAAATAAATACGCTAAAAATCTCCGACTAACACCAGTTCAGTCGGGTTTCGATCCTAGCTAGAGGCAACCGGATGTCTATCCACACTGATGAGCTGTGAAACAGCGAAACAGTCTGTCTGTGGATGACGCTATATATATGATATATATATATATATATATATATATATATATACACACACACACACACACAAATATATATATATATATATATATATATAAACAAAAAACAAAAGCAAACACCTTCAGAAGGCTTATTAAGTCTGTTGTCCATTTTATCCCCAAAAATCCCAACACATTTTTTTTTTGTCTTTCATTCCAACCTGAAGAAGCCGAACTTAACACACGTCGGCAAAAATTTTATAAGTCGACATTAAACACCCATCGGCGAAAGTTTGTTTCATGCTTAAATTCAATCGTAAGACGATGACAATTGCGTTTAAACATGAAACAGACTGTCGCCGGTCGCTGTTGACCTTAATGTCCATTTTTATAATTACATACGCTCTACTCATGATAGTGAGCACTTTAACCCATATATAGAGCACACTTTAAAATTATATTCTTTTCACCTGTATTATATGTCGGAGTGATGGATAGCAGATCGGATTGAGGAAACGGAGAACTGAAATCGAATTCATTACATCCACTTACGTGCCAATAGCCTTGGGAAATGTATAAATCCATCTCATCTCCCTCCAGGTATGGGTAACAGGAAGAAGATGTGAACAGACTTGGTAACCGAACGGTCTAGGAGAAGGACAATTCAGAATTCAGAATCTGCGGTGGGATGTTTGGGGATCTTGTGGCATACTAAGGATATTTTTGCATTCTTTGTAAGTGAATATAATGGACGTGGCTGGAACTAGAACCCGGCTCTCTTTATCCATTGCACCACTCGCACATCCACTGGTGTTTCCCTCCGACTGGGTGATGATAGTTATTTCTCGGCAAATGAGTTGTTCCACACACAGCGCTGTTAACTGCGCATTTCAAATAATATTAGGTAACCCCAAGGCGTCTTACGAAGAAGAATGATTCCTGGAAATAGTCTTGAGGGGCGCCAACCACAAAAGGTAGAACTTAAGCTGCTGCTTGGTGAATTTCTCTGATTTGCTCCCCCTTCATCTTGATACACCTCTGCATTTTCACCTGTTTGTGCTTTCACAATGTTGTTATCCCGAAGTACCGCAATGTTAATCAGGATAAATTTATGGCTGCTCTTCTATTAAAGTGTTAGATCAGGACGATTTCTCTCCAAGTGCTTGTCAATCAAGATGGTCGTATCTCACATGAATTTTACTTGTTCATTCTCAGCTAATGGCAATGGTGAATGCTGCTGTTGCTGCTGCTATTATTATTATTATTATTATTATTATTATTATTATTTCGTCTGATTTCTGTTGTATACTCGTTTCTTTCAGGGTCCCAACCAGAGACCTAATATCAGAAATTATAAAATTTTTCCCTGGGCATTTTTTGTAAAATAAATAAATAAATAAAAAAGACAACCGAAGATCACATATTTTATAAAGATGAAGCCCCGCATAAGGTGTGAGCTGTACTTGTGAGTATAATATTTTGTATTTTTTTAAGTAATGGGCTACCAGGGATCCCTTCAATGTGTCTATTGCAACCTTTTCCAATCAAACTGAGGTCTCCAACTACAACTGGAATTATTGATGTCCTCACCTGCCACATTTTTTAGATTCTTGTATTTGTATAGTTTTTGAAGATCTCTAAAGTTACATTACAATCTGTAGGAACTGCTATGTCAATAAGAATGAACAATAAGAAAGTTTTTTATTCTTTGATCACGATGTCTGGCCGATTAGCTTTGATTGTTCTGTGTGTGTGTGTGTGTGTTATAAAGTCCCATTATTATTGTTCTATTTCCTTTGGTTTCTCGTGTATACTCATTTCATCAAAGATACATTGCATTCTGCAGGGATTGCCATATCAATAAGGAAGCACTTTTTATCTTTGCGGTCTCTAATCACGATGTCTAGGTGATTAGCTTTCATTGTTCTGTCTGGGTGTATTGTGAAGACCCATAAAATGATTACAGTTCCTATCTCCGTAACCGGGTCTAGATGGTGTTCATACCAATTTCTTGCAGTTTTCTTTCCGTAGGAATTGCAGATATTGGCCCACTCTGTCATGCAAGTTTCATAATCAGTGGGTGCCAATACTGCACAATCTTATATAAGATAGTCAATTGTTTCTGGATATTTATCACAGAATTTGCATTTTAGGCTAAAATAATTTTTCACTATGTGTGCTTGATAATTTCTAGTTAGCAAACATTAGTCATGTGCAGCAAGAATAAAAACAATAAAGAAATATTATGAAAAATATAAAATACTTTTTATGAGGAAAACTGCTATATGAAATTACGTTTCAAAACACGGAAATATTTAATTGTCCGGACAGTAATAACAAAAAAAAAAAAAATGAAAAAGATCTTACAGTCTTTCACCGATAGGTTACAAATAGTAATTGTTACTACAAAGTATATTTCAACGTAGCAGAAAATTGATAGAGTGATCCTTTCCCTGGCTTCAATAAGTATTCATACATAATTTAGGAGCTGTACACGAAAGGATTTAGCCGTGTATAGTGAACATAAACAAATGATGTATCGTTGATTTTTAGTTTCATATCAACACCTCTTTGCGTTATTTAATGCCGAGATCTAAATAATTTGAATACAATTTTATGGCTTCAACTAAGTATATTTGGAATACAATATAAAATGTATTACAGGTCATTTTGCTTTAGAATATATTGTTAGCTATTTTACTATGAATATACATCGGTCATGTTTTATATATATAAAAATATATTGTTGGTATTTTTTACTATAAAAATGTATTTTTATACTTTCATAGTGTTTTGTTTGGGGGGGGTCACTATAACAGGTGCTACCACCCCGAGTAAGGGTGGACCTGGGAACAAAATGTGTTCCAGGCTCCTCAAAACCTCCAGTCTCTCAATCAGAGGCCTTGATGTTGGATGTAGTTTATCGTCATACCCAGGACTAACATAAAAATTTTTCCTACTTACATACATATATATATATATATATATATATATATATAGCTTGAATAAAAAGTCATTTTTATTCTGATAAACGTTTGCTTCTTGGACAAGTCTCTTTTCAGAGTTAGGCATTTAGTATTATGTGTGGGTAGTGTGACGGATATCGGCACGGAAAGCGATATTATCGATCCGAGTTTAATTCTCAGTAGTTGGTTGTGTTCACTCTTGAACTAATGCCCTTGAGAAATGTATGAATTAGTCTCTTTCCCTCTCAGCTCTGGGTGAAACAGTAGGATAAATTGTCTCTCCAGAGTTAGATGATGACCCATCTAACATAAAAAAAAAAAACAAAAAAAAAAAATTTCCAGTTACAAACCCGTGGATAAGGCTACAAGAACCCCCCCTATTATCCCCAGTTATTCATGACAATTCATAGATAATAAGGAAACTGTGGAAATCCATGGTCGCCTGTCATGAACGGACATTGCATTAAAATATATTCTGAAAATTGGCTTGCATTTTTAATATTCTATCATCGAAATAAGATAGGATATCTCCGACGTTGTTTTTTGTGTTGTTGTTGGAAAATTGGCGCTTTACTGTCTTTCTTATAGAATTTAATTAATTTCTATTTCGATTATAAAAAGAACTGTAAGGCAGAAGTGCTACTAAAAGCCCGACAATAAAAAACAAAAAAGGGTTGGATAACGAATGAGGAAAAGTCAAGGGAGGTAATTCCATAAAATAGCATAAAAAGGGACTTTCATCGTGTAATCGGGAAAGAAAGGAGAGCAAAGACTGATTACTGATTTAATAGATGAATGGGCTTTTAAACTGGACTCTTTACCCCAACACTCTATACTCCCCCTCTTTCTGCTTTCTGTTCGTCTGCTCTACAGCGACACCAGATAGCCAATCAAACGCTCACTTGACGATACCTGACACCCAACCACGAGCGACATTTTAATAATATGAAGTAATGAATGAAGAATTAGGCAGAAATGAAGACATTGTGACGAATTATCCCCCTTGTCTTCCCCCCTTACCCTTCTTTTGTGATTGAAGCTTTTAAGGATTCTGCCTCCCTACCTCTTTCTGTATTTCTTCTTCTTCTTCTTCTTCTTCTTCTTCTTCTTCTTCTTCTTCTTCTTCTTCTTGTTGCTAACTCGGTCTCTCTCTTTTTTTCCCTCTATTCATTCCCTTTCTTCCCACTCCTTTTCCCATTTTCTCTTTGTCCGTTTCACTTTAAGGCACGCACATTTTTGGATATCAGCATCATCGTCGTCGCTATCATCATCATTATTGGCAAAATCATTGATTTTCTTCATTTTTTTTATCTTGCCATCGAAATCGGTTCCGATTATTGACGCCAAGGATTGTCGATTCCTTCATCCGCCATTTGCTTTTCTTATTTAATAAATTATAGAAATCTGAATTTTAGATGTCGCCATTCAAATATTTTTACTTTACTTTCCTTCATTTTGATCACTTCTTCTTCTTCTTCTTCTACTTCTCCTCCCCTTCATCATCATCTACTTCTCCACCCCTTCTTCTTCTTCTTCTTTCGCCTCCGCTCCTTCTTTTCCTCCTACTCCTTCTTCTTCCTTTCTCCCACTGCTTCTCTTCATGAGCCATCATCTCGTTATCATTATTCTCCCTTCATGTCTTACGAAAGAGCACCGACTCAGCCCTTTTCCATTCTAGCGACATCAGATGTTCGAATCTCGCTCGGGTCCCGGGGTCGCCGCCCGAGAATAAAAACGTCATCGGGAGGAAAAAAAAGGAGGGAGTTGGGGGGAGAGTCACCGTTTCAACGACAAAAACAATGAAAAGCTCTCTCCTCTCCCTCTCTCCCCTCCCTCCTTCTCCTTCTTCCTCTTTACCTCCCTCTCTCTTTCCCCCTCCCCCTCTCTTTCGCTGCGGATTCTTTATCAAATACAAAAGGCTTTCAAATAAGGGTTTAAAAAAAGGTAGAAGATTTATTTCTAATGGTGAAAATGATGATCGATTGTTTTGCTCTTGATAATGATGATGATCACTACATTTGCATTTATAATCATCATTGCCAACTGCAAAACCGTTCACTAAGCATCAGCATTAATGTATAAAAGCCTACAGTCGCCATCGTCATGATGATGAACACATTATGTCATTAACGTCACACAATCGTCAGAAAACTGCTGTCATCACCATCATCATAGTATGAAATTAAATGTAAACAACACTAGTGGCTCTGATTACTCTTACAGAATTAAATCAAGTATTAGAGGAATGGGTTGCTGTCTGAGAGGTCTAAGTTTTACTGGAGAGATTATATCACCAAACGACCGTTATTTTTTTATTATTGTCTTCGTGTATAAATTTGTTTCTTATATTGTCTTCCATATTTCAGAAACAGATTTTGAGAGATTTTTTATGGTATTCGCATTTTTATAAGGAGTTTGTGAAACTCCTCAATATCCTTTTCATGGTATAAGTCTTTGGAATCTTTACTGGGGATTTAGGGATTATTGTCACGATCGTTACCTTCTTATCCATTCCCTATCTCCCCTCCTTTCACCGTTTCGTAATTTACAAACATTTCACATAATTTACACACATTTCACATAATTTACACACATTTCACATAATTTACACACATTTCACATAATTTACACACAATTCCTATTTTATCATTTCCCGTAACTCTACTGCATGTTGATTAAAACGACGCCATTCACTATTTGACAGATTTCCTCCTCAACAACCAGGTCTGGCTCCCTATGTTCATTCTGGTTTCTCTTTATATCATTTATTTTTATGGACAAATCCACGTTGTTTTATCTGTGAATGATTATTATTATTATTTTCTTTGATTTCTGGCGTTTACACATTTCTTTCCGCGTCCCGCCCAGGGACCTAAGGTTAGAAATGGCGTCATGACACTTTCCACTGACAAAAAAAAAAAAAAATTAAATTACATAGATAAAGCCCTTCGTAAGGTGTGGGCTGTACTTGTCAGAACAATTTTTTGTATCTCCTTGAGGCATGGACTTACAGGGATCCCTTCAATTAGTCTACTGAAATCTTTTCCAACCAGTCCTAGGGCTCCAACTACAACAGGGATTGTTGATGTTCCCATATGCCACATTTTCGAGATTTTTATTTCAAGGTCCTTGTATTTTGACAACCTTTTGAATATCTTCAAAGATACATTGCAGTCAGCAGGGACTGCCATGTCAATAAGGAGGCACCGTTTTTGTTTGTGGTCTTTAATAACAATATCTGGCCGGTTGGCCTTGATTGTTCTGTCAGTGTGTATTGTGTAGTCCCATAGAATTGTAACAGGTCCTATCTCCGTAACCGGGTCTGGGTGGTTATTATTATTATTATTATTGTGCGTGTCCCTCCCTTCGATATTTCGCGCGACCGTTAAGCCCTGCCAACACCTCATAAATAATTAACTATTCCATTTTAATCGCGTGGAAAGACTACTTGGTTTCCGTGAAAGAAAGAAAAGAAGATAGAAGTGTTTAATGTCTCCTGCGAATACCTCATAAATAATGGACTATTCCGTTTTGATCGGGCGAGAAGACAAAATACACATTAAAGACGCTACTTGGTTTCAGTGAAAAAATGAAAGAAAGAAGGCAAGATTGAAGTGTTTAACGTTTGTTACAGTGAAAATGAAAAAGTTATCAATTTCAAATCTTTTTATTTGTACCCCCTTACTTCTTAAAATAACGACCGGAATCCATATTTATCATTCTTATATAGTATTCGTAATATTTTGTTAAAGTTGTTAAGTTCAAATATTTAACGACGCGATCGGGGATTTTCTACGGATATTTTACTGTCGTAGAACTCACCATGAGCTTCTTCAATCATTAACTGAAGAATTAAGATTCATCAGAAATTTAAAAGAGGAAAATCGTGAAATTTTCACGTGTTAAAAACTAGTTATTATTATTATTATTATTATTATTATTATTATTATTATTATTATTACCCTTGGATTTCTCTTGTATACACATTTCCTACCGGGTCCTAACCAGAGACCTAAGGTCAGAAATGGCTTCATTGCATTTTTCACTGATAAGAAAAATAACAAATCTAAGATCACACTCATTTTACATATCTAAAGCTCTTCGTAATCTGCGAGTTCTACTTATGAGAACAATCTTGTAATTCTTAGGAATCCCTTCAATGAGTTTATCGGAACCTTTTTCTAATCAAACCGATTGATGTTCTAATGTACTATATTTTTGTGATTTCCACTTCAAGATCCTTGTATTTTGATAGATTTTTTGAAGATCGTCAAAGATACATTACAATCTGCAGTGACTGCCATATCAATAAGAAAGCACATTCTGATTTTGTGGTCTTTGATCACAATGTCTGGGCGATTAGCGTTGATTGTTCTGTCTGTATGTAACGTCATATAAAATTGTTACAAATCCTATGTCTGTAACCGGGTTTGGGTGATGTTCATACCAGTTTCTTGCAATTCCCTTCCTGTAAAAGTTGCAGATTTTCCAGTGCAGGGCCCATTCTATCCTGCCGAGTGTTATATTACGAATGCTAACACTGTGGAACATGATACAAGATGATCAATTGTTTCTGGATATTTATCACACAATCTCCATGTGCGATCAACACAATTTTTCCTTTGGGGTCAACAAAATTTTCTATTATTATTATTATTATTATTATTATTATTATTATTATTATTGTTGTTGTTGTTGTCGTTTTCTCTTCTTCCGCATGCTTTTCAACCTGATATCTTGCTTTCAGGGTATTCTCCATCTTGTCGTACGACTTTAAACAGACTACCTTTCTCAAAATATTTGCAGTGTCAAGCAACGCATACTTCTGAAACGATGGGATACGAAACTTTGGTCCGATTTTCTTAATGTAGGACTTGGAACAGATACCAATGTCTTTGAATTTGATATTATGCTCATCAGGAACAGCCAAATCGATAAGTAAGCTTTTTTTTTACTTTTGTTTTTCTTGCCAACGATGATGAGATTTAGTTTGTTGGCCTCGAGGATGCGATCTGTTTTGGTTGTTGAAATCTCACAAGATCTTGACTTGGCCATTTTCGGTTACCTTCTTAGTATTGTGGTCGTAAAATTTCTCGTCGACTTCAAGTCCGTAAATTCTACCTTGACACCAAAGCATTAGGCCACTTTATCATTATCCCCATTATTTTTTTTATTATTTCCTTTGATTTTTGGTGTATGCACATTTCTTTCCGGGCCACAACCAGAGACCTAAGTTCAGAAATGACTCATAACATTTTCCACCGAGTATTTTCTGGGGAAAAAACAACCTAAGATCACCCATATTTTACAGAGGTAAAGCAGTTCGTAAGGTGTGGTCTGTATTTGTGAGCCCATTTTTTTTTGTATTCCTTTAAGGCTTGGGGTACCATGAATCCCTTCAATTAATCTATTGGAAGCTTTTCCAATCAATCGACTTGAATTCGAACTCGGCTCTCCGATTCCTCAATCCTAGTCGCTATCTATCAATTACTCTAATCTAATTACTAATCTGCGTCTCCTTTGGATTTTATCAAGAATCTCTAAATCCAGATATGGCAGCAATATTCACAGCAAGGACGAATGGTAGACTTATAAATATGTAAAATGGATTCTTGTGAGAAAAATGTCTAACACGACTCAGAGAACCAACTTTCCTAGTAGTAGAATCATTAATTGATTCAATATAATATTCCCATTTTATGTAAATCATCTAGATATCTTTTCCATTGTTCTTTTATGTTGCAACTGAAGTCATTCTCATAGATTTCCGTGGTTCTGTCATAGATTTTTAGTTGATGGTATCCTATGACTAGGTTGCCATATATGATGCAACCTTTGTCCCCAGGGCTATTCCTGATTTTTGCCGGTAGGGTGTTTCGTTGAACATGAAATAATTGTTTTTAAAATGAATTCTAGGATTTCTATGATGAAATTTCCTTTGATACGATTTGGTAGCTCATGGGGAAAAGTTTCTAGCCAGTATTTTATGGCCTCTATTCCGTAGTCATGTGGGATGTTGCTATATAAGTTCACAACATCCACTGAGACCATATAAGTATTTTGGTTTATCGCGTTGGAAAGATGATTCAGAAAATCTAGATCATCTCGAATGAAGCCCCGAACTTGTTTGATAAATGGTTTCAATAGGATGTCCAGAAAATTGCATAGACAGCAAATTGGGCCGTCCTATTATAGTCTTTAGTTTTAAGTCGTTTGGTACGGGTATAGTCACGCAATTAGTTTTTGTAGTATTGCATGTTACGATAATGAACTTACTTTTGTGTATTTTAGGTAGTCCATAAAATTATTTGTTTTGTATCTAAAGTTTGTAAAGTAGGCATGTTACTTAGAAATAAGACAGCCTCGGAATGATTGTATTAAATTGATGCGTTATTCATCATTTTGTAAAGTAGGCATGTTACTTAGAAATAAGACAGCCTCGGAATGATTGTATTAAATTGATGCGTTATTCATCATTTTGTGAGGTTGGTATTCTTTGAGTTCTTCGTAGTAGGTATCGGCCTGTAACATATTTTGTATGCTGCTTGTATATCTGTTCTGTATCCATAATAACAACTAAGCCTTCTTTGTCCGCTTCTTTTATAACAATATTTTTATATTTTATGTTTATATAACATATATTACCAGTTACGCCCATTGATTTTCATTTTTTTTTTACAAAGGTACAAAGCATAAGCATCAACACGGGGAGACAAAAACAGTTAAAAAAAAAACTATTTGAAAAACTAAGTGAAATCGGTTAAAGTAAAAACAGTTTAAAAAAGGAAAACAACAAATTATTTTTCTAAGACAAAAACACTGAAAATTGTAAGTAATAAAGTTTTAATTCTACTCTGTAAAAATTCACACGCATATATAATACACACACACACACATATATATATATATACGCATATGTAATAAGCTGGATAATAAAATTTGAGGAATAAAAAGTCAACAAAATGATAGCAATATCTGCAATAAGGTTGATCATTTTTATTATACATTAGCCTTTTGCCTAAATTGAAGAACGAAGAGAAAGATTTTAAGGTCAAAATTTTCGGACACACCTGTGTCTTTTTTTTTCAAAGAGGCGGGGAATAAACAAAGAATTGGTACTCATTCATCTGTGGAATGTTCTTGTTGTTGATTAGAGGACTTCCTGTGGAAATTATATTCTCTGATTAAGCCCCAAACCATGTTTAATCCCTCATTTAATTAATTACTCAAAGAAAAAAAAATTTTGAATATTACTAGCTTACTTCTTACCAGACTTTTGAATTAAAACACTTTGTGCCCTCCACGTGTTTTGTTTGACCTTTCAGTCACCTCATGAATATTCATGAACGTTCTCAAATTTAGCGTTCTTGATAAACAAATGATATTTTGTATATAAACACGTGCGCCAATTACATCCCATATTGTCTTGATAAAGAGGACGAAACGCGTCGACTAAGAATAGTTTTTCATTTGGTTTCAGTTTATTCATATATATATATATATATATATATATATATATATATATATATATATATATATATAGTGTGATGGGTAAAATATCGCCATTTTATATTTTAATTTCGCGCATGTGCGTTATTTGGTTTTGATTCTTTTGACTGCACAGTATAATAGGGTTAGTTAGGTACCGTCTATGTGAAAAAGAGCACCATGACGCAATTCACTCAGCCAGGAATTTGGAAACGGCATGCTGTACTGGTTGGCATTTGCGCCAGACTGCAAACGCCTTGATTATTATGTGTGGGGCGCAGTTGAGCAAAAGAACAACAAAACTCGTTGTAACACCAAAGATGAACTGAAGGCAATGATTATAGCAGCATTCACCAACTTAAACCGTCCAGAAGAGTTGCAGGAGATTCCGAAGTCGGCTGAAGGCGGTGGTTGAAACCAACGGCTATTTTATTGAAAAAAATTTACTCTTTAGTATTTCAAGATATTTTTGTGTAATTTTGGCAAATATGTTAAAATGAGATGTCAGTGTTATTTTGATTTTTGCGTCATTTAGACGACAGTTTATCCATCGCACCCTCTATATGCTGAGATACACAATTTAGTTATATCGATAAAAACAGGAATGTTAAAACAAGAAGAAAATTTGACAAAAAGCGGCTGGGGGGGGGTGCAAAAATATTACTGTAAAATGGTTAATATCAAAATTCAACGATTAGCATAAAGACTGCTAAACCGATTTATCGATCCTCTCTCATTAGAGTTCAAACCTAAAACAAAAATGTGAACAACGACTAAAGATGAAAAGCCAAGACGAAATAACATATGAAAGAAAATATAACACTTACAAGCTACCAAACACACCTACTTACAGAGAGATGGCTGCTAGGACTTAATGTAAACAGATTCCAACGCAATCAAATAAAACTCGGAATCAGTACTGAAAATGTCTTGTCTATAATACTAGGCATATTGCTGTTTTTGTTTTCAAATGTTCAACTATCGCCGAACCTGTTGTTTTCATGCAAATCTGCAAATTGTCCCCCTTGCCCTTCCGAAAATGTTCCGGTACGAATTGGTCGATCCGTGCTTTTAACCTTTGACCCGTTCCACCTACATCGTCAGCATAGCTCCGGTATTTAAATTGGAAAATTACAGAACTGATATGATGCGTAGGTAAAATATCCTTCTGCGTTGGTCGGGCAGCAAAAACAATGCGGACAGACAGCAGCTTTTTACACAAAAATCTACTTAGTAAATCTTGTACTCACATCACTTATCCAAGGGGCACATAAATAGACGGGTGTCAGAGCCTTCCCAATATCCAGTGGGTATCCATTTTTGTTCAGGATTTTCTTAATAAATTCAATTTCTGAATTTAATTTTGTTTCAAGGCATGTTACAAGGTTTGATGGCTCAAGGTATGAAGTTGATATAAAGAAAGGCGTTCACCTGTTTCGTTGGCCCATGGATAATGCACCTAACATTAAATCGTTCGACAAAATATTGTCGATACGTGACCTGTTCAGATTAGGTATATCATGTGGAATATGGCCTTCATATTTGCGAAGTGCGTACTTTTTAGGACACCAATGTTAAGAATTCAATCCAGCGCTCACTGAAGAGTGCTAAGGTTTTTTTTTTTCTGGGAGAAACGTTCAAGTTGCGCTTGGTGACGGTGATAGGTAGAAGATTTACGATAGTGAAACAAGAATTTTTTTAAAAAGTCTTGTTTGTTTTATGGCATATCAACCCATTGAATAATTTAATGCCGAATTGCTTTTCTTAAATAAAGCCTTTTCCTATAAATATCTATCGTTGATAATTTTAATATAAATTGTTTTTTTTTATACTTTCATATTGTTTTCTTTTTGTTTGGTGGTTCACTATTTGCCCATAGCTGGGACCCTAACAGGTGTTACCGCCCCGGGTCAGGATGGACCTGAGAACAACAGCAATTAAAAGGTGGTTCCACACTTCTCAAAACTTCCAATCTTCCAATCACAGTCCTTCCAAAAAATAACAAATAAAACTACAACATAAAACTACAACATCACCGCCTCTAGTAATTATGTCCACACGAACATATATATGTACAAAAGCATCATCTACCATGTATTCAATTGTGAAGGCAGAATAACATATATCATATTTTTATTACTTCAGAACTCCCAAGAAAATTAAATTTTGGCATTAAATAATTAAAAGTAAAGGTGTTGATATGCTGTTAAGCAAGCCAATAAATCCTCCCCACTGTCATCACGTAGCTTTCTTTTATCTTTGCTATAAATACTTTAATAGCAATTGTTCTAGTAATATTTTTCTTTGGTCCGTCGACATAACAAATTTAAACATAGTACTTCGTCCTGTGTATGACGGTAAACTATACCCGGCATCAAGTCCTCTAATCGGAAGATGGTAAATTTTGAGAAGCGTGGAGCCACCTCTTAATTAGTGTTGTTCCCAGGACCAACCTGACCCGGGATGGTAGTACCTGTTAGGGGGGGGGTGCCAAATGCGAGCAAATATTTAACCCCCAAAGTAGGAACAAAGCACTATGAAATATTAAAAATAGATTTTCATAACCAGCAATGCATTTTTGAAAAAGAAATATTAATACATATTCTATTCATACGAACCTATCCTAAAAATCTTGTCGGCATTAAATAACCCACTGAGGTTGATATACCGTAAAACAAAATAAACCAAACCAAACTAAACGTAGTACAGTGCAACCTCGGTTCTCGAACGTCTTACATATCGAACAAATCGGTTTTCGAACAGAAAATTCGTGATGAAAAAGCCTCGGTTATCGAACAAAATTTCAGTTCTCGAACATTGCAGAACCGAATTAACCTGAATGGAATAATTTCTGAGTTGACCGCCATGTTCTATACATTCGTGTGTTGTGCTGTGCTTTTCTTTTCCAGTTTTATTGTACTGTGACTTTTTTTTTTCTACATTGATTCCTATTGGAAACATCGTTTCGGTTTGAGGATATTTCAGGTTATGAACGGCCTTTAGGAACGAATTAAATTCATGAACAGAGATTCGCGGCTAGGACATCATTTTACCGTGGAAATTGCTTGATGTTACCGTAAGTTATATATTAGTAGTTTCTTCTCTCGCACTTCTCGCTTGTGAAACTTTATTACCGCTTCTTATTTCGTGTCAAACGCGATCACCAAAGATTTATTTTCTGTCTTCTTAATGTCTGTTCTTTTATATATATATATATATATATATATATATATATATATATATATATATATATATATACTACGTGTTTCTTTCATTCTCACTAATCCCTTGCATCTTAGTGGATATATTGCATTTCTGGGGTGAAATGATTAAGGAAAAAAAATGTAATTTTTATATTTCTGGGAAGAAGCATTGTTTAAACGATTCCGTTAACAATACAAGTGTCACCCACGATTTTTAATTCTATTGTCAGTATAAGAGTAAAGAACTTTTGATTTGGGATTTCAGATCATGTAAATATAGAACACAATCATCGCCTATGCTTTCAGCCAACTGGCTAGGGATTGCTCCACATTGCATTTGGATTCTCCATCTCCTCGGTGTGCACTGAAAACTGGACAAGGGCCTGCTGCATGCTCACAAACACCACGTTAAGAAATAAAAACAGGAGACTGTTTCCTATATGAAGATGTTTAATATCTGTCTATATTTCTGAGAGGAAATTTTGTAATTATTTATACTATTTACATTGTTCGAACTGTTGTCCTTATCTTTGTTGCCATATTCACGACGTCGTGAATATGACAACAGAGATGAGGACAACAAAAATAATGACAACATTCCGAACAATGTAAATAGTATAAATGAAGATGTTTTATTCAGAAATTCGCCTGGATGAATAGGTAGGTAATATTGGACCAACTTCTGCTATGTCAGTCCTTCCTCTTACCAGCTCTTTACCTATCTACACATCTCGACGTGTGGTTGGCAATCCAAATGGACAACACGGGAACCACGCGACAGTCTTTCACCAAAAACGGAACGAAATTGACTCCGAGCCCATGCATGACTGTTTATATAGACCGGCGCCGGGATACACCCTATTTCCGATTTTGTGATCACTTCATCTCTAAAATCCTCTCATTCACTCCTTTACTTCTCCGTTCCCCTTCGTTCAAAGTGGATGGTGATTAGAAAACTTTACAGTAAAAACGACTACATGCTGGCTAAAATACTTGAGAGCGACATAAAGCAACAGCTCCCAGCATGCAACACCTGTGGAAAGTCCTTGTAAACCATGTTTTGCGTTGACCCTTAGTGCGTTAAATTGTGTAGATAGAACTGTTTGGCAGCTGTTGATGATTGCGTTAGCACGAAGTCACAAGTCATCGTGCCCGAGGGTTTGAGCGTACCTGCTTTGTTCAAACTGCTGATCTCGCCAGATGATTCACTTTCTCCCAGAAACTGTGACTAAAGTCCTCTCGGCATAGTTGCAGTAGAAACTACAAGTGCTCCCCATGGATGCTGAAAAAAAAAACACAAATATGCTGAGTAAGCGTCTGTGACAGGGATTGGCTAGCCGCCCTAGCAAGAGCTATTATAGCATGTGATTCAGCTGGTCTATAGATGCTTATGACTTCAGATTTTCTCGTTCTCTAAGTTTGCTTGCCAACTCTCATTAGGGAGATCAGACGAGTTTGTTATTTAACCCTTAGCTCTGAGGAGAAGAAATGAATTTATACTTTCCTTAAAATGAATGTAAGGTACGCGACTCGCTGATTTCCCGTTTCGGACCGATAGCCATTGCACTACCCCCACGTACAGATAAAATTAACGAGAAAGAAATCCGCACACAAAATTATGCAGCACATCCGTATAATTGCACTATAACGATGGTCAAATAACAATAATTACGTAGGCGCCCACTGTTTTATCCTTCAGGTATAAATGACCTTGAATAACCTTGAATAAATTTATTTTTTGAATAATCATGACCTTGAATAATCATTCGATTCTCGTGTTATTACTTAACTCTGATTGGTTCTTTTATGATTGATTAATTGCTGCCCGATCTTGTGACTCGTTATTTCAAATTTATTTGAAGACAACTTTCGTCTTTTCTTTTGCCCTTCTCGTATATTTAAACAACTCACTGATTTTGAGCGTCAAGTTATCGTACTTTTCAAAGAAGAACATCCAACGTGGGGATTGACTAAATGAGTACAGATTCTTCCTGAATTTTTCATTCTCGTCAGTCGTCATCAGTTTTCAACGGTTGTCTCTCGTCTGAATTTACCGTTTTTTTACTGGGCACCCTGTAGTATAGGGAGTTAGATCCTCACTAGGTGCCCTGTTACTGTAACCTTAAGCTAGACGAAGCTAAGCTTATTAAATATATTTCCAGATATTTGCCGAACATTATCTCATTTCTTACAAACCAATCTTTCTTTATACCCTCGATTTGTACCCACTTACATAATATGCAAACCGATTTTACACACTTCGGATACGCACTTTACTATTTTACGTAAAATCCTATTTACTGTGTACACGTTTCAAATATTGATGCAGCGCACTCAGTGCACACGTTTTAGGAACTAAGACAAATGCATTTATAACATAGTCTGTGAGCTGTCTTTCAAAACAATGCTTATACAATTTCTCATTTGTCTGGAGCCACCTGAATCCCGACAGGCATTTCACCATAGCGTGTGTCGCAGCTTCATTAAGACGAATTGATTTATTAGTCGGGAAAGCTGTCAACATGCTTGGCACACGTCTTTTACAAGTTAGCGACTCCAGTTAGCCAATCAAGTGCTCCTTCACCAGACAAAAGAGACGCACTGTTTAATATCATCATTAGTTAAGTATTCATTCATCGACTCCCCCGGCCTCGAACCGCACCCCCCCACCACCACCTGCACTTCGAACTCCTCCTTTCCACTTTATTTCTTCTTCTCCCCATTTTTCTTTCTTTCTTTCTTTCTTTCACGTTCAGGAACTGGCGTTGCCTTCTTTCAAGTTCTTTTTGAATGTTTGCATTTTGACATCTATCTCAGCATCTCAATCCGCTAACAGTCTTTTTATATTTACGAGGATTGCTGCAAAGTGCTCAGTTTCAAAAATTGATAAAATGATCTTTTATCAGATATTTTTTCCCAATTTCTTTTTGGTCGGGCTGAGAGCTTTTCTGCAAGCCTATTTGTCTATTTAAAACAATGGTCCCTAACCTTTTTACCTCTAGGCCTCAACAAATTTTATATAATAAAATGCACATTTGTAAAATAAAAAAATAGAGAGAGTTAAAGAGCGATAACCGCGTATTCGAAGTCAGGACATTATCATTGATGACTCTCTCCTCCAATTTGCTGACCCGAGTAAAATATCACAATGATAAAATCGGTCAATAATTATTTATAATTATTTATACTGGGACTCATGCATACAATTACAAGTAATCTATAATAATATTTTGAAATCATATTTATTTTTGGCACATGAATTTTTTTAATCTATTTCTAAATTTTTGATTGTCTTTCAATCATTCCGCCTCACCTGCTATCCTCTTCTGTCTCGCAGTTTGAGAACAACTGATCTAAAAGGCAATATGTAATAAAGACCGAACCATATTGAAAATCGTACGTCTTCTTTCTTTCTATCGTTTTTCTATGAGTTATTCATAAATATAAATTTGTTTTTATGGAGTTTAATAGATGTCTCATTGGTAAAGGAACGTCCGTGTGTGCCGTATTCAGAGCTGTGCATTTTCTTTTTTCCGAAAAGATGGATTTGGTATGTGGCCAGGGAATTTATTTGATCATCATGAAAAAGAATTTTGTATTTTGAGCCACAGTATGCAAGATCAGGCTTAGCACTCAATTTCAAACCAGACCGTCAAAGGAATCCAAGTGTAGTGGACCTGAGGTGGTCTTAGCTGTGGTAACAGAGCTGCAATTCATCTGTTCATCTGGCCGAGGGTTATTGACTAAGTCAGCAGTTGAATAAAATGCAAAATTATGAAGATTCAAGCATCGTGTCCTTGCGCCCCCCCCCATTCATTCCGCAGATTTGGATTCATTAAAATGCATAACAAATAGCGGTTGACTGACCAGCGTGCCAGTTTACCCAATGGCAAGTGGGTCGTTGATAGAGTGGACCCTCTATAACAAATAAAAAGCAATAAGAAGAAATAAAAAAAAGAACAAGACAGAAATAATCAGTGCATAAACTGGAACAAAGTTGGGAAGATAATGGAAAGATGTGGAATAGGGGCCCCCGGGTCAGGAATATTTAAGGAAATTCCATGTTTAGAGCAAGAGTGTGTGAATTTAAAGATAAAAGTTATAATTCATGATTTAAGATTGTTGGCAACTTCAAAGGACATTAAGCAATAACCCTGGTTCAGCTGACAAAGAAATTCTCTATCTAAGGAAAATTTGGAATCATACATGTTTATCCATTGAAAAGAAATTTTTAGATGAATTGGATGCAGAAGCAATTATTGGCAGATTCAAACAATTGCTCTTAATATAGTGGACTTCATGCAATGTTCTATTGTGCTTTTGAACGATCTGTTAATGTCTCAATTGGGCGGTAAACTATTTAAAAATATCGTTTCCTACTAAACAATTTTTCTCTCCAGAATCTATCTTACATATTTATAAGTCTACCATTCGTCCGCGCTTTAATATTGTTGCCACATATGGTCTGGTGCTCCTGCTATACATTTAGAGATTCTTGATAAAAATCCAAAACATCTACAATTTGTTAATGTGTAAATTGTGCAGTAAACTATTTAAAAATATCAACCAATTACTTGAAATTTAAAAAAAAAAAAAAAAAAAACGAAATTATAACATTCTGTATTTACATTCGGTATCAACTGGCAACTAATATGCATAGTACATGTACACTGTAATTACTAAGAAATACAGAGGTTTTTCACAAGAATTTTAATTGTACTCTTTTTCCATATGTAAATTTTTATTTATTTATTCGTTAATAAAATTAAATGATTGAAATTAGGTTGAATTTCGTGAAAGTTTCTAGGTGGGGGCCAATTTTAAAATATTGATAATTAGCAAATTTGGTTTTATAAAAATGTTTATCTTTATAAGACAATGTTCATATCTATCTAGAAACTGACAAAATGATTGGGGAGCGATATATATATATATGTTTGCTTCGGTTCACACTACTCCTGGTATTTTAAACAGTAGAGGTTTATCCCATGTTTCCTGTTTAAAAATGGGTTTCCGGTTCCTTCTAAAGTCTACATGAACATTAAACTTCTAACGTCTCCGCCTAAACTCTGAAATTTTATTTACTATTTAGTTGTAGAAAACTGTTGCGTGTTGTTGGGTTAGAAACACGTGCGTTTATTTCCTGCTAGAAGGTCCAAACTACAAGAAAATTGCCGGACTCAAGTTAAGTCCATCTGAAGATGTAAAGAAGACAAACAAATATATGTATTTTAACACAACACAATTTTACAATGGACTTAGACATTAATATTTGCGTGTGTGTGAACATTTGTGTTTGTTCTTTGGTGAATGTTCGTACGTACGTACATGTGTGTATAATGTCCACGGCGTCTTCCACAAATGGGAAGACGCGGATCTTCTAAGGGAACTTACATTGTAGTCGCTGAAATGAAGAAGTGAAAAAGAGAACGAGGCGAGAAGTCGCCCAATATTTATAGTATAGGGAAGTGACTCCTAGTAACAATTAGAGAATTAAGGAGGAGATAACTCCGACATAGTTACTACCCCCATTTTAGGAGTAGTTAGGCTTGTCGGTCTTTTGAACAGCAGTAGAGACTTGTCCCATGTTTCCTGTTTAGGATTGGGTTTCTGGATCCTTCCAAAGTCTTTTCATTCGTTTTCACATCCAATAACCGTTTGCGTCTTACTGGCATTATTGCCTTGCTTGAGGCGAATTGATTAAAAAACGTGTTGCATTCATTCTATGCTGGAAACAGCACATTAAGTTTCGAATATCATACCAGGGGGAAACACTTCAGTGAAGGTGGCATGCGTTCGATACAATCAATTTCGCTGGTTCATTTCCTTCAGCGACATTTCTATCATCTACTGGATTCCGTTCATTATGTACCTGTTTAAAAAAAGGGCTTGGTTTTGTTGATCAGAGTGAGATTTCCATCGTACTGTTTCTTTAACGTCGAGCGATCTTGCTGAAAAAGATACAAGCGTACCAACAGAAGAAATAACACTGTTGAAGAATTTAACTAAATGTGAAATGTAAAAATCGTACAACATCTATGTGTCTGCTTCCGCCGTTCACTCCTTTTCTACCCTTGAGGCCCTAAGAGTAGTCTATTTGTTAAGTACTGCTGGCGGTGTTAACATTTTATCAGTGGATAATTTCTAGGGAGGATTTTCTAATACACGATGAGGAGCGAGGCTGACGTTTTTCTCTGCAGATATTTGGGTAACTCTCTCGACTCTAATCATTTCTGCGCATGCGTGTTCCGTTCATATAAACTCAGGTTCGGACCTAATTAACTAGCTTTTCAACCAAAGAATCTCCCTTTATATAAACCCAATATGCATTCTATGCGAGCTTTTAAATTTTGGCCTGTATTTTTAAGTTTCCAAAATTTGCATTGAAATCAACGTGAATATTCCAGATAGGTTGCTAAAAAATAAACTATAAAGTTACCGAAAATCCTGTGATCTTTTGGCAAACTCATTTGTCATGTCACGCCAACTTCCTTGGGGTTATGAAGTTGGTCTGGGGTGTTAGTTATGCTGGGTCTTACTAAGTCTTTGAGTTCAAAATCTACGGATGTCCTCCTTTTAAACCGGACGTTTTTCCATCAGTCTCCGGTTCAATTAACGACACTCCCATTTTTTTCTCCTAACACACCTGTTCCTTAGCTTAGAATTATTAAGTCTCTCAATACCTCACTAACCGCTTTCCATGACTTGCATTAATTTTAGGGAAAGTATAGATCCATTTCTTCTCCTCACAGCTAAGGGTTAAATAGCAGGACCGTCTGATCTCTCTAATGATAGTTGGCAACCAAACTAAGAGAACGAGAAAGTCTGAAGACATAAGCATCTGTCGTCCTGCTGAATCACATAATATAATGGCTCTTGCTAGGCATGACTCAACAGGGGCCACTGCTCTATTACACCCCAGTATCAAGAAAGTGGGCTTAAGGGAAGAAAATAAAAATAAAACGTGTTTTTCTTAAGCAGGAAGTGACAGTTGGCAGGTCAAACTTTTCGGCCTGCTGAAGAGAATTGTTCTCTATAATCTCTCAGCAAAAACAATTAATTCAAACGGTTAAACTGACCAAGATCGACTTCCATTTTGGGAGTGATCTTCATTTCTATTTTTTAATTTTACTGTTGTGTTTTGTTTTTTTTTTAATAAATTATTTTCTTCTGTTTTTTAAGTCAGTGCCATGCGTGATACACGCTTAGTCAATCATGTATCTTTCGATACATGATTGACGAGGCAGATTTTTTTTCTCACGGTAGGTTGCCATTTCTGTCTGCGGTAAACCAGAAGAACCCGGTCTCTCCTTCTATTTTCCCATAGCTGGGGGCAGAAGAAGAGGATTCATACTTTTCCTAAGGGTATTAGCACGTAAGTGAATGTAATGGATTCGACTGCAATTCGAACTCGATTCTCCGATTCCTATGTCCGAGCCGCTATCCATTACTGCACCGTAAATTCTAAAACCTTGGATTTCGTAGCATTGGTACGTGAAGAAATTTGGTAGCATTGGTACGTGAAGGAAGTCCTACTTTATTAAATACTAAAAATATTGATGCCTTCCTCTTAAAGAAAAAAAAAATCAAACTAGAAAGGCCCGTGAAAATTTCATGGTTTTCCTATTTGAATTTTCAGATGAATCTTAATTCTTCGGTTAATTATTGAATATGCTCATGGCGAGTTCTATGACAGTAAAATATCCGTAGGAATTCCCCGATTGCATCGTTAACTATTTAACACCTTTAACAAAATATTGCAATAACAATCATAAACATGAATGCCGGTCGTTATTTCAAGAAGTAAGGGGGTACAAATGAAAAAAGTCGTTAAACACTTTTAACTTCCCTCCAGTCTTTCTTTTTTATTTATTTCATTTTCTCACTGAAACGAAGTAGCATATATCTTTTCTTTCTACGCAATCAAAAAGGAATAGTCCATTATTTATGGGGTATTGGCAAGAGACGCTAAACGCTTCTTTCTTTCATTCTTTCTATTTTCTAGCCAAATCCCTGGGTTAAAAATGTTTCTTTTAATAATAATTTTAAAATAATTAAGCAGACGATATTAAGTTCCGTCGTAAAATCCACATTATAACCCAAACGTTTGAGGGGCAGTGTGCAAAATTTTGACAAGTGACGTACAGAAGTCATTACTTCATTCACATGCAAAAAGCTACCGTGCTGACAAACTACAAAGCCATCATTCCCTCCATCCCCCCCTCTCTCTCTCTCTCTGCAAACTACGATCAAAGCGGAAGGAGTGATGGAAAGTAAGAATGAACGAAAGAAAGAAACAGAGAGAGTGAGAGAGAGAAAGAGAGAGAGAGAGAAGGGAAACAGTAAAGGATAGAGAGAGGAGATAAATATATGTCAGACAAATCTTGGGCGAGGTTTATATTTTATTTCACCTTGAATTAAACTTCACATAGAGCTATTTTTTTTTCGAGCTGTCTTGAATTGTCTTATCGACTCTCACTATCGATGATGTTCTAATTTCTCAGCAAATTTGACTCTCAAGAACACCCGAGATGAGCCAAAAAAGCGCGCGTACACAATGAAGATAAAATACGGATATCTTTCCTGAGATGTTAATAAATTGTACACTGTTCTATTATAAACGTTAACAACGAAGCATTTTAAATACGAAATTGTACTTGGATTCATTACACGAAAAATTACTTACAATATAATGCATTATTACTTATAATACATTCCTTCTTGCCGTCAATTTTGATGGCACAACGACATTAGTATATATATATATATATATATATATATATATATATATATATATATATATATATATATATATATGTATATGTATATATGTATATATGTATGTATGTATGTGTATATATAATTATTTATTCAAAAATTATAACATAAATATGTTATAAAATCACTACAAAATATCCATTTTGTTTCAACGCTTGTGGTGTCTTATCAAGTGATGGTGTTGAATGTAAAATAAAGGTTTTTAAAAGGTTCAAATCAATGAAACACCCCTCGCTAGGGGAAACGCTGTTATATAAGCTGGAATGACCAATCAAAATACAAGTATATGAGAATTCAAAAAACTTGACAACGAACTAAGGTTATAATAATTATAATGCTTCAATGTTAGGGTTAGACTAAAATAGAATTCATTCTAACTAATAAATATTAAATTGTACTACAAAATTAAAAATTACAAGTTTTAAATTTTAAATTCAATCTATATTAAGTTTAAATTTATAAAATTATTTAAAGAAGAAACTGAGGAAAAAATACATGTTTTTTTTATTTATTTTGCTTTTATTGAAATTAAGTTGGAATATACGTCATATATATAATAGCTGGCCACTCGTATTCGAGGATACACGTCTCTTAGGGCGGCTGGCCAATCCCTGTTGCAGACGCTCGCTCAGTGACATTTGTGTTTAAGCCCACCTGTGGTTTATATTGCAACTGTGCTGAGCAGACCTTAGTTACAGTTTCTGGGAGAGAGCGTGTTATCTAGCGTAATCAACAATTTAATCAAGGCCAGTACACTCAAATACTCGGTCACGATGACTTGTGACTTCATGCTAGCACAGCTATCGCCGGCCCCCCAAGTGTACCGTTTACCTAATTTCAATCACAAGGCTTGGGTCCACCCGTCATATGATTTTCAGGCACTTCCCAAAGGTACCACACGCTGGGATCATCCACTTCCAGACCGATAACATCAGGATGTCTACTTACTGACAAATCAACCGTGGTGAGATTCGAACACGCGCCCATGAATATATATATATATATATATATATATATATATATATATATATATATATATATATATGGTGGAAGGGAAGAACTTTAACATCTATAATCGAAAAAAAGTATTTTATTATATTTATTTTTCAAGATAATCTCTTTCTTTGTCAATGCACTTAACCTCCATTATCAACATAGTTCAAACATAAACTTCAGATCAAGATAGCTTTGCTAGGATACGGATTTATTGATGACTTCTTGAGCATGTCTACTACTTGGTGACTGAGAGAGTTGTGTCGTTGATTCTCAATGTCATCCGGGTTCTTTTCGCCAATTTGCAAAATCTGATGTTTCCGGCGCTGTTTGTTTGGCAGTTGAAGCCAAAATTAGTCAACATTTCGAGGTGTGCGAAACAGGTTTTGTATATATGAATATATATTCTTTATATGGCATAAAAAGAAAAAATGGCACACCTACACACGCGCACAGAGACTCAGACACATACGCACACATGCGCGCACACACACACGCATATATATATATATATATATATATATATATATATATATATATATATATATATATACACCCACACATATATATCTCTTTCATATATGTGTATATATCCGTGTGTGTTGTTGCTTATTTCTGTGTAACAGAGAAAGCGAGAGGAAGTAGATTGATTTTCGTTGTGCGCCACGTGGAGAAATGTGTGTGTGTGTGTGTGTGTGGCTGTCAGTGGGTGTTATTGACTTAGCGGAGTATAGTTTGGTACAAGATCACCCACCGAGGATGCTGTGGGTGATCTTGCAGTAATGGTTAACCAGACGAGCTTGCTAACCATTATCCGACCACCTCTCCTGTTGTGGCCGCCCTCATTTGATTTAATTGGCTTGACAACGCGCGACCCCGAGACCTGAGCAAGATTCTCTCATCTGATGTCGCTCCATCGCAAAACATCAAAAACCCAACCACATCACCACACCCGCAATTTCTCGTTCAACCCGCATTATGTGCGCCGAGAATCACAATGAACAGCGTTAATAACTGAAAAAGGAATAATAATAATTCACAATAATAAAAAGACAAAAAATAAGTAAAAAGAATATTATTAACACAATCCAACATGGCCGACCAACAAACAATTGAACAATTGATTATCAAGAAATAAATAAAACTGCAGAGCAAACAGACGGGAAAAGAAAGAAAGGAAGAAAGAAAGAAAGAAAGAAAGAAAGAAAGAAAGAAAAAGAAAGAAAGAAAGAAAGAAAAATCTACGGAAATTTATTTAACAAGCGATAAAATTTTGAACATTTTCCGAAAAAATCACCAAAATGGAGACTAAATTAACGACGCTAAACGATCGTTTCATCTGATGTCGCTGTTTAGTAAAAACAAAACAAAAAAATGGTGTGAAATTTTAATATTAATTAATAAATTCCTATCAATCGAGTCAAGGTGAACATCCAACAATGTCGCAGAAGCGGCGATTACGTTTATTATCTGGCCAAATACGTCAATTCGGGGTCATTATTCATTTGGTAGGAAGGTGCCGGTCATGAAACCAAAAAATAATTGTCTCCTTAATTACCTTATTTATTCTCAATCTCTCTCTCTCTCTCTTTACGCGCGCACACACACACACATAGACACACACAAATATATATATGTATGTATGAATAAAAAGACATAAAAAAAACCTATTCTTAACTAAAAATTAAAAGATATTCTTTTCCACTTGTCATTTTGTTTATTTTGTTCCTCTATCTGAAAATGATTTATACACACACACACACACACACACACACACACACACACACACACACACACACATATATATATATATATATATATAATTATTTATAATAAATAATTATATTCACTCTACTCTGTATTGAGCACTCTTTTAAGAATAGTAATTGTTGGTTATTGGAATTTATTTCGTATACACCAATCCTATACTTGTATATATATATATATATATATATATATATATATATAGAGAGAGAGAGAGAGAGAGAGAGAGATTTGAGTATTTGGGCAGCGACCCATCTTTTATAAGAAGTTTCGTTAAAGACGACTTACAGGTATTGATTAAACTTTCTATTTAATTTTTCTTGCGTTCGTACAAGTATTTATTTTTTGGGGCAGTTTTAGACACTTTGTGTCTAAAAAAAAAACTTGTACGAACAGAAACAAAATTAAATAAAAAGTTCAATCGTAGTAGTTTATCAGTCGCCTTTAACGAAACACACACACACACATATATATATATATATATATATATATATATATATATATATATATATATATATATATATATATATATATTATAATTAATTATTTGAGCCTAGAAGAATCCTCAACAGAATGCAGAAAGCACCGGTCGGCAGGTTCGTCCTATTTTGGGGACTCATCAGCCGTGCGCATCCTAATGATAATCGAACCCGGACCGTTACGATATGACGCAAGTGTCACACGAAAGTGTTTTGATGAAGGTGAGGTAACAAACCAGACTCGACATAGCGCAAGCTCTTTCACAAATTCCGTCGTGCGACTCATCCGAGTATGAAGTGAAAAGACAGTTTAGGAGGGTGTTTCAAACAGTTTCACTTACGCGACTTACCATCACTCGAATTAGTTTGATTCCGATGGAACTGTTCAGAATGTGCACAAGAAGCGTTTCGGAGTACCACGAACATCAACAAACCTCACAAAGCAAGAGCACTGGAAACGTATCACTAAAGTCCAAGAAAATCTGTGCGGCAGACGAGTCGTGAGGTAGTTATTTCAAAATCGTCTGTCCAACGCATTTTGATACGATGTCAATGGAAAAGTTACATTCCAAAATCAGTCCATGCTATTAATGATGATGATTCAGACTGAAGAGTGTTGGTATTTCCTGTGGTACTTGGAATGATATGTAGAAAATACATATTTTCTAACAAAGATTCTGTGGAGTGATGAAGGCACATTCAAATTAAATGGTTCAATTAACCGCCACAATTGTACCTACTGAGGACTCGAGAATCTGCATGTTATGGTGGAATATCATGTTCATTTTCCAAGAGTTACAGTATAGTGCGGTTTATCATCAAGATGATTAATTGGATCATTTTTGACGCTACTTGGAAGCAGGAGTTTTAAGAACAATACAAAAAAAAACAAAAAAACATTACGCCTGCAATTGATCATGTAATAGTTGCATTGAAACTGAAGTTAAGAGTGCACCTTTTATTTTGATGAAAGCAGAAGAAACTATCGATTGTGCAATGTCTATTTAACTCTCTTTTATTGTCAAATATGTAACTCGATGAAAAGACATGAGATTTTATGATATAAATAAGGATAAAATTCAAGTAAAATTATATGACGAATACAATGTAAACGCCCTTTTTTTAGATACTTTTTAACTATTCAGTAATCTTAAAAATTTTAAATATTCTTATATTTTATGATTTTTAGACACTTTGGTTTTATAGTCTTACTTAACGAAGACGCTTATTGAGAATATATTAGAAAATTGTCAATAAATCTTAAATTTACTATAATTACTGGTCTTATTTTCTGATAATGTCATGTATGAACATCCGTATTTACAAAAGTTGGCATGTTTATACACAAACATAAAAAATCTAAAATACATTTAAAAATACAGGTATGTCACTGAATTGTATTACGCTTTTCTATTTATGATTAGTAAATATAGTTTTTATTTAATGTATAAATTAATACAGAATTTTAAAAGATTTAAAAGTTTATAAATTATTCTAATTAATTTTTTTAGATAAAAACAATTCTTCTCAAAAAACATTATTTGACGAAAAACTATTTTTCTCTTAAGACAATAGTGTTCATAAGAGTGTTCATAATATAGTTTATTAAGAAAAGCAATTAAAAGCATTTCTAATTAAATAATGTCTAAGTTTTATTGCCTTTTTTATTTTACGATTCAGAGAAGATTTTCTGTAACTGGGGGTGGGGGCTTTTTAGATAAAGAAATTGATGATTTAAATTCTCCGAGGATTAGTTCTTATAACTAATATAAACATCCCCGCAAGAAAGAATTTCTCGAAATTACATAAAATTAAATAATTGTGGAATAAAAAAATGAAAAAAAAAAGTTTTTACCAAAATTTTCTAAAAAAGAAATCTTTCTAAAATAATTTCACTCATTTTTCGAATAACTTCTGAAATTTTCATTAAAACCCGACATTTATTTGATTTTTGCAAAACTTCCCCCCCCCCAAAAAAAAAATAACGCTTAAATTTCCCATACTAATTAATGGACCCGGTGACACCAGAGAAACAAGATTTTTAACCAATATTTTGAATGTTCTAAAAAGGATTTTAGAAAAGTAACTATTAAATAAAAAGTCCTTTGATAATAAAAAGTCCTCTTAATAATAACATAAACATTTTAATGATAAAACTTCGTTATTATTAAAGCTTTGGGTATTTTTTTATCATGTTTGCCCATTCTTTACTAAATCTTTGGTTGTACCTTAGATATATCGTACGTTAAAGATATAAACCAAATATTCCTTAGTAAACATTTGACTAGCGTCTCTTCTCTCTCTCTCTCTCTCTATATATATATATATATATATATATATATATATATCATCAGGGGTGCAACTGGTAGTTTTTGCCTTACCAGTTGCCGCCCCCTGATGAGGATCTCAGAAAGAGATGGAAAGTACTTGGGAAATAAAAATGATTTTCACTGTTGCAGTGCATTTCTCGACTCATTTAATTGTAATACACGAAAAATATTCGTGAATGTGAGAGGATTGTGATAAAAATAAGCATACATAATGTTTGTAATTTATTCAATCAAACATGCCTAAAAGAGAATTTGTTGCCTAAATAGACAAATATCTATCTATCTATCTATCTATCTATATATATATATATATATATATATAAAAATTAAATAATTAAGAAATAGACAACCTTATGTTTCCATAACTATAATTTATTACCTAGAGGTAACTATAGATGTGACCTGATGAAAGAGGAAAAATAAACTTTCTGGGGAAATAAATTATAGCCATGGAAACTTAAGGTTGTCTATTTCTTAATTATTTAATATTTGCTCTGGTTTTACATTGAGCTTTCTGATGAATCACACCCTCTTTGAAATATCCACGTGGATTACCAAACCCTTCATTACCTTACTATATATGTGTGTGGGGGGTGCGTGATTGAATAATACAGACATATTGTGCCTACTTATTTTTATGCTGATCCTTTCCATTTGTCTAATCAGTTACTTTATGTTAAGATGAAATTCATCAAGGAAGGAACCGTAGTTTCTTTTAACCCAAGTACTTTTGATCTTTTCTAAGATAATCTTACTAATAAATTAATAAAACTTATAGTAACTGTGATAAAATCTGCATTCCGTTGAGACAGAAATTTTAAAAATACGTGCAAAGTCGTTCTGTTAAAGTTATTTTAAAATTTATCCTTGATGAATTTCATCATAAAATCAAAAACCTGATTAGAGAACTAGAAAGGATCATTATAAAAATAAGTAAACACAATATGTTTATATCATTTTATTTCCTTTATTTGACCTCAGTCCACAAGGTCACATCGCAACTGTGAACTGTATAATCCTTTCAATGACTGAATAATATGCTTCTCACCATGGCTATATACGGTTTTGAATTCAAAGTTGTCCTTCTTCTAGACTGGTTTTTAACCACAGCCCAAGAACCCAGCCTGCTCTCCTGTTTAACCCATAGTTGCAGGGGCAGAAGAGATGGATTAACACCTTTACCAAGAATATTAATGCAAAATTCTCGACGATGTCTTTTTTCGGGCCGATAACCGTTACTCTCGATGGCTGCCCGCACCCGTTTAATAATAATGTATTTTTCAGCGCGCTCACTATACCACATATTCGCCGGGGTCCTACTAAAACACACACAATGTAAAAAAAAATTGAATATGTAGAAATATATTTTCCTTTATTTTTAAATTTTATTATAAATGAAGGGGGAGGGGATGCCTGCCCCTCCACAACAAAATAAAAGTCAACAAAACATTGAAACTAAAATAAAACTGTGTTAGCCTGACCTGTCCAACCCATAAGAATAAGAGCGATCGATTTATTTTACCGATAATCAGGAGAAAGAAGCTCACTCACTAGTGGCAGCTGAGGAACAAATCAATTTGGTTATGAAGAAATGTATAAGGCTGGTCCAGTCAAGAGAAAAAGCGAAGATAAAAACTTGACCAGAAGAGAACGCCGTGACCAGACCAGGAATGAGAGTCACTCACATTAACTCGGTGAAGAAAAGGAGACCAGTTTAAGCAGGGATGTGTTCCGTCAGAAATCCGCCCGTTGTGACTTTAGAGGACTAAAAAAGAAATCAAGTTTGTCCCGATTCATGAGAACCAGGGTCGCAACTTGCACCCGCTCTTTGCTGAAATCTGCCAAAAACAAACGTTTTTTTGTCAGTTCTAATCTTCATCCTGAGCTGATGCCCAAAGAATGCAATCAGATCCTGATGAGAATAGCGTTTGTCTCGTAAGATCTTCTCTCCCGTCACTCACACCACAATTCTTGTGACGGCGTGACAAACACCAACTGTTACACCCCGGATCATGTGGGCGAAACATTGTCGCACATGTATGCGAGATTGATTGACACGAGATGTTAAGGATCGATACGTGCTGTCAACCCGCCATGATCCCAGAATGGACGCAACAGCGGACAATGGAAGAAGGCGTGCTTAGCCGTTTATTCTAAGTTACCATTCCACCGGTGACAATGGAGCATGTCATTGAGAGGTAGTGCGTTCCGGATGAATCACCAGGTAAGCATAAACTCAGAGTTGCTGAGGCAATTCGTCGCTGAAGCTCAGGATGTAAAAAGAGCGTTATTCGCCCTCCGACAAGCTGAGCTGAGCCGCCAACAGAGAGGGTCCGACGTGACCCGCTCCATTAATACCCAATACAATGTCCTCCTAGGCCGTGAAAGGTCGCTGAGTAAAGCCTCCTGGGATAGAAATGAGTGACAGTAAGGCTAGGGGAGACGCCCCTAACACGCCTCGCGCACATCGGGTTTTCTATCAACGCGTGGCGTAGGAAAACAAACCTCGAGGCGTGTCGGTGACTCGCCAGGTGAAACCCATGACACGGACGCTGGATACAGACTACTCTGCGGATCATTGGCTTGCCTCTCCCTAACAAAAAGTAGAAGAGCACGCGCTTGAGTGCCTGCAAACGATCCTTACAAAGATTGAGCAAACACAACTGATAAAGGACGAGGAGAAAGTTGTGTACACGGAGCACACCTCAGACCTAACATTGAAGATCAACCGCCTTTGGAGCCAAGTGCAGACCACCGCACCCACCTTTGCCTTTATCTCCGACCAATATTTCTCCAGCTGAAGATCTGGCTTCAACCACCTTCCACGAAAGCGGATGGGATCTTCAGTCCAACTTAAGGGCTCCAGAAGAGCAACTCCCTTCCAAGTACCTAACCGCAACCAGAAGACTTGTTGCGGTTGATCTTGGTTTTCGTAACATTTTCCTACCGTTCAAGCATCTTTTGCACCATCTCATTGTCTCTGCAGCATGACACGAAAATGGATACGTCATCAGTATACACGGAAACCTCAGCTCTAGCCCGTTCGGAGAGTCTGTTTTCGTGTCGGAATGGACTGCACGCTCTGTCCTTCAGCCGGCGCAGGAGCGGCTCCAGTACCAAAGTATGGGCGACAGCAGACAACACTGACAAACCGACCATGACAAATCAGAAGCTCTCGAATTCTTCCCTTTCACTTGTACCACTGCACCTGGAGAGCGATACAGCAGGCTAATGCACATGCAGATGTCGAGTTTGAATCCGGCGGCCTGCAGGACAACCGCCTGGTATTAAACTAAAAATGATTAAACTAATCCAAATTGATCAGCGCGGCTACGTTGTCGTTTTCTACGCCGTCTATGTTCATGCGGATCAGATGCACGTTTCTCTGAATTGTTAGGCTCTTCACAGCACATGTCTACTCCGACCCTAACAGAATCTCACCAATTGACTGCAAAAGCTCCGACAAGATCTTAGCCAAAATCTTTAATTATGATCAGCTGAATTATAGGCCTGTAATCATCTAATTCCCGCCCGCCATATTTACCCTTTTTCTGACGAGAGACAAAGTCAGCTAAATAGCTATGAAACTCTTGCCCAGAGACCAGTCTCTTTGGTAAATCGATTCTCGAAATTCTACTAATCGTTGGACGCATAAACTTCGACGACTCGAAACGAACCACTTTTCTCGATAATGTCGGCCACGACTAACTGCCCACCCCCGCGTCGATATGGACAAAGTCCACCCATGTACCAGCAGGAAACGCTTCACCAAGAAAACATCTCTGGAAAGTTGGTCCCTGTATACCGAATAGACAACAGAGTCGCTAGACAATACTCTAGCATCAACGCAAAGCAAAGTGAGTCTCTTGGATCGTAGCCACATCCACACGGAAGGACAGAAGATCACCAACTAGGCGGGTCGCCTTAGTCTGCCAATTTGATAACATTTAGCGCCTAAGTACCGATTGGACAAAAATCTACGGAAGTCTGGATACCGACGAATTGTTTTAGGCTACCAGAGCCCATGTTCGACGTAACCCGTCTGTTTTTAACGTCCGTCGGGAAAGTTTGTTTTACAGCCCTGTATAATGTGAAGTGGAGAAAAAAAAAATGGAAGCTCTCCTTGAACAAAGTTTTAACATTCTTGTGAGCTCAGCTGACGCTGTCTGTGCCATCCTGAACTCGAGAAATGTGTCTTAGGCGGCAGTTATAAGGTCAGATAACTTTAGCCTGACGCCGGAGATTGGCTCTTACTTTGTTTCGTAGCCTTCTCTGTTGTGCTTCGACTAGAATTTTCCCCTTTTTCTTGACTCTTTTGTGCTCTTCCTCTTTTATTTCCTTCCACATTTTCAAAGAGGAGAAACTAGGTGCAGGCTCCTCCCCCATCTCCATGAACAGATCTAATTACGGCAGCTGGAGCTCCAGCTCCTGCTGTTGATGTTTCAGCTGCTGCTCTAGTTGCGGCTACTGTAACTCTTGCTACAACTTCTTAGTCTTGATGTCAGTAGTTATCAGGGAAATTTTCCTCGTACCATTGAGGAAGGTACTATCAGGTGCTCATTCTCGGAAAGAAATTTCCGGTAATGATTCTGCATTCCCGCCAGACATCTTGTTTGGTGAGGCAGGCGGCTCCTACTTGGCCGACTGAAGAAGTTTTCATTTTTGTCATGGCCACTACACAACATAAACGAATAAAAACAAAACCTGACACAAAAAACAAGTTCAAAATAAAAAATATGTCAACTTATCAAACGCAAGGGGACAAAACGTGCAACAAAAAATAATACCACTTACTTTTAAAATAGATTCAAATTTGACGAAATATTTTTTAATTTACGACGAATAGCTTAAAAACAGGCATCACCCCGAATCTATCGACAAAACACACAGATGCATGCCGGGATTTCTTCCTAGCCAATAAGATAGGCTACTTCTCGGTCTCACCAGAGTTAATTCTGTTCTTTTTTGTCTTGAAGACAAAACGCTGCGATCGCTTGTCTGTACCCACTTTTGTGTTTTAACAGCATTCTTATTTTGTAAACTGTTATGGTCCGGTTCCTTGTACCACGGTGATGGTCCAAGGTAGAACCAATAAAGAAGAACTCGAACACGGATATGGAATAACACAGATATATTACAAACAGGAATATATACAGAGAAGTAGAAGTGTTAGTACAAACAATCAGGTTTAGTAGAGAGAACAATGTAGTCTCGGCCAGTATCATTATTCCAATGTCTTGCAGTAATTGTCTGAACGCGACTCTGTTTCGAACTGCCTCTGACTCGACTGACGGGCTCGCTCGCTCTGACTGACTGACAGACTCCTGACGAACGTCCGACGAACCTCACTCCAGACTTCAGACTGAACAGTATTTAGTCACCCCCACCCTACGAGGGCATCATGTGGCACAAGGCCGGTTTAACGTGGGATCTCCGAGCTCGTGGGCTCGGCCAAAAATATGCCCTTTGAACCCGTATAAACGGGTTCAGGGTCGGTTTACCTCCCCGAAAGAGACTCCGCCCTTCGGCGTAGCCTCCTTCGGGTTCCTCCCCGCCCAAAGGCAGAGAGTTCAACCGATCAGCCGGTCGCCCGATTTCGGACTGAACTCCCTGCTTCCTCTTGAGGCGCAGTATTTATTACGTATGGAATAGTCCATTATGTTATTATGGGTAAGGTCCCATAACATAAACAATTTACCTTAATTACTGTTGCTTTGCCTTAATTACTATTGCGTTGCTTTGCATATATTGTTTGCTTGTTTAATATTATTTTTGCCCTGTTCTTTTCTTTCTCTTTTTATTGTTTATTGCAAACTTTATCAATTCTATTTGTTGGACATTTCTACTAATTACAATTGACTAATTACTCTACAATTAATATATCACTGAAATAAATTTAATAGTTTTAACAATTCATATATTGATTCCGTGAACACCACTTAATTTGTTAGCAGGGGAAGACATTCCCCTTAAATGTAGGAAAAAGGTTACTTTTTTTAAGAATTGAATTGCGAACTGACATCGCACTAAAGTCCTTTCCATTCAAATAATAGAACCCCCAAGGTGTCGATTTATGTCAATTTCAGTATTTACCATAATATAATTTTCAAAGGTGAAGGTCATTCCAAAAAACAAATAGCAATCATCTGCTTAGGTATATTCATATATAAAAATAACTTAGAGTATGGGCACCTCCTTTTTGTGCACTTAGTTTCATGTTTTTAGGTAATATTTTCAAAATAATACTTATATTTTTTGTTATACTGTCATATAGGACATAAATGAATGGAATCGTCCGTTAAACGGAGTTGAGGAGAGTTAGCATTAGGTCATTTGTGTAGTAAACCTTCTATTTCATTAGTTACCTACGGGTTTATTTTCCTTATTTATTCGTCTCTATTATCTCGAAAAGTTGAGGCACAACAGTTGGCAACGTGGATGAGACATGCAACATATATATGCTTTTTTCTTCCGCACATTTATCTCAAAATACATAACGGCTGCAAGCCAGCATGCATCTATTTATTTACCATCAGCCATACAGACTTAGAGTGACACTCTCACGTAACCTTTGCCCCAATTAAGTAGTATTTAGGTATATATATATATATATATATATATATATATATATATATATTTTGTTGGATGGATGTGAGTTTGTGACCATGGGTTTCACGCTTTAGCGATCGTCAGACAAACTGATTAATTTTTTTTAAAATTTGGGTTTATGTAGATTTCGTGTATTGGTGTTATCGTGGAAGTGGTGGGGTAAACTTTGTCGCTTATGTCAGCACTCGCGCTATTTTCTAATAAGTACCGCGCATATAATATATATATATACACTTTTCACACATATATATATATATATGTTTATAAAATATGTTCTAATGTTGTGTAATGAATTGTTATAGGTTATCTTCATGAGATCGCTAAAAACAGAGCATAGCATGATAAAAAAAAAAGACGCTAAACTTGACGAAAACGAAATTTTAGCGTTTAAATTTTTATGTTATTATTAAGAGAAAAGATCAAAGTATTTTTTTAATTATTTTTTAAAATTCTTCCTTCTTTTTAGAACATTCTAAATTTTGATTAAAAAAAACCTTGTTACTCTTTGTGTCATCGGAACTAGTAAAATAACATAAAATTTTAGCGCATTTTTTTCTGTATGACAGACATTAATTTTGAAAATCTTGCAAAAATAAAAATAATTGTCGGATTTTAATGAAACTTTCAGAAACTATTCACAAATGATGGAACTTTTTATAAATATGTTTTTCTTTTTTAAAGTCATGACAAAAATTCTGAACGAAAACAGACTTTAAAAGATGACATTCGTTTTTTTCTTTTTATTATCTTACTTTTCTTCTCATCGTATTTACTCACTCTTTCTCTCTATTATTCTTTTCTATTCCTCTCTTCACTTTTTGTTCGCTCTTTCTCTCTCTCTCTCTCTCTCTCATTCTCTCTCTTTTCTTTCCCATCTGTGTTTTCTCTCTCTCACTTTTCATTTCTTTTTCTCTTTTTGTATTTTGTCGTCTCTTTCTCTCTCTGTCTTCTCTTTTCCACTATCCCCTCCTTTCAATCTGTGATAACTTCCCTCCCCCCCTCTCTCTCTTATCTAATTATATTTTCTATTTATCTCTTCCTCTTTTTCATAAGTCTCTCCTTTTCACTTCCTATCTCTCTCATCCTTTCCGACATTTCGCCGTCTCTCTTTTCTCTTATTCATTTTTTCTATTTTTAACTTTTGATGGCTCTCCCTATCTTCCTTTCACCTATCTTTCTCCCACTTCTAACGGTAGTTTTTCTCGTCCCCACCGTAATCATTTTCTCTTTTTTCATCACTCTCTCATAAGCTCCTTAATCTTTTTTTCACTTCTCGCCCCTCTCTCCCAACTCTCTGTCTCTTTATCTCTTTGCATTTTCAATTTTTTCATTTACATCTCTCTTGTTCCCTTCTTTTTCTCTCGTCTTATTTTTTCTTTTCTTTCTCTCTTCGCCCTTCCCTATCAATTTTAGTTCTCCCGCCATTAAATCAACCGGCCGCCCTATCCGTCATTTCACTCCCCTGCCGGGCGTCTTAATCTGGTCAAAATGAATGCACGTATTGTCCGGCAAATCAGCGGCAGTCCAATTCTCTCATTGATTGGTCATGGAAAGCAGAGTGCATTATGTCATTAGGCATTTTACTTCTTAACAGCGACACCAGATAGCCAATCAAATGCCCGGGTTTCACGATACTTGACACTTGGCGCATAATAAATAAACAAACACAGAACAACAAAACTATTTTATTAAATTCTTCTTCTTCTTCTTTTCTTCTTCTTCTTCTTCTTCTTCTTCTTCTTCTTCTTCTTCTTCTATGTGCTGTGTCGCTTCAGGACTTAGGCGATCATGAATCTCCACATCTTCCGGTCCTTTGTAGCTCTTAATAAATTTTATCTTTTTGTTATTTCTCCCAAACCCTCAAGTAAGTTACGCGTTGCTTTCCTCCGTTCCTTTTCCCCTAAATCTACCCTGTGAGTATCAGGTTCTCTAAGCCCTTCTCCCTCATTACGTGCTCCAGAAATTTCAACTGACTCTTCTTGATGTTAAGTATAAGTTTCCTCTTTGTTTCCATTCTCTCCAAAACCTCGTCCTTGCTCTAATGTTCGGTCCATGTTAACGCAGTATCTTTCTGTAGAACCACATTTCTGTCTCTTCTTCATTTTTGAGGAGATTGCCCAACATTCGCTGCCATACAGGAGGACACTTAACAGGTTTTTGAGGATGTTTACCAATTATGATAATGAGCCTCACTCACCCTCATATTCCACAATTTCTCATTTTTCTGTTTATATTTCCCTCGTGAGACACTAAAACAGTCAAATATTAGTGAATCCCAGTGTTCAACTGTGCCTGTTTTCTCTCTGGTTCATACTACGGCATTGCATTTATTAAAAGACGAAACAATGCGCCATATTTTTTATTTTAAGAAGCAACATTTACTATTTTCTGTTTGATCGATCTTCATTTATTATGTCTGATGCATATTTTATAATTTTCCCTTTTCAGGTGTCCTTTACACAACATCCCTAACCTCTCGACTGTAATTTCTTTTGTTTTTGAAATTTTCATTTTTCTTTTGGAAACTGCTTTGTAATTTCGAAATTAATAATAATAAATAATAATATATCCACCACAGATCATAGTAAAAAAATAAAATTGATTATATACTACACTAAATACAATCATTCCTAATGACTCTTCCCCACTCACTATAAATTTTAATGTCCTCTGGAAGATTGTATCTCCAACGGTGAAAATAATATTTATGTTGGACACAGTACAACAACGTTGTCTCGGCGGCTAAGTTTTTATTTAAATAATATGTCCAACAATTTGAAAACATTTACAACATACCTGTTTACATCGGCAATTCCGAAAAATTCTTGTCGAGAATACTTCTATAATTTTTCACGAAAAGAATAAACATAAACTAAACATTCTCGAAGCTATCTATATTAAAAAAATAGATCCAAACCTTAATCAAATTAATTATGAATACCCCACAAATATTTTAAAATGTGTACACTAGATAGTTTGAAATGCCAAGGGTTGCACTAATAGTTCCTTTTTTTTTACTTATCTAAAAAAAAAACTCTTCACAACCATATTTACCTCCCCTTAAATGATGTCAGCGATCACGCACTGACTCAGCGTTCTTCACTCCACAAGTAAGAAATTTAACTTTCAGATGAACACAACAATTTTGTCTTCGACAATAATGAACATTACAATATTTGTCTTGCAATAAACAATACCCTGATGATGACATTGTGCTATGTCGAAAGCAATCGGAATAAAAGAAATATTTATCAACACGGTGATTTTCTATCGTCCTTCTATAACGACACCAAAATGCTAATCCGTGGATATGAAAGGATTCAGTTGAAAATAAGTAGACAGAACAGGTCTAAATTATTCAACGGAACATGTCTCAATGAAAATATGCTGCCAAAATATACGCATATAGACATATATTTATATATATATATATATTCGACTCTCCTGTCGTACTCGACGTATGAAGGTCAAGCATCTCATTTCCTAGGAACCGACAGCCAGACACCAGCACATGTGATTTGATTATAGTGGTGAAGGTTTTGTGAAGAACCAACCACACTTTTTGAAGGGCCAAATACAGAGACCTGGTGCACAACGCGGGTTTTGAATTCAGAGTTGTCTTTCTCCTAGATCAGTTATCGTCCAAGGCTATAGAACCCAGTCTGTCCTGTTGTTTACCCATAGCTGGAGGGAAAAGAGGAGGATTCATACATTTCCATGTGAAATGTAATGGATTCGACTGGAATTTGAAATCGGCTCTCCGTTTTGCATTTAAAAGCATTATGAAAAAATTAAGGTAATGGATAACAGCGCCCATATTTATATAAATACTTATACTAATGAACAACGTATAGTTTTGTACCACTTGCACCCCTGAAGATGATCTTGGGAGAAGATCGAAAGTACTTGGGAAATGAAAATAAAAGAAATTTAAACAGCTATAGCACATTTCTCTCATTTTTTTAACATCAATACACGGAAGGTTATTCGTGAGTATGAACGGATTTTATTAAAAATTAATAGAGATAGTGTTTGTAATTTATTCAATCAGACATATATATATATATATATATATATATATATATATATATATATATATATATATATCTTAATCATTTCACTCCAAGCAATGTAGGAATGCCACTAGCACACAGGGAGTGTAAGTGAAAGAAAAGACACAGTATAGGGAGGGTTGAGGAAAGGACAAATGATAAACGGGATTCAAGAAGATAGATGATGGCGATTGACGCTGCCTTTAAATTTGATTGTAGTTATCAGGGAAGTGGGTAAACGGAATAGTGTTCCACATGCGAGAAGTACTTGAAAAGAAACTGTCAAAGTAGAAGTGGAGGGTGCATTTAGCTATTTTAACAGTAAGCGGGTAGGACCTAGCTTGAGAAAAAGCTCTTTTGCCATGAAAATGTTTGTAGAAAAGGCAGCAGGAAGCCACGTCACGTCGGTGAGAAAGTGACTGAAGTCGAGGTGCCAAGTCAGAATCGATTACATTACTGATCCTTCTTTGGATTTTGTGAAGAACCTGGAGATAACTATCAGGATCACTTGACCATATATGGCAGCAGTATTCAATGTACGAGCTAATGGTAGACTTGTAAAGGTGCAAGATGAGCTCTGACGAGAAACATCTTCTGGCACGACACAGTGAACTAACTTTCCTTGCAATAGATGCAGTTGTTGATTCAATGTAGTCGGAAAACGTGAGGCCAAGAAGGCGCAGTATATGAGGCCTTGCCAGGATTCGAACATCCGACCTAAAGGTAATCAGTGGAATCCTTATGCTAGTACTCGACTGCTTTCGTGAAATAATAAAATATATTCTTGATTTTCTTTTTCACTCGGTGGTCAAGCTGAATCGTTCGCTTTCTGTTACGACGATGAGACGCCCACTGCTTTCAATAAATTTACTCCGTCAAACTTTACATTCACCAGAGGCTAGAAGAAACCTCAGAATGTAGGCGATCATGGCTCTCCGCAGATTTATTTTCGTCTTCCCTCACCCTTTCCCTCTCTCTCTCTCTCTCTCTCCTCTCCCTCTCTCTCGCTTCCCAACTTTTGTTTTTCTCTCTCATCCCTATGCCCTATTGTTCTCTTATTTTGTCTATCTTCGCCCACCCTTTTCACTTTCTTCGCCCCCCCCCCCGCTTTCAATTCTTTTGCCCACCCTTTCAGTTTCAATTCTCTCTCAATTAAATCATCCAGCCTTCTTAACCTACATCCACGTCGCTATAGGGAGAGTCGGGATTCAGTCCCGTTACTTTTTGATGGAACTGAAGACTAAACAAAGAACTGGGTTTGTCTTCTTGAGATGAGATATTATTCTACGGAATAGCATTGCCCTTAATTGTAAGGACAATGCTATTCAGTAGAATTGTATCCTTTTGAAAATTAATAGTAGTCATGAAAAATCCTTATTGCCATAAACTTACAAAATGCATAATGAAACTTCATATTCCATTTTTCTATTCAAAATATTAGCTTCTAAAACTTTTATGTAAGACTTCAATGCCAAAACAAAAGAAAAAGAAAAAAAAAGACTGTAGATCTCATTTCAGAAAATAAGTAGAAATGAACAACAAAAATGTTTACAACAGGATCTACCATGTGCCATAACCCTTCAGGACATTGGCAATCATGGCTCTCCACAATTTCCTGTTCATTGTAGCTCTTAATAAATCTTGTCTTTTTGTTATTTCTCCTAAACCTTGTGACGCCATCCATTTACTCAAGCTCATTCTTTTTCTTCTATGTGCCGTTTCAATTTTTTTTTGAGTTCCAAGACAGAAGAGAGCCAACGATTTCTGTTTTCAAATCTCAAACAAAAACAAAACATCTCATAGAGAAATTGATTTGTTTTCCATTTTATTTTTGAGATGAGGAATTGTCAGTATACTTTCGAATTGGTGTTCTCATCTTGATTAGATTTATTATAGACACAACTTTTCGGACAAGCATTTTCTGGTCATCTTCAGGAGTTCATGGTTTGGCTATGTGATATCTGTTGATTATTGTGTTATTGTGGAGAAGAATTTGCATCAATGGGACAAAATAACGCAATAATCAACAAATATTTCATATCATCCAGACAAATTCACGGATCAGTTTCTTAATTTTGACATTAAACTCATTAAGGAAGTCGCCGTAGTTTTTCTCATTCCTTTTATTTTCCCAAGTCCTTTCAATCTCAACTTCAGGGGGGAATTGCTAAGACAAAAACTAATGTTCGTTGTGATTTTTTTTTTTATATAAATGCACTTGAAACGCGCTCGAAACTCGCTCTCTTGATTCAAGTTAACGTTATCAAGGGAGGTAACTTAATTTATATTAGTAATCTTTTTTAAAGTATTACAATTTAAGTATTTTAAAACATTGCTGTTATAATTGGAATTTTTTTTTAATTAAAATTTAGATATTTTAAAACATTGCTGTTATAGTCTTTTTAAAACATTGTTGCGATACTCATAATTAAATTTATTTAGTATTGGTTGTAATTTTCTAATATAGAGGGCTTCAAGAATTTAAAGTTTTTGTTTTTTATTTTCATGGTGGAGTATACTTATATCGTGAATGTGGACAGGAATATTCCTTTAAATATTGGGCTATGGAATTTGAATCTGCTATGTGTAATGTAAGCCTTCTCGATAATGATGTTGTCGTGAAACCAACATATATTTACTTTTTTGTCAGAGATACAGAAACGTCCAAAAATAATTTCAATCATTTTGTCTTATAAGTTTCAAGTCTTGAAAGTTTCATTTAAATCCAACATTCTTTTTACAAACTAATAAACTCTAACCTAAATGAACTTTAACCAAAAAACAACTAAAATACTTCGAAAATTTAGAGATTTTAATCAATTTTAATTTTTCATCTTCTTTGAAAACGATATATCCTGTTCGTTTTAACTATTAAACAAATGCCATAAAAATTCAAATATATTTATGAATACAACATATGCAGATATATTCGAATATTTCTAACATTATCGCATTTATTTCTCATATTAACTATATAAATTAAGGAAATTAAAAAAATATATATTTGTTTGCGCCAAAACTATTTCAACTCCTTGTTAATGTATAGAATAATTGTGATAAACAATTTATACAGTTCTTCTTCTCTTGTGTCTTCTTTCACTAATAAAGCTTACTACTCCTGTGTGAAGTTTTGCCGCTCACATTGAACAACTTACATTGCTACTGCTTACTAAATAAATAAAGAAGGTTAAAGCTTATTTATAGCATAAAATCTTACAGTTGTAAAAAATCAAGAAGGCCTAGAAAATGTAGCGGATATTTAAGCAAAGAAAAATGTTTTTAACAAACATTGGTGATTGTTTTTAAAGAAGATAAAGTTTTGAGATTAAATGTGCATAATATGTGGATTTGTGAAAATCCAGATAACCTTGAATGACATCATAATTCCAGAAAGAGACACAAGAACAACTTATGTTTAAAAAGTGAAACTGGGAAGCTCCACAATGTCATCGATTGTTCGGTGGTTGACTTTCCGAATTGACATGATGCTCAAAATTTGAATTTACAGACAATTTCAAAAAGTACAGTTGGCATTGAATGGCGTGACGAAAATTTGTCGTCCAATGATTTGCCGAAACTCTTGCTTCCAGTTTATAAATGCAATGTACCAAATTCAGAAACGATTTATGGTATATCTTACCCTAGACACACTACGACTGTCATGGTGGCAGTACATATTGTGCCCCAACGACAGCAATGGGTTACAAGAATGCATCATGAAGATAAACTAAACAATTGTCCAGAGCAGAAAGCCTTACGGCCATACGGTGTTCTCGTCCGATCACCGAAGTTAAGCAACGCCGAGCCTGATCAATACCTAAATTGTTAACAGCTTGGGAATATCACGTGCTGCAAACTTAGATGTGCGGATGGTGTAAATGATAACGGCTCAGAATTGAAATACGGAAAACCAAGTTCCAATTTCAGTCGGGTTCGTTGTACTAACATATGCGCAGTTACCCTGGGAAAGGTATAAATTCACCCCCACACATCGCCGCCAGCTATTCGTTAATTCATAGGACTTGTATAAGTAAATCATTATATCTCCCCAAAAAGTTCTACAATCTAAAAATATTTTCGGGCTTTAAATAACGAATAAAAGGTTGATAAGCCGTAGAAAAGGCAAATAAATCTTTTCTAAAATTATATCAAAATTGTCCAAATGTTTTGTAAGTCTGAATGCTTTCGGGATACATTAAAAGCTATTATCGAGTAAAAGTATAGCAGAAAGTGCTCGGACATTTAGAAGATTCGGACAATTTCTACATAATTTATGTCCAGAAAAGAAAAAAATTATAAAAACACATGAAAAATTAAATAAAATATTTAACCACAGAATCTTCTCAGTGGTTTTTAATGAAACTTGCATAAAAGAGGGATTGTTGCCCAAATAAACAATTATATATATAGTGATTCTCCAAGCGTAGCTTAGATGTGGCACAAGGCCGAAAGTATGGGGCACCCAGTGAAGATCAAACTCACGACTCAGTTGTAATTGTTCTAGCGAGACAATCTTACTAACCATTACACCGCCTCTAGGTGTCTCGCAATTATATATATATATATATATATATATATATGTGTGTGTGTGTGTAAAAATTTCAGATAGAGTATATCTGTAGAATAACAATGTGAATAAAGGCAAAAGGAAAACTTATCTTATAAGTTATCTTATATCTATATGCGTTTCGTCCTCTGAGGGACTTAATCAGGGTAAAAGATAACGTCCCTCACAGGAGGAAACGCGTCGGCTAAGATAAGTTTTCCTTTTTTATTCTTTATTCATATATATATATATATATATATATATATATATATATATATATATATATATATATAGATATAGAGAGAGAGAGAGAGATAATATTAGTGATAAATATACACATACATATGCAAAATATATAAATAAATATATATACATAGATGCATACACATACATATATACTTTTTGAATAAAAAATTCCAACAGGATAGAATCCAGGTAGAACTCAATGTCCAGGACAGAGTAAGGATATAATAAAAAGGCTTAAACACTAATATTAATATTAATAATATTCCATGGTTTATTAGTGTTTAAGCCTTTTTATTATATACATATATATATATATATATATATATATATATATATATATATATATATACGTGACGTTTTAACCGATCGAGCCACGAGCAAGGTCGATTTTCCTATACTTTAATCTTCCATGAATCTCTCACGTACATTCATATCTGCTCAAAGTTGTCCAAATCTAAACAAATAACGTCGCACATTATGAAATGGACAAAGTCCGACAATTATTTTAAGACATTTTATGGAAAAAGGAAAGATATATATATATATATATATATATATATATATATATATATATATATATATATATATATATATATATATATATATTTCCGTTGTCGTTCTTCAACAACAGCAAATTTATTTCGCTTTTTTAGTTTTCATTTTCTTCATATTTTCACAAATTTTTTTGAAGTTCTGAAATTACCGCATTTCATAGCAAAATTACACCTTCCGAAATATACTTCATCCTAAAAAACTAGCAAAAGAACCTCCTAGATTTTATATGCGAAGTCGAGGTATTTGGTAAGCTAACCATAAACTACCTCGCCTAACTGTATATTAAATCTAAAGACCGTATAAGTCTACTTCATGTGTTAAAGTTGGCTGGAAAGCATGGAACCGGAAAAGAATTTCACAAGCGAGAAGTGCGAGAGATGAAACCGTTAACATAGAATTTACGGTTACCTCTAACTAGCTCAACTGTAAATTGATGAGAGATCGATACTAGTCTAGAACTGCGCTTTAATTAAAAAATGTTTAAATACTATAGGGAAGATCTCTTCCGAACAATTACCATGAAAGTATTTATAGAAAAGACACAGAGAGGCAATCTTAGAGCAGTGGGAAAGTGCCTGAAGCCGAACCGCCAGATCAGAACCAATAATATTGCTGATTCTTCTTTGGATCTTATCAAGGTGCTCAGCGTAAATAGCAGGGGCACTGGACCATGTGTGGCAGCAATATTCTAAGCATGGACGATTGGTAGACTTATAGCTATGTAAATATTTCATACTTTTTTGTACAAAGCAACCCCAAAATGGCGAGAAAAACACTAACTGTAAAATATCTTATACGAAGATTTAGATTCTGTACTTTTGTTTATGTTCATGCCTGAAAATACCTGATTTTTAATATCTTCAAGAAATGACCTTTGTATAGTGCTACGCCCACCCCCTATTTTTGCGTAAAAACTCGTACTATATTCGAGTATATACGGTAATAAGCAGGTATATACCGAAAAAATAGTGTATCTTCACTTTTTTATTTAGTTTTTCATAAGCTTTTTTTAATCATTAGGTCGTCAAAATTGCATTTTGTGGATTCGCACGAGATTCGAACCCTGGACCTACATTTCAGCTTGGCGGAAATCAATCTTTTGTTCTTTTTTGGCTGTAATTTTAGTCGATTTCTTCTCCAGTCATGAAAAGCTGAAAGAGAACAAAGAAATATCAATGAATAATAAAATGTGGAACAATTGATTTTCTATTGTTTATTTCTTTATTTATACCATCTCCACTTTAGCGACATCAGCTGTTCGAATCTCCCGAAGGTCGTCGTCGTCGGCCGTTGTTGTCGTTGGGGCCCGAGGTCGGCCAGTTACACAAACAAACCTCTTCATTTCGCCGACCGACCCAAAGTGAAGGACGACACTCGGCAGGGAAAAGTGGAGACGGGACCGGGGAGAAGGTTGGCAACTATGGAGGCGGGACTCTTTTTTCTCGTTCACAAAATTACAATAATTATTTCGGACGAAGTGAGAATCGAACTCTTATTTTTAGAATCCAAATCCACCAATCGTAGAAAAAAAAGCTACTTGTTCGAACTCAGATAAAAAAATAAAAACTAAGATTTTCAGATGCTGATTTTCCAAGGGCGTCAGACAGGATTTCTCTGCTTGAAAGATGGGTGGAGAAAATATTAAAATATGAGCTCCAGGAAGCAACACATAATAATGAAGGTAGAGAAAGAAAGAAAGAAAGAAAGAAAGAAAGAAAGAAAGAAAGAAAGAAAAAAAAAACAAAAACAAAAACAAAACACCGGAACTGAATCAAGTGGACACAGTTGGTCAGAGGATCAATTTCTAATCCCGGATGAAGAAAGATTGGAGTTACATTAGCAGATCATTTGGAAACAAATTTTTCAATAAAATAGTAAAAATAAATGAAAGCTGGGCAACGCCAGATGAACTTGCTGCTAATTTGTATAAAACAAGAAACAAAAATGAAGTTTTTCTCTTTAAAATGTAAATCTAAAAATAAACATCCCAAAACTTAGGTTGGCGCGACAAAATTGTGGGAAACAAAAAAACAAAAACGAAAACAAAAAACAAAAACAAAACAAAAAATAATTTATTTTCAGAAGAATGAAAAAAAAAATTTATTGAGCCCATTTCAGTGCAAATATTTATTAAGCACTATCAAGACAGACACAAGGCCAAACTCGTGGCGCACCCATTACAAATTTTATAAATTGTTTGCAAGAGAGAGTGAATATATTTGGATGAGTGCTTTTTCTCTGTCTTTCTTTCTTTTTTTAATCATTTCACCCCAAGCAAGGTGATAATGCCACTAAGACTCGGTCTTTACAGGGAGAGAAAGAGAATCTTTAGTGAGAAGAAAGGAGAATAAAAACAAGATTCATGATGACAGAAGATGTCAATTGACATTGCATTTAATTTTTTAAAGATTGTAGATGGTAGGGAAGCAAGAAATCGGAAAGGGGTTCCACAGAAGGGCAAGAAAAACGATTATAAAAGAAGAGACGATTACATCTAGCTAGTTCAATAGTATAATGGTGAGACCTAGTTGCCAATCTAGTAGCAAACTTAAATTCCAACAGTCGAGGCACCAATGAAAAAAGCTCATCAGAAGAGCTGCCATGAAAAGACAGAGGGAAACCTCGTGAGAAAGTGACTGAAAACGAGATGCCAGGTCAGGATCGCTTATATCACAGACTCTTCTTTGAATTTTGCCCAGAATCTCGAGATATCTAGTAGGAGTAACAGACCAGATATGGCAACAGTATTCAATGCACGGACGGATTTATAAATGTGCAAAATGGATTCTGACGAGAAAAAAACGACAGTGGTCGAACTTTCCTTGCAGTAGATCTAGCAATTGATTCAATATAATCACTCCACTTTATGTCAGTACAAGACATGAACTCAAGAAGGCGCAAAGTGTTGCTCTCCTGAAGTTTAGCATCCGCCATGTTGATGACAGAACAGCTTCTCTGCGGTGATTGAATGAAAACAGTTTTGTTATGGAGGTGATAACATTTACAAGCCATTCATTGCTTCAGGTTCACATCAACAAGGCCAAGGGTGTAACATATGGAATAATGTCATTTTTTAGATCGGTTCCTTAACATCGAATTAGTCTTTGGCCTTAGTTGATGGCATCAAAGCCCTCCATACAAAGTGGGAGATGTTTTATGGCGAAGAGATCTCCTGATTATTAGAATATTTCTGCAATGATGAACAAAATTGCCAAATTATCCAGTGTTCGATCAAATCTCACGAAATCCGTTATACTTGAAAACTTACGTTTAATCCGAGTAAATTAAAAACAGAAGTTTTCAATGGGAAAAGAGTAAAAGTTTACGTCATTACGAAATTGGTTATAAATGGCTATGTGTTTAGATATTGGCGAGCAAACTTTTAAATCCTGTTTCCCATTTTAAGAAATTACAATTTTTCCAAATATGGTAAATAACATATGCAAAGAATTTTGTCAGGTCTTATCGCCAGTCTGTCCGTATAAAAGAATTCTATTTCCAACAGCTTGAATGAGTTCAATTTTAGGAAATATTATCTATGATTATTATAAAAAAGAATCAAGCTGGAGGTGGTGTTCGGTCGGCAGCAACTTAAATCTGTGTATTGTACAGTCGTAGCTGGAATATTTCTAAGCAGATTAGTTTCTGCAGAATTGCTTTAAGCACAGACGACGCTGACGACGTGTCTAAGCTTTCATTCTTTGCGTTTGGTTCGTAAGCAGTCTTATTACAAAACTATTTTCAATCCAATTTTCTTTTTTGTCGATTTTCTTTCAATTCAAACTGAGCGGAATTCTGACATACGTTCATGATTTTTGTTGACAAGAAGAATATTTGTCTTTTCTCGAAATGCTTTAGTGGTAATTGTTCTGATGATCTTTCCTCTATGGTACTTAAACTTAAGGAATTTAACCCTAGAACACTAACTATGTGTATATAGTACCCAGCGCAAATATTCCTATTTTTAATTACAATTTACAGTACCTGATTTTCTTACCTAAATAATGTTTTTCAGTTCCTATTAATGTTAACTCAAAGTAAAAAGTTTAAAGTGGCTGCATGTAAAATATTTCAAATAAAGATTTATATTTAATATTTTTTGTTGTTGATATTTTCAAAATTGGGTATGATGTACCCATGGTTAGTAGTTGTGTAACTTTAACTGATTATTAGTGTTCTAGGTACTAGTCTAGCGACAGGTCTCATCATTTTGAAGTTGAAACGTCTAGATGAACCGAAAGTTCTATGCTTACAGTTTCTTCCCTCGAACTTCTCACTTGGAGAACTCTCTTCTGGCTTCTGGTTTCCCAATGAAGTTTGATCATCAAAAATGTGTCTTCTTAAATTTTTCTTTTCTTCTGTGTCTTCTTAAATTTCTTTTCTTTTCATGTTCTCTCTCCTTAATAGTATTTTTCCTCGTATTCTCTAACAATCCTTGCGTCATAGTGGTTTTTTTTGGCTTGCTTACGATGAAAGGATTAAAAAAAAGATCTAAAAAAATTAACCCAATATCTAAAATCTTACAAGCATTAACCATTTCCGCAACGGCAGTTTCTAGTAATCTACAATCGCCTGATGAGAGGCATTTATATGTATCGAAATACGACAGCAATTGTGTAGCGATTTTGACATGTTTTCGGTGTAATATCCCAAAAGAAATAATATTGTTTTACTTTGTATTGAGCCCCTTTTTAAATTAAATATTACGAATGTTGGAATTATACTCTATTCGTTCTCATCTTACCTATATATATATATATATATATATATATATATATATATATATATAAAATGTAAAATCTTAAGAACAGTAACCTTTTCCGTTATTGCTGTTTCTACCAATGAAGGTTTCTTCAGGCAGTGAAAAGGTCAATTATTTTTCTATCCCTCCATTTATATAAAACAATTGACCTTTACACTGCCTTAGGAAGCCTTCATTGATAGAAAGTCACCATTGCCTGAAGAAACCTTAATTGATCGAAACAGCAATAACGGAAAAAGTTTGTGTTCTTAAGATTTTAGATCTTCACTCGCTGTTCACTTTCGATTTTATTGAATTATGTATTGAGCACGTTTTCAAATGTAAACATTTCCCGGACAAGGTAAACATTGTCGGTAAAAACAGTTTTATATATATATATATTTATATATATATATATCATTGATTCTGTAAGCATAAAATTAACCGTTGCAGAACTGAATCACGAAAGATTTTCCTTAATGTTGAATTAATCTTTTCCGCAAACTTCAAACCGAAAAGTCTTGAAGCGCTTCTTCTAGATGAGCCACAGTACTTACCCCCAGAGAAGAAAGTACGAGCAATAGTAGCTGACATGTAGTAAGTGGTCATAACGGCGTTGGTAGTCTTAAGACATTCTCTATTGAGATTTTTTTTTGAAATTCTTTTTTGAAATTCTTTTTTGAAATTCTTTTTTGAAATTCTTTTTTGAAGGTAAGAAGTTCCCAAAGACTTTCCACCATGAAAATAAATTGGATACAGGAAAAATTCAACCATTTTTTAAAACCGGCAATTCTCCTGGCCGGGGTCCTGACCACATATCTGACGTCGCTAGTATGTATAGATCGGAAGAATCGAATGGCCAGCCATTAGATTATTGACCGGACTACAACGTCACTCTAACTCATCTCTGCGAACAATGTAGCACGCGTCTCGATAAGTGCGTAATATATATATATATATATATATATATATATATATATATATATATATATATATATATGTGTGTGTGTGTGTGTGTGTGTGTGTGTGCAGATGATGGCGGATACAGAAACATGGCTGTCCACGCAAGCATGCGCCTGGGCATTTATAGGCAAGCGTCTCCTTAATGCACTACTTTTCTGTTCGTATTTGGCTGGAAGGACATATTGGTTGGTTTGTTGGACGATTGGTCGGATCTTGGTAAGTGGAATGCTGATCCACAAATAGGTTCGGCCTACGACGCACGCCCGAACATGACGGACATGAAAGCGAGACACACACACACACACTCAAGCGCACACACACAAAGCGGGGCGTTTGAGCTCTAGGTGATAAACGACAGACAGAAAGCCCGGGCGACTTACCGTTATCTCTTCTTCTTCTTCTTTTATTTCTTTATCGTCTTCTTCTTCTTCTTCTTCTTCTTTTATTTCTTTATCTTCTTCTTTTATTTCTTTATCTTCTTCTTCTTTTATTTCTTTATCTTCTTCTTCTTCTTCTTCTTCTTCTTCATCTTCCTCTTTTACTTCTTTTTCTTCTTCTTCTTCACCTTCTTCTTTTTTTTACTTCTTCTATTTCTTTATTTTCTTCTTTTACTTCTTTTTCTTCACCTTCTTTTTTTACTTCTTCTTCTTTTATTTCTTTATCTTCTTCTTTTACTTCTTCTTCTTCTTCTTCTTCTTCTTCTTCTTCTTCTTCTTCTTCTTCTTTTTGTGTGCCGTGTCTCTTCAGGAAACAGACTATCCAGGCCCTCCACATTTCTCGGCTCCTTGTATCTCTTAACAAGTTTTTTTTTTTTGCTATTTCGCCCAAATCCTGTTTTACATACATTAACTCAACCTCATCAAGTATGTTATTTGTTCCTTTCCTCTGTCTCTCTTTCCCTTAATATGTCCTGTGAGTATCAAGTTCTCCAAGCCATCCTTTCTCATTACGTGCACCAAAATTTCTGCCTCTTCCAGATGTTAAGTATGTTTCCTTCTTGTTTCCATTTTCGCCAAAACCTCGTCGTTGCTCACATCTACAGTCCATGATATCCTCAGCATCCTTCTGCAGAACCACATTTCTGCTGCTTCAAGTCATTTCTTCATCTTTGAGGAGATTCTCCCGCATTCGCTGCCATACAGGTGGACATATATCACGTAATAGTTCAGTATTCTTTTCTTTGTTTCAAACGAAATTTTTCTGTCTCTTACTACTCCAGCGGTAAACGTTAGTGGCATGACACCCAGTAGCGAATTGGTGGCTTACGTTTAGGGTGTATATATATATATATATATATATATATACAGCTAGTGTGTGTTCTGCCTTTTCATGGAAATGTTTCTAATGAGCTCTCCTCATTGGTACATCGACCATACAAAGTCTATGCGTAGATTGACAACTCGGTCTTATTGTTTTGCTGAAATAGCGAAATATAACCGTCAGTTCTATTCTAATAGTTTCTTCTTTTCTCGCACTTATCTCCTGTGGAATTCTCTTTCAATTTCTTGTTTCCTTGTCGCCTACACTCTTCAAAAATGGAAATGCAACATTGTAGCGAAGAAAACGGCGACTTATCTCGTCAAACTAAGCGACAGCGTGTCGCGTGTATCCCACGATGGAAAATGTGGCGAAAATTACTTACCAAAAAAAAAAAGGGCACGTATTCCGCATGACATGCTTAAGATGGAATATCTAAATCAGAAACAAGTCAGTCGCAGGAGTCGCTATAAAAGTATTTCGATATGCAAAAATTGAGCATCCTCTCCCAGTTGTCGACGAATGGAAAAAAATGCTCGGCGGATAAAAGCAAAAGAGAAAATAAAATTCGTGGATTTTCGCTCCCGCTTTGGTTGGAGAGTGAGTTATTTTTTCTGACTGGTTACGTGCATTTTGATTTGTGAGATAGTACCTGCGAATCGAGTTTTCGGCATTTCTTTCTGCCCCCGGATATTCGAGTCTGAACTTACAGTGACTTATTCTCTGCGTTGTGGAAGTAATCTGCGACAAATATTTCCTTTGCAATCCCAAATCGCTTACAAATATCAATCACAATTTTCTGTCTTCCTGAATACTTTTTTTCTTCTTTCTTCTCCCCAAAGTCTCTTGCATCTCAATTGCATTATTACCTTCTTTGGGGTGAAATGATTTTCTTAAAAGAATTGCCCGACAAATCGGTTTCATTATTCCATGCGTATTCTCTATTTTAACGTAGTTACTTATAAAAACAAATGTCCCAATAAAAATTTACTTATAAAAACAAATATCTCAATAAAAATTTACTTATAAAAACAAATATCCCAATAAAAAGTCCTTCTTTATTCTAAACTAATTTATATCAAATGATTATTTAGTTTAATTTTCTGTTTCTGATTTGGATTTAAAACTAGAAATCAGACACAAGGACGCATTTTTGGCAAATTTTTTGCAGATCATCGCAGACCAGAAACAGAACCATTGTCAGCTCGGGATAGATAAACATGGAATATGTAACTAAGAAATTCACTTCAAATAATAAACTTTTAGTCAGGTTTCAAGACAAGAATTTCCTTTTCAGGAACATTAAATCCTGGAGAAGAAACTTTTCAGAAATTCAGACAAAGGCATAACTTATCTTGTCTGCAATTAACGTTTAGTAGCTCTTCCTACATGGCTCTCTTTTTACAGGCGGTGTAAAGGATGTTTATGGTGTTGTGTTGATTTTCACAAATTTTCGTCGGAAATGGCTTTCCATTGTGAGAAAAAACGTGCTAAGGGGAGCAAAAATGGGAGGCTTATTGTGCCACGGTGATGTAAAGCACTTTGAAACTACGAGTTTTTGTTAGCCATAAAGACAAGCTCGTCCACCGTTGGTCATTTGCTCCACTTAGCTTTGAGCACTTTTTACCACACTGAAAAACCAGTGAAATTTTTTTTTTTTTGCTTCTTTTTCAATCTTGGGTGATTGGATTACCCTCCAATATATATATATATATATCACTTGAATTATATTGTATATATATGTATATATATATATATATATATATATATATGTGTGTGTGTGTGTGTGTGTGTATCACTTGAATTATATTGTATATATATATATGTGTGTATATATATATATATATATTATTATTATTATTATTACTATTATTATTAATAGAAAACTACACTCGCTTGGAATACTTTCGGTGTCTTGATTTGCAAATAAACAAGCCAATACCAAAGGTAAAAAAAGGTATAAAAAAGAAAGAACCAAGAACATGTACGTTATACGAAAATAATCGTTTAGTATGCAAGTCCAAAGCCCAAAGAAAAAAAACCCTGATGCGATTACGCGTCAGCCTTTCCTGACGATCCACTTAGGTGAAACCTTGGTAAGTTTGTCTGGCTCTCCAGGTTTAACTATATATATATATATATATAATATATATATATATATATATATATATCACTTGAATTCTAGTCGCGCTCAACACGCGAAGGCTCGGAATAAACGCAACTACTAGTATTCAAAACAACAAAAAACATATCCAGTCAAAAATGAAGAGAAATTAACAAAACACAAAAACAACGACCTTGAAAATATTTCAAGAATTGACCGAAAGCGCTTGGGACAATGGATAAGACAGACAATTTTTGCATTCCTTTATTCCCACTAAACGGAAAAATGTGAAAATGCTTGACAAATTAAATAAAAAATGAATTCAATTTTCCTTGTCTGTCATATTCAATGAAACATGTTTAAAAGAAAGGTTGTTACCCAAATATACATTAATATATGTGCGTGTGTGTTTTCAAATAATACCTTTGATATTAATTACAGGTATCAGGATGTCGAGATGTACTGTTTGATCGATAGACTTCCATTGTCTATACCTATTCCATAGGTAAATCTCAGTCTTGAATCGTGAGTGAAAATCCAAGCATTCATGCAGTGAGAAGTAGAAACTGGAATTATTTTTACAATTAAATGGGCAATATTGGCACGTCGATGGTATAACTTGGCCAAATGTAACATAGAATTATGCAAAGCAAAACCATTCAAATTGCGTCATGTATTTGAAATCATCTTTTTCTTTTGTCAAGATTGGTCGATATATCCAAAAGTCGGATTTCATTGACATTAACATTAATGTATCAGGAGAGGAGAGATTTTTAATATATGAAAATAATCTTCGAAATTAGTGTTAAAATATGCGAATACAGGGAATTGTTTGCGTTGTTATAGTGTGTGTTGCCATAGCAGTGGACCATCTTGAACTCGAACCCAAAACCCTTGGTGTTGCAGCCACCACTTTGTTCTTCCAGTTGCCAGCAAACTTGCTCGATCCACCCACGCGAACATTGAAGCGGCATGGAAGCGACAACAGCTACTGAATTTTATTCTGGGGAGAGAAAGAAGGGTGATATTGTTTTTGACAGAAGAAAAATCAGGAAATAAAAAAAGTGGCAAAAGCAAACATGAAATAGGGGGAAAAGAAAGCATGTTGTGCGCATGCGTCAACTTGAATTATTGATGCAACCACTTGTTATTCTAATATTTGTTGTACGTTTGAATCTTCGGGATAAAGCGTGCGTTGAATTCCTTTTAAAAGAGTAAGGAATTGAAGCGAAAACCATTCGCTCTATCTCTCTCTCTCTCTATGTGTCTCTCTGTGTGTGTGTCTCTCTCACACACACAGGCATACCCCCTACATATATATAATATGTGTGCATATATATATATACATATATATATATTCATATATATATATATATATATATATATATATATATATATATATATATATATATATGCATACAGACACATACATATATATATAAGGGAAACAGATGTGTGATCATTTGTCCAAATTTTTGGAAATTATTTTAAAAAATATCTGAATGTTTTAAGTTTTCAGCAACTCAACGTATATATATATATATGTGTGTGTGTGTGTGTGTGTGTGTGTGTGTGTGTGTGTGTGTGTGTGTGTGTGTGTGTGTGTGTGTGTGTGTGAAAAGTGTATGTATATAAATATAAATAAATATATATATATATAATTATTTATATATTATATGCAGGTACTTATTAGAAAGCGCTCAATATCAGAGATAGAGCTAACATATTTGGTTGGATAGATGTGAGTTTGTGACCCTGTGTTATATATATATATATATATATATATATATATATATATATATATATATATATATATATATATCTTGCTGACAGGTGGGCCGAACGATTACAAAATGGTCGTCTCCGTAACTCTGGACTCGAAACGCTGAATATAACATCAATTTGCGAAGTGACATATTTTATGTTTGTATTAATCCTATAGCTAATAGCTAATTGATATCACACACACACACACACACACACACACACACACACACACACACACACACACACACACACACACATATATATGACAAGATCCAGAGACGGATATGTAATCTAATTAGCCCTGATCTGGCGTCTCGTCTACAAACACTCTCTCACAGACGCGCCGTCGCCTCTCTCTGTCTTTTCTACAAATACTTTCATGGTAATTGCTCCGAAGAGCTGCTTTCACTGGTTCCCAGACTCCATGAATTCAAGTGCCCTACGAGGATGGCATCCCGCTCTCACCCTTTCACTGTAGAAACTTTTAAATGTAGCCGTCTCTTCTACTCCAATAGCTTCATACCTCGCACCTCTCGCCTGTGGAACACCCTCCCCAATTACTGTTTCCCTGAGAGCTATAATCTCCAACTGTTCAAATATAATGTCAATCGACATCTCCAGTTACCTTGATCTACCCACTATCCCTCTCCTCATCCTTTCTTCTATCATTCCTGTCTGCTCTCGCTCCAAATCTTCCGCAACCCCCTGCATCCTAGTGGCTTCATGCCTTGCTTGGGGCGTAATGCTTGAATATATATATATATATATATATATATATATATATATATATATATATATATATATATAAGAAATGGAAGAACTGAGATCGAATTCCACTTGAGTCATTGATTCACTTAAGCGAAAATAGGCTTTGGAAAGTTATAAATCCACTTCTTCGTCTCAACACTGTTATGGATTGGGGGGGGGGCAGTGTGGCAGACTGGCCTCTTTAGCCTTAATTGGTAAACAGCTTATGAGAATGACAACTCTGAATTGAAAACCTGAGGAGAGTGATTGGAGACATTATTTTACCAGTTTTCTGTATTTGTTTCTACCGAAAATTTTATAATCAAATCATATCTACGGGTTGTCTGGCTGTTAAGTTCTAAAACCTGAGCAAATGGAGCCTCATACTTTGAAAACCATGGAAGAGTCCATTATATATATATGTGTGTGTGTATGTATGTGTGTGTGTGTGCGCGCGATATAAAATATCGATTTTAAGGTACGCTATAATTATGGGAGAAAATGACTCAATATCAGGGACAGTGCGTATGTAAATCTAAGTTGTGTGTACATAGGTATCAAGACTGAATGGCGAGACTTTATTTCATGCTTAAACGAAGTCGTAAGGCCTGATGGTTCCGTTTACGCATAAAGCAAACTGTCGGCACTATATATATATATATATATATATATATATATATATATATATATGTATATTATCCCTCGCCTTCGCTGATAACCCGACTCAGTGTTTCATGCACCATGCAATCTTCAGGTGTTGAGTATGGACTGGACGCAATTTAAATTTTAATAAATATCTGGTTATCGCAATGTTGGCACAGTTATATATTTTACTAGGATTACAGTATTTTAATTTAAATGAAATATATTTGGCATTTAAAATAAACGGGATTTTATGTAAAAAAAAATATTTTAGAGTAGTGAATATTATTTTTTTATATTAAGCACAAAAGAGGATAACTTGTATTTGCAAAAAAAACAAAAAAACAAACAAAAAAACATAATTTACATTAAAAATTAATCTGGATCAATGTATTTAAGCAGATATTTACTTTTATGCCTACATGTAACCATAAGTTCATTTCTATTGTTTAATAAGCTAGGGTCATTTAAGTGTTAAGGATTACTAATTTTTCGACAAGACGTAAATTACATCTATTTCTTTTCCCGTTGTAAGATTTGACTCTTGCTATAATGTCCCAGGTGATAACAAAGGTATTAACACGATTATTTAATTCCCAGAAAATATTTAGAGAGAGATTAGTGCTGTTTTTGTATTTTATATTACCTAAAATAATTCGATGATTGTGGAAACAAAATTTCTAAGGATTTTCAGTGGAACCAAAATAAAATTGATATCGTTATCGGATTGTATGCTAGCTCGTTATACAATATTATCAGTCATACATTGACCATTTAAGGGGCAGATCATATGTTTTCGACGGTTACATTTATCTAAAAAAATTAACGTTTTCTTTGTTGTGAAAATATTTATTTAATATAATGTTTTTATGTTGGGCTATAATAGATTTAGCGATGTTATTAATGCAGCTATAGCTGATCTTAATTTTGTTAAAATCTTTTTTTAGTGTTAGTGAATGATTAAAGTACTTACGAATTAAATTTAGGAAAATTCTTCCGGTATTTGTTTTAACATTACGATTAAAAGCGGATTAAACCATATTACGCTTACAGTGTTTTTGTTTATTTTTAACTTCCTTGTTTTGTTTTTGTTTGTTTTTGAATAGGCAGATGAAATTTCTGAGACACGTAATGAGAAAGGAAAGTCTGGAGGATCTGATACTCACGGGACGAATAGAGGGAAAAAGAGACAAGGGAAAGTAACGCATGACATACCTTGCAAGTAGATGACAGAACGTAGTCTGGGGGAGGTGGCAGAGGGACGAAACATATTGAGAGTTAGAAGGGATAGGGATAAGTGGAGAGCCATGATCGCCTACGTCCTGTAAGGACACGGCACATAAAAAGAAAGAATCTGTCTATATTTCTGAGATGAGGTATTATGTATTAACTGGCATCCATCAAACATGGCACGTGGAACTAGAACAGTCTACCCCAGTGAGCGAAATAAAGGGTTCAGTTCGAAATTCCAACCACCAAGAAGGCCGGAGCGTACAACGGCCGAAACGTTGTGATAAATATGGCGACAAAGATGAGGACAATAGTCCGAAAAATGTAAATAATAAAAAGAAAGAAGTTTTACACGAAACTGAAACATGACGGACAACCGACGAGATTCCCTCCAAGATGAAAATTATCGATTAAATCTATGGTGGAGTTTGAGACTTTAAAGCTTTCTTTCTTTCTTCTTCTTTTTCTTCTTCTTCTATGAGACATTGGCGATCATGGCTCTCCCTAATTTCCTGCTTTTCGTAGCTCTTAATAAATTTTGTCTTTTTGTTATTTCTTTTAAACCTTGTTCTG
>CAHIKZ030005530.1:0-140000 GCA_903632075.3 Acanthosepion pharaonis | reverse complement strand
GCCATTAAGCCAAGAAGGTGGAAGAATTAAGAACAGAAACATTACTAATGAGCGGGAAGAGGAAAGAGTAATCGGGAGGACAGTAGATTGCGAGTGGCATTGCATATAAATGTTTTCAGGTTAAAGTTGGCTGGAAAGCATGGAGCCGGAAATGAGTTCCACAAGTGAGAAGTGTGAGAAAAGAAACTGTTAGCATAGAATGTATGGTTACATCGAGCCAGCACAACTGCAAATTGTACCTTACGACTATTTCAGCTGTAAGACGTATATAATATCATTTGAGGATATTGGTTTGAGTGTAAACTGATAAACTTTGAGGACCTGCTGTCTATGTTTTTTTATTTTTTGCCAACTAAGCAATCAATAATTATTGAAAGGAATCGATAGATTTGTTCTGGATTGATATATCTCTACCACCCGACCCCCTACACAAATAAAGAAATCATTTCTTTTCCTGTATTTTTATCTCTTTGAGATTTATCTTTACTTCTTTCTTTTTATGTGGCATGTCCTACCAGGACGTAGGCGATCATGGCTCTCCACCTCCCTTAATCCCTTCATGCTTTCCAATCAACTTTATCTTCAAAAATTTAATCCTTATCTGCTGCCTACTTGATTCTTCTTCTTTTTTTTTCGCTCCTTAATAATGTTTCTCTTTTTTCTTATTCTTTCACACACGGTAACCCCTTTGTGTCTTAGTGGCTTTAGTGCCTTGCATGGCATCATATAATTAAAAATATTACTCAATAATAAGTTCTATAAAGTTTCGTGATTGATATAAAAGTAGAGTTTATACAATGTAATAAATAACATTGTATGAACATTAAGCAAGAAAAAGTCTTTAATTTAATATAGAAATAAGAATTATTCGCTTTTGCTTTACAACTTTTATTTTAATCTCCTAACGTAGTGATATACGATTATTGAAAAGTTAGTATAGAGCTACCTCTGAAAATAACCTAATTCATCTTATATATATTTGTGGCTATATAATTCAATTTAGTATGTCATTCCTATCAGCAAGTAGATCGTCGATTTATATAAAGATCACGATAACAATATCCGCTTTTGATCGGCGTCTCGAGGTGACATAATGGGTCCTCTTTCGATTAACTGGGACACACACATAGTGAAGTCGATTGTAAATGATTTTATTGGACCTGGAGTAACCAGCGTGTTTTATGACAACAGACTTCATCGCCAGTTTAATCGAGATGTGAAATGTTCAGAGCAACCACTCACTGTCCATATGTAGAGAAAAAGAAATACAATAAATAAATAAATTCGGGATCAAGTGATACTCAGACGGAAGGTAGAAAATTTTAATAAAGTTGAGTCGCATTCTAAATAAAAGCAGTCTGTGTTGTAGTCACAGTCACGGTTCAGAGGCCGAGCCAAGTTTATAGAAGACATAGAGTCAGACCGAGATAGAGTTTTCGATGACCGAAAAGAGTATCTAGTCCGTTTGTCTGTCGTGAGAGAAGACAGAAGTAACAGCGTGTTTGTCAACACCAGGCAGTACCAGGCGAGTCAAATAGAGAATCCTCTTTATTGGCACTTCTGTTTTTTGTCACCAAGGCGATAATCTTGAGACAACTGTATTTGAGACAGTTCTCCACGTGCTGTATCTTAGTTTCAGTGTCTTTGTGAAAAGTAAACCGAGCATTTCCCACTTTTTTCTTCACCGACGCAAACAGGAAACAAACTACAACGTGAATCAGAAGAAGCTGGACAGTCGATCAAAAATATGCCTGAGGGACCAGGCCGTATGTCCGCACCGATACACACCTTTTGTCCAAATCCACATATGTTTTGAATTGTTTGTAGAAATATGGAAGCAAAGAGTGCAGCCATTAGCGTTACCGTATTCGTAAAGGCACAGAGTAGTATTACACTAAATATTGTTTCAAGATATTTTACGGAATCTAAAATTGAAGTACTAATTCTTACCGGCTTATCGGAACTACTGTGATTAGATGCTGACGTCTTGTGGTGTTAAACTGATAGTACGTGTTCAACGGGTTAAAATTGCCAATGAATAGACCCCATATTTTTGTCACATTACTGAGTGGGAAGTGGTTGCTATCAGCTGAAGGTCTCTGTCATACAGAGAATGAATTAAGTTAGTCTTGCTCTTTTCTCCAGGGGTCTAGGGACTGTTAGGCTGAGGACTTTTTACAAACAATGTCTAGACCTGGCAAAGGAACTATATTGGCCCACAAAGTCATACATGTCTGACAAGGACGCCAATATCGAATTATTTTAAGCCTCATTAGGAGAACAACGCCGAGGAAATGAGAACTCCCATCTATATAAGGGAAAGAGTCACAGTGGAGTAATGGATAGCGGCTCGGATTGAAGGATCGGAGAGCCGAGTTCAAATTTCAGCCGAATCCATTAGATTAATGCCCCTGGGAAAGATATGAATCCTCTTCTTCTCCGCCAAGCTATAGGTAAATATCAGGAGAGACCGGTGTTCTATAGCCTTGGATGTCAAATGGTCTACCGCAGAAAGAAATGTCAACCTACCGCAGGGGAAAAAAATCTGCCTCGTCGAAAGATACATGATCGCCTAAGCGTCTATCACGCATGGCACATAATTGAATCTATTTAATCTCTTCCCAAACTATGTACATATACAAATACAGATGTGAAGAGATGGGTACTTATCATTTAAGTATTCTATATCGTATCCCAAACAAATAGAAAACAATTTTCCTGTTTCCCTCCCAAGGCAGATGTACTGATGATGAGAGGGGGTATTCACAGTTGGGATAGGAATGATCTTAAACAAAATATTAAAATCATCTACCAAGTTTCCCTAGAAGTAGGACTCAAACCTTTCCAAAACAGAAACTATGATTTTGGAATTGAAATGAAAATCGTGATGACACCGACGCTGAATCCATCCTAAAAATCCAGAATGTGGAATTAATAAATATTAAATACTTCAAATACCTCTGTGTATGGATCAGTTATAAAAAAATGTATAGAATATAAGGAAAGTGAACGTAGAATAGATTGTGTTATGTGTAGTTTCGCGAAACACCACACGTTGTTACAGAATCAAAACATTAACTTAAAAACTTGAATCATGTTCTTAAATAGCTTCGTCATATTTCATATCGATGCCATACATGGCATAAAACTCGTTCAGAAATATCTAAACTGTCAGCTATATATAGGGTGACCCCCCAAAACGGGAACATTTAACAATCCAATACAACCAAGAGTGATGGAAGAAAAATATTTTATTCATAGTAATTGAAACCTTAAAACATGCCATTTAAGAAACAATGATGGAATTTTCATTTTTTTAAAGTACGTCCTGTAGATGGCGTCCTCCTGTACGAATGCATTCTTGAAATCTGCTGTTGAGATTCCTCATTGACTGCTGCAACATCTCAGCTGGGATACTGTAAATTTTATCTTGAATTCTAAATGGTAAATGTTTACTTGCTCAAGGTCACTGTCTCGCAGTGTTGCAACTTGATCATGTCTGGCAATATACACTTAAAAATTCCCGTTTTTTGGGTCACCCTGTACAATCGTTTTCTCATATCAATGGTTAAAATGTATTCAAGCAAATGAAACCTGGAATGTTTTAGCCACTATTAAACTTCATCAAACCTTGTGGACTGGTGCTACATAATCACAAAGAACAATACCACAGAAACTAAATCACTTGATAGACTTCCAACAGATAAAAAAATAAAATGGATAGCACAAGTAATTTGAAAAGAAAATAATTGTATAATAAAGATGTTGACGTTCCAAACCACTTCGAACAGAAGCTTAGGAAGGAAACATCTGTCAATACTGGGAAGCGCAATAACAGCTACTGGACTTTGGAAACCTATTTTCCTGAAAGACTTTTATAAATTTTAACTGAAAGTAGTAATCACTGCTCGGTCCATGAATGCTGAATATTTCGTTATAAGGAACCAGCTGGGGAAAATAAAAACTGCGAGGTGTCTAGTCCTGGGGGACAGCTGCCCCAGCCCCATTGCACTAGTGAGGGGGGTGCGGAGGCTGTGCAATTTTTGTCCTGGGTCCGGATGTACGCGCTCGGGTGTCCCACGTTAAACCCTACCTTGTGTCACATCTCGTCTCAATGGGGAGACCCGGGTAAATAATAGCTGCGAAGATCTTTTTAAAAAACTAATAATCGATAAATAAAGGATTAACAATGTTTAATATTAAAAGATTTGAAACATCTTGCTCAAGGTTTATCGCCACGTCTTCATCGCCATATTTCTAATCCATTCCTCGTTGCAAAATAAAATGAATTTGTTTCGTTGTTAGCGACACCAGACACAGCAGATGGCGTTTGACTGACATTAATGCGATGTGAAGCGAGGAGTTCTAAACAAACATGGCTGCCATTTTTTTTCTTCTGTTTTTATTTTTATTTAAGACTTCGTTGTTTCACTAATGTATGCTCGCACGAATTGACTTTCGTGATCATTCTAAAATGGCCGTAGCTCCCTACGTAAAGGGTCTTTCTCAAAATAAAATATCTCTACATGTTTACATCAGTTTTATTTTATATCGCTCGTCATACAATGGCCGTGTGGGAAATGTTACTTAAAAATGTAAAACTATAGAATCGGCCAGCTGAGTTCAAATACCAGCCTAGTCTGTTGCTTTCTCTTACGCTCTACATAGTATAATGGTTAGCAAGTTTATCTCGCTAGCATAATTACGACTGGGTAGTGAGTCTGATCTTCACTGGGTGCCCAATAATTTCGGCTTAGAAAATCACCATATTAGGAATCCATATTTTCTATAGGGTTGTATAGGTTAAATAGTAAAGTAGTCAGGGTTTTTCTAGCCTTGGACGGTAACCAGACCAAAAAAAGAGACACTGAATTCCAAGTTGTTAAGACAGCGGGAAATTATTCTATCTTTCCACAGAAGTCATGAAAATTTGCAGGTAATAGAGAAAAGGAATATGTGGAGAGCCATGATCACTTATGTCCTGAGTGAATATGACATAAAAAAATCTGCCAGTACAAGAAATGACGCAGAGAAACTAACTTAAGATACTTTGCACTGAGCAAGCGAATAAGTGGTGCCATCTTCCAATCCCCGAACTTTGAGTTAAAACGGCTCTCTAAACTTGTATGGCAGCCAGTCTAGGAGAAAAAAAATATTCTGAATTTAAAACCATGAAGAAACGGGAAACAATTCTACAATTTTTCCCATTAAATCATTGCAATTCACAAGTAATAAAGAAAAGGAAACTGTGGAGAGACATGATCACCTACACCCTGAAGAGGCATGGCATTTTTGCTTAATGCCGTTCGAAATTAACAATTTTGCCTTGTGACCAGGTTATCTATCTCCTAACACTGGTTCTATTGCACTAAAATGACTGCCTCGCTTCCTACTAATTTAGAAGGGTTAATATATTTAATTAGTATTTACCAAGTGCTCATTATTAATGGCCTTGTGTAAAATTAGTAAATACTACTATTTTCTTTACAAATTAAGTTTTGCCTCTTTTAACCCGTGAAAATTTCACGATTTTCCTCTTTTAAATTTCTGATGAATCTTAATTCTTCAGTTAATGATTGAAGAAGCTCATGGTGAGTTTTACGACAGTAAAATATCCGTAGAAAATCCCCGATCGCGTCGTTAAATATTTGAACTTAACAACTTTAACAAAATATTACGAATACTATATAAGAATGATAAATATGGATTCTGGTCGTTATTTTAAGAAGTAAGGGGGTACAAATAAAAAGATTTGAAATTGATAACTTTTTCATTTTCACTGTAACAAACGTTAAACACTTCAATCTTGCCTTCTTTCTTTCATTTTTTCACTGAAACCAAGTAGCGTCTTTAATGTGTATTTTGTCTTCTCGCCCGATCAAAACGGAATAGTCCATTATTTATGAGGTATTCGCAGGAGACATTAAACACTTCTATCTTCTTTTCTTTCTTTTTTTCCCTTTTTTTCACTGAAACCAAGTAGAGTCTTTTATATGTTTTGTTTTCCACGCGATCAAAATGTAATAGTTAATTATTTATGAGTTATTGACAGGGCTTAATGGTCGCGCGAACTAACGAAAGGGGGCATGCACAATTATTATATGATCATTAAAAACATTTAAACGGCTATGCATTTGATGAATTTCCATCATCAATAAAGTAGAATTTCTTATCGATTCTGAATATAGTTTTATGATACATTGACTCCTGTATACCATATATTCATGTATAATGCCCATTCCTAACTTTGAACTAAGAAATTATGTTAAATAACTTTCGTGTATATTACGCAATAACGTTTTATACTTTCTATCAATTAAATTTCCGTCCTAGATCCGACAGCAAGGCCTCTGATCAGGAAGTTTTGAGGAGCATGGAACCACCTCTTAATTGCTGGTGTTGCCAGGTGTTGCAACCTAGGGAAGGTTACTGAATAGAATATTCACACGAAGGTTGGTAATGAACGATAATACTTAGGACAAGAACAACACATATAAGATTCGCCAGCAGTGCGTAGAAGAAGTAGTTAACTGCTAGAAGTGAGTCAAGTGAATTCCACAATGGAACTGCAGGATAGCTACCAACCGCCCCACGCGGTCAGATGTAGCACAAGGCCGAATTTAATGTATGGAGTCCGAGCCCGTAGGCTCGGCCAAAAATTCCCTGTATACTCCGTATAAAACGGGGTCGGGCAGCTGTTTCCCAAGACGAGAGACTGCCCTTCGACATAACCTCGTCTGGGGATCCTCTCTGCCCGGAGGCAGAAAGTTTGACCAGCACATCTGGAAACGAATCTCCAACAGAAGATCAACATACAGTATTTACTACTTTATTTATGCGAATGGGGACACACCCATTATCGTCCGTAGTTATGCTACAGTACCAGGTCCACACTGGCCCGGGGTGGTAGCACCGTTCAGGGTCCCAACTATGGGCAAATAGTTAACTCCTCAAAATGAAATATACTATGAAAGTATAAAATAGGTTTCAATTGCAGCAATATTAAAATTTATTCTCTACAATAAATTACCAGCAGTAGATTTTTTAAAATTTACCAACAATAATTTTGGAAATAATATCAACAACAATATACTTTTGAAAAAAAATAATTTTATCATCAATAAAATTCTTGTCGGCATTAAATAATACATTGAGGTTGATATGCTGTAAAACAAAACAAACCAATCAATTAAATTTAACCTAAATTGAACATATCTTCAACATTTTATCCAGTTCTTCTCGACTAAAAAATGAGAATTTGTAAGAATTTAGATTACATTTTAAAACAAAATAAAATGTTTATTTTTAGAGCAAAAGGACGGAAATCTTTGTACAGAAATACAACAAACTTTTAACGGAAATAAGGAGACATTAGGAAAAGCAAAATTACAAGCCTTCTAACGATACGTGGCAATTTATCTGTAGAGACGTAAAACACAAGATGACATTATGATTGCATCTGTGAACGGCATTAAAAAAAAGAACCGAAAAATTGAAACTATTTATCAACTTATTTCTAAAGCTTATTAACGCGTGATAACCCTGATATGAAGTCCTTCATTGATTTTGGTTTCTTGGAGACAACAAACATCGCGAATGTTAACTATGCCTGTTTTTCTTTGTTTTGCTTTAGAAAGTTTTATATGTGAATTTGTTAACTTTTAAATGGTTGACAACTGGGGAAGTCATTACCATCTCCGTCAGCAAAAGTATATGAAGACAAGATAAATGAAATTACCTAAAAAAAAAAGTCAATCATTAACATCACCAGAATGGTTTCGAAGTAAAGGCAAATCAATGTGATTTCTTATTTCCAGCAACTTTCTAAATAAGTCTTATCGGTCTTTTCCAAACATTCCTGTCCAATGCCAACTCACGAAAATGCTAGAGATCGTCCAAGATGTTCAAGGCATATTCGGGAAATGAAGGCATTCTGTTCTTTTCATGTCGTTCATGTCGAGGAGGTACAGAGAAAGTACAGCGGAATAATGGATAGTGGCTCGGATTGAGAAATCGGAGGGCTAAGTTCAAATTCCAGTCCAATCCATTACATTCACTTACGTTCTAATACCCTTGGGAAAAGTATGAATCTGCTTCTTCTCCCCCAGCTATGGATAAATAGCAGGACAGACTGGGTTCTGTAGCCTTCGATAGTAACTGGTCTACCGCAAAAAGAAATGGCAAACTACTGCGGGAAAAAATCTGCCTCGTCAGTCATGTATCAAAAGATACATGATCGCCTAAGAGTGTATCACGCATGGCACATAACTGACTCGTGTCGTTTTACAGTGTGTATACAATGGTTGTTCGCGGTCTTTCTTACCCACTCGCATCTGAATCGTCATCCCCTCCCCTTATTCCTTTTCTACCCACTTCGCCAGTGGTGATGGCGGAGATGGCTTATTTCTGTCGTGAGAAGAGAAGTGTGGGTGGTGAACGCGGCTGGACGAGTCGCGCGCGTCACAGATGCTATTCATGTTGACGGTTGGGCTCGAAAGTGTTATAGACAAGCGTATGGCTGCAAGAAAGAAATACGACAACAGCGGGAATAGATTTACGTGGTTTATTTCAACAGGAACGTGTGGGTTTGGGACAGCTACCTTGTGGTAAAGTTCATATACCGGCTTCGGATCTAGGTCGATCTCTCATAGTAGCACACACATGTTGACGCTGGTTGATGCTCACCTGCTGAGAGCTGCTGACCGTGACAGGTCTGTTCCCTGGCCACCTGTGACTGCCTGTTGAACTTCTGTGTGACCCCTTTTATAGCGATTTTTATGGCTTAACAGGCTCGAAAAACGAAGTGAGTATAATTAGGAGGGAAGCATTTTTATTGAACGAAAAATAGAGCACTTTAAATATTATTTTATTTTTCGACCGGAAGACGTGTGTCGGGGACATTTGTAAACGAAGATAATGGTCATTTTGTGACGGGGCTTTGTCCCGTTCACATCCGGCTCTCGCTATTGAGTATTTGCCTGTAAATCAGCCGAGATATGTCATTTTATTTTATAACAAAAGTCTCAGTCAGCCCATCCTCGAATGGTCTTATACTAGGAAGGCCGATTTGCAGCAACGGTTTCCCAGGTCTCAGAGTCGATGTTGGTCTGTGTCATGGATGCCTTAAACTGAGTCTTGATGCGCCGTTTTGGGCCTCCGTGTAGCCTCTTGCCACTGGCAAGTTCTCCAAGCAGGATGATACGTGGGAGTCAGTCGAGTGGGATGCATTCTGGACATGCGACTCGCCCAGCGGAGGCGATGTTGAAGGACGGTAGTCTCCATACTGGGGAGAGATCTCCAAGAGAGTTGTTAGTGATACGGCCTTCCCAACTGATGCGAAGGATTCTCATCCAGCCGGCCCCCAGATAAGCAACACCGGACGTCAGCATCAACGTCCACGGACAGCCGGTAGAAGGCGACGATGAATTTCCCTACCTTGACAGTATCATCTCGAATAATGTCAGCAGCGGAAGAGACCTTGACAACTGGATCAAAGCGGTTCATGCTACCTATAGAACGCTCTCGCACTGGGACTACAGTAATCACGGCATGAGAACGAAAATCATGGACTTCTGGGCCGTTGTGCTCTCCAATCTTTTGTACGCTTACGAGACATGGACCTTGTATCGTTGGGACATCAAACGTCTGAAGCAAGTCGTAGCACATAACGGACGTCAAGTAAATTTTAAATTTGTTCTCTCATATAAGACTTTCTTCCTGAATATCATTTCATCTGAAATTTTACAACTATGTATTGGATAATTTGATAATAATATCAAAGAATGTTGCATTGTTTCAGAATATCAGACAGTATTCAGCTGTAAAATATGTACATTTTGTTCGTGATAGAAAAAAAAAGTAAAAATTTTATAATTCCCTTTAAATAATGTACCAATTCCGCTTATTTTAACTCTGCGAATTTCTATAACGCGATATTGCAGAGAACGCTTCCAAGCAGAAATGACAAACTTTGGTCCTGACAAGTATTTATTTTTATTTTTCGGTTTTTCCAACACAAGAATCTCACATAAAAGAAGAAAAAAAATATGGTAATGAGAAAAATATAGAGAAGCAATATTTATAAAAATGTCGGAATCGCTATGATAAACAAGAGAGTGTGTGTGATTCAATGAGGAACCGACGAGTGCGCGTGTAACGAATATCTTAAAAGGCGTAACTGATTGGACAGTTGCGAAATGACGTCATACCTCAGTTCGCTTATCGTGTGAAATTGGACATGTAACTGCTGTCGCTTACATTGCAATGCTGATCTGCCTTCTCCATTTTCAACGTCTTAATATCGCCATCTTATTATTTTTCTTTTTTTTGTTGCCTTCTTTAAAATTGATTATTTTAATTTCAAGCGATAATTATAGAATATATCTTCATGAATCACTTATTTTCTTTCTCTCTCTAATATGATGATCCTATTTTTTTTTCTTTTTAACGTACAATCCTGCAATCAATAATTACATTTATTCATTCTTTTTGTCCGCCAGTGTCAAACCTCTTTTCACCTCGAACTTAAAACGGGAAATCTCAAGCCGTAATTCAAGTAAAGATTTTATAAAAAATAACGTCTTTACCGAACGAGCAACATCGTTCAGTCTTCTTACTGAAAGTGAGTCGAACGATTCCCCCCCTACTTCACCCCGTTGCTCTCCTGGGGGTAAAAAATAAACACTGTCTAACGGAAAATCTTTCTCGTTTCTTCAAAGCCTGGCATGTTTTCGCTTCGTCAGTCTCCTTCTTTGTAAGTTGATGAAATAAACCAAACCTTCCTTTTCTCCCCCTCCCTTCACTTTCTCTCCTTTAACTCCCACTTCTCTCTCTCTCTCTCTCTCTCTCTCTTTTCCAAGCACTTTTCAGACTTCCTCTCTTCTGCGTGCGCGTCTCCCTAAGCGAATAGTTGCGGCTTTCCGCCCGCTGTGCAGCGCGTACATAACAAAATGGCGGCCAGGCGGGCACAAAACGCGTGTGGCCCGGAAAGAAAGGGCAACGAACCCTGCTGTCCGCCGTGGAATTGTTGTCGCTGTTGAGCAAAGCACCATTTTGTGATTACATGTGCACATTTCTGATTGCAATCTTTCAACATAGAACTGATGTCGCTTGGATGTAGAAGAAGTGTTCATAAAAGAATCTGATAAAGGAGAGTTAGACGAGGTGGGTTAGGGAGAGCTAGGCGAAGAAACGGAATAAAAAGGGAGAGTGAAGAGAGAGTACAATGGAGAAGTGAAAGAAGAGAAAAAAAGGGCGTAATAATAAAGGATAAGAACTGGAGTGGGTTGTTTGGAGAGGGAGAGATCTAAAAGAAGCATAGAGCATGATGTACTTTAAAGAATTCCATAGTTTTGTCGAACTCAAAGATGTGCGGAGGAATTTTTCTGACAAAAACTATATATAAATAAGTGAATGTTGTATGGATACATTTATAATGAGCAGATGTTTGTAGACGATGTGGGGGAAGCAATTTATCAACGAAGAAAGCAAAATCCGTGAAATAATGCAAATACCAGTAAAGACTGCTAGGCATAAAACCAATTCTCCCTGCATTAATTGACAGACGACTTTAATAATTATTTTACATATTATATCAGAGGGGTTGTCGTGTACATAATAAATAAATAAATAATAATTATACTATCAAAAATAATTATAATAAAATTATTATGACAAATTGCCTTTGAGCTAACGCAGATCATTCGAGAACCACCCGGGTCCCGGAAACAATTGGACATCAGACGAACCTCATGGACCTCTTCTTAATATCCTACCCTGCTAAATGCTTAGCAAAAGTTTTACCTCCACTAGGCACGTCAGAACATTTCCTAATCAATGACCAGATTGATGCTAAACCTAAGGCATCTCCTGATGTACCGTTTCCACAGAACGATCTTTCGCTATGCGAAGACAGACTGGAACAGCTTTCGATCCTATATGATGTAAACTCTCCTCCCAATTTTATTCAAGTACGCTGTCTCAAAGACTGCTGCTCTTGTCATTGATTAGATCCTTCCTGGAATGGAGAGTTTTATACCCCCAAAAATATTCTAGCAAAAATCAGTCAACCCTGGTTCATCCGCGAATGCGCTACAGTCATAACTCGGTGAAACCACTCCTTCAATATTTGTCACAAGGAGCGATCTAGTTCGGCTCTCACCGCATTCAGACCTGCTCGTAATCACAACAAAAAAGTTCTAGAAAAGGCCAAGTGCAGCTACGCACATGCAATCCAGACCATGGTTGAAAAGAAATAAATTGGATCCCATGAATTATGGAAGCTCACCAATTAAATCATGAACAGATGTAAAGCGGCTGTCTCAGCAGTTATAAATGGCTGCCTCTTCGTCTCCATTTTTGCCTCTAACTCAACGTTAAATGACAAAGACCATCCAGTCTCCAAATTCTCACTTCTCACCCAGCATAAACTCAATAATATGACCATCACAGCACGAGAAGTCTCTAGTCTCCGATCTTGCACAAACTGCCCAATGAGGTAAAAACTGACTGGTTACATTCAATACCTCGAAGACAAGGCTACATTCCATCGTCGCCGATCTGACCCCAAACTACCACCAATCTCTCGGGGAAGCACCGAGCCTTGAAAAACTTTTAGTATTCAAACTCACACCCGACCTGAAGTGGAACTCGATCCATTGCTAAGGATGCAGGTCAAATGGCCGGCTCTTTGTATTGTTCCAGTAACTACCTGACTCGTCCTGCTATCCTCTACCCTTACAAGAGCTCATCAGGTCCAAAATAGATTACTGGTGGTATATTTGGGCGGGAGATGCCAAGACCTCAATCTCTAGCCTTGATAGAGTTCAAAAGCATCCACAAGCCCTTGCGGATGACGATTTATTCTCCACTCTACAGCCCCCCCCCCCACAGGCGGGAAGTTGCAAGCTTCCCGCTGCCCCACCGCTACTTCATCGGAAAGTGTTCGGACGAACTACATTCCCTGGTCCCACCGAGGCAAACCTTCGCAGCAAGAACACTCCAGGACACTTACATAGTAGCAAATCACCCACATTCCCTCCGTGTTCCATCGGTGAGAAGTAAGTTCCCCTTACGAACCACTGCCCTGTGGAACCGACTCTCAATAGGGTGTTTTCCCGATCACAACAATCTTAACGGTTAATCCTAGTTAATCATGAACAGGTTATCTTCCACTCCTATACACACCAATGGCCTAAAAACGTAACCCTCTACTTCGAGTGGCCCCCAGGCCTTGTAAAGCGTGAACCTCGCTGCAAAAAAAAAAAAAAAAAAAAAAATAGAGTACTTATAATTATCATTAATTTACTCCTTCGAAACCAGTGAGAATCGACCCAATTTTTCTTTTCTACACACAAACACGTGACATTCTCACAATCGGACAGTCAACACGGACAGGCCGTCAACACGTGCGTCAACGAAAATTTGAACTCTTTTTTCAGGCCATAATAGTAACATTTATCTCTTAGCACTCACTTAGCAAAATTCGAGGTAAGAAAACCCGAGACATTTCTTGTATTTTTTTCAACTAAATTATCTGGATACCCATTACACACATTTATAAAAAAAAATATAAGAGAAAAACTGTTTACACTTTACTTATTCTTTATCTCATCATTCTATCAGATTCTGATCCATATTTGATCTACATTTGGCCCCAAAGTCACAATCGTACTCAGTATTATTGTCATCCATATCTCTGACACAACATAAAAAACAGATAATAAATAATTCTTGTTTTGTTGTTTCCAAATTTTGTTGTGTTTCATTTTTGCAAGAATTTTTATATATATAAATTTAAAGGGATTTATGATTATTTACTCAGTGTTATAAATCCCCTATAAGATGTGTCTATAAATCTACAAGAGTTACCGAACATTAGCGATCATTCATTCACCCAATTTTTATTTTTCGAGAATTGCTCCCAAACGGAAACAGTACTTATATCCTACACTTTACAGTTTCTGGCAAATGTTTAGAAAACCAACTTCCAAAGCCAGATATTTTGAAATTGTTTGCCTATCTAGGTCAACTGCTGATGTGATAATGATCATTGCTGAAAGAGCCCATGAAGATTTAGATAAGAATCGTGAAGTTTGTGCTGTTGATTTGGATAACACACACTTTGTAGGCGTTTGTCAGGGTTTGGAATGTTGGCTTTCTTCACAAGTAAAAATGTTCTAGTATTTCTGAACTAATGTTTTTTTGATTCAGTCTTTCTGATCAAATCCTGAAATGAAAGTTGTCGTGAACGGCCAAGCTTCTAGATCTTCTTGCACTAATGTAGATGTTCCTAATTTTCACCAACGACCCTCTTGATGACACCACTTCTCAAATCGGCATCTATGCTGATGACACGACTATTTACTCCTGTCTTAATAGTAAGTCTGATTGGTTCAATAAAGTTAAATTTTCAAATGGTTCTAAATATGACCTACAATCTGTTGTTAACTGGCGCAAGAAATGGCTTGTTAATTTTAACGCCTCCAAAACAAAACTGTTCCTTTTAATTATCTGAGAGAAACTTTTTAGCTTCTATTAGTATGGCTGATGTTAACCTCCTGAAGAGGGACTCTTTGTACCTTCTCATATTTCGATGACATGAAGCAGAAATATTATATTGAATAAAGCTGGTTCACTGTGTAGTGTTAGACGATTTTTCTTGTCAGAATTTATGTTACTCATTTATAAAACTACCATTCATCCATGCATTGAATATTACTACTACATCTGCTACGTATTTAAATATTTCTAATAAAATATAAAGAATAATCTTCAATATTTTCATTCCTGATCTGGCATCTCAGCTTCCGTCACTTTTCCAACCGCCTTAACGTAGCTTCACTGTGCCTTTTCTATAAAAACTTTCATGGTACTTGTTCTGATGAAATTTTGTCTTTGGTACCTAGACCTTGCGAATTTAAGAGCGGTACTAGATTGGTGGTAAGGTCTCATTATTTTACAGTTGAAATAGCTAGATGTAACCGTAAGTTCTATGCTAACAGTTTCTTCTCTCGCACTTCTCGCTTGTCGGACTTTCTTCCAGCCTTTTACTTTCTAGTTAACTATGATTCTTCAAAGATTTAAATGCAATGTCAATTGTTATTTTCTGTCTTTTTAATTTCTGTTCTGTTATTGCCCTCTCTTCTTAATACTAGTTTTTCTTCCTCGTATTCTTTCACATCCAGCAAGGGATTTGCGTCTTAGTGGCTTTATTGACTTGCATTATGTGAAATGATTTTAAAAAAATTAGGTATTGCCTTCATTTCTTTTCATATATTGCAAATACTAAGTAAGGAATTTTTATTAATCTATTTTGCAAAGATATTATTTGCAAGAATAGCGTTAATACAGCAAGAGGTTCAGAAAATCGATCTTGCTTACAAACTGCATGATGGATTATTATTGTCTCTACTAATGTCTATCTTTATTTCACAATTTAATTGACGCCTGTAATAGATTCCTACTTGGTTGAGCTGACAAGAAATGAACTCAATTTCCCCTTTTGACTTCTACGTTATTTTAGTTTAGATAATATAGAAAGCTTTATACAGACGTCTTTAGTTTTGTCGCCAAGACTGACTTAATGGGGCAACACACTCAAGAAAATCATTTGACCTCCACTGTGAAAATGATGCGAATAAATTTTATTGGGTAAATTCTTACTCACCAACGCCACAGATTTAAATTCCTCACTTAACCAAAACATTCTGAAAACGGGTTGCGATGTCTTCTTATTAAAGTACTTAAAACTGAGATCTCAATCGTAACTGACATTATTACATTGGAATTGATAAAATATAACACATAAAGTCTTACGATGATTAGACAAGAACTGGAGATATTTGGTTACAGGTGTCTGAACAGATAAATTAGGGGAGTTGTCTTGCTTGGCCAATGCCAAGTAGCTTTTTTCTTCTTTTTTTTTCCATTTCAGATGACGAAAGTTGGACGCAAGGCTATATTTAGCTATTTTTCCTGTGGGGTCATCACGTAACTGTTTACACACTAAAAACACTGACTTATTTTGCCGGGTTAGCGACGTCGATTGAGAAACAACCTACCTTCCTCCTTACTCTCCAGTTACTTCTCCGTTGTCTCTACGTATTACATGTTGCGTTTCCTGGGTGAATAAAGAGGGCGGAGAATATACTGGGTGCCTCCTACCCATTCACCCAAAAACCCATTGACTTCTTGTAGTCCGTGCCAGATTAGCGACATCAGCTCAAGCTGCAATCTCTTCCTGTTGCGCTTGCTTCTTCCTCTGCGTTTATGACGTCACAGGTTGTTGGAGGAATTTATTTACCTTAATTCATATTAAGAAATGTATTGTGATAGTTTATTAATTTAAGCTTTTAAGCTATTCAACCTATACAGTGAGGCGATTCTGAGAGAATTAGAAGTCCTACCAGGATTCATTATTGACGGTCATAATCTTAACAATTTAAGATATGCAGATGACACAGTGTTGATAGCAGGCACGGAAAGAAATCTATAAAATCTCATATAGAAAACGCAATCGACATTCAAATTCCAGCTGAGGCAATGCGTATTCACTTCACACTTCGTGGAGACATGAATAGCGAAGGAGAGCAAGAAGAAAGGACTAAGCATAAACTACAAGAATACTGAATGCATGGTTATCAGCAAAAGGGTCAGCCCGAAATGCAATTACAGGTCAGGGACACTAAAATCAAGCAGGTACAGAAATTTAAATATCTGGGAAGTTTCTAACAGAGGATTGAAAGTGCGACACTGAAATCCGAAGACGTAATAGGATGGCCAAAGATGCATTCTAAAAGCTAAGCAGAGTATTAAGAGACTGGAAATAGTACTGAACTGTTACGTGATATTTGTCCTCCTATATGGCAGCGAATGCTGGACAATCTCCTCAAAGATGAAGAAGAGAATTGAAGTAACAGAAAAGTGGTTCTACGGAAAGATGCTGAGAATACTATGGACTGAAATTGAGTAACGATGAGTTTTTGGAGAAAATAGAAACAAAAAGGAAACTTATAAGGAAGAGGCAGTTGAAGTTTTTGGGGAACGGAATGAGGAAGGAAGGCTTGGAACATCTGATACTCACAGGACGGATAGAGAGGAAACGCGACAGAGGAAAGAAGCGCGTAACATACTTGATGAGCTTAAGCAAATGGATGGCAGAACAGGGTTTGAGAGAAATAACTAACAGACAAAGCTTATTAAGAACTATAAGTGGCAAGAAGATGTGGAGGGCCATGCTCGTTTAGCTTCTTAAAGGACTGGGTACATACAAGGATTAATGTGAATTATCAGAATTTTCCTGATGATCTGGCTATTTAGGTATTATATATATATATGTGTGTGTGTGCGTGAGTGTGTGTGTGTGTGTGTATGTGTGTGTGTGTGTGTGTGTGTAATCAAATCCTATAAATTGTACCTCTCCAATTTCACCACGGCCAGTGTTACCTACTCTTATTTTAAGAAAAATGGCTTTAAACATAGAATATTATTCTAATTTAGTTTTATGATGATTCTTATTTTATTTTACGGCAGATTTTCAAGATTTTTTGTAGCTGTGCATAATACGCACCCTGGATTATGTTTTAGAAAAAAAAATGTAAAATTGCTTCGACTCTCGTCTGGATGAGACCAATAAACAAGATTTTCCGTATGAGTGAGAAGCAGATATATATAAAGACAGAGAGAAGAAATTCTTTTACTTTTTTTTGTTCACGGAGAGTTAAAAAAAAATGATTAAAGAATGATACAAAGACTGAAAATATTTGACCGAATAAAAGTCAGGCTTCCAAAAAAACTCAAATCAATCGCCGAATTTATTCTGATGAAAACAAAAGATTGAATTACGATTTTGAAAACCCCTCACCATCCACACTGAATAGACACACGGTCAGTGTTCTCTTCAAACCGGGTTTAGATATTTTCATAAGAGATTTTTATACCAATATTCAAGCGCCCTACGAGGCTGGCATCCCGCTCTCAACCCTTTCACTTTCACTACTAAATATAGCTGTCTCTTCTACTCCAATAGCTTCATGTCTCGCATCTCTCGCCTGTGGAACTCCCTTCCCTATTCCAGTTTCCCTGAGAGCTATAATCTCCAACTATTCAAATGTAATGTCAATCGACATCTCCAGATGCCTTGATTTATCCACTATCCTTCTCCACACCCTTTCCTCTATCACTCCTGTCTGATCTTGCTCCAAATCTTCTGTAACCCTTTGCGTCCTAGTGGCTTCCCGCCTTGCTTGGGGTGAAACGCTTAAAAAAACACACACACACACACACACACACACACACAAAAAAAAAAAAAGATTTGTAAAGATCCTAAGTTCAGTAAAAACATAAAACTGGCCACATTAGTAAAAGCGAGCGTCAAATCAAGAAAAAAAAAGCACAGTCTTGTAAGTAAAACCTTTCTCAGATTTAAACTGCCGTCCTAATAATTTGTTCCAACTCATGTTGATTTATTTCGTCACGGGCACTGGAGAAATACAAATTAATTTTTCATTATTTTTTTTAGTGGTACAGAATTTTATTATGGAAATAAAAACGACAAGACGAGCTTTACCATTCGTGATTAAAAAAAAAAAAAAAAATTAACCAGCCGACCGGTTTCGCCTTCACTCAGCAGAGCTGAAATCGAGGGAAGACTAAATGTTACAATATAAAATATAAAACATAATACGCATGTAATGAAATAAAGGCAGAACAATCAGATCGAAATAATGTCAAGCCCTAACAGACATTCACTCTGTTTACAGAGGGAGGGTTGTCTGGACCTGACACAGATCGTTTCCAATGCCTTCAAATGTAATAAAGAATGAACGTGACTAAGGATGGAGAAAGAGTCGATGCTAAAATTGGTGGCACAGCTTGGATTATTTATAAGGTGTACAAAATTAATTTTTGTAAGTTAAAGAGAAAAAAAGGAAATTACTAGACAAAAGAAACTATAGGGTAATGGTTTGTGAGATAGTCTAGCAGATCATTCCTATTGTAATATGTCCGATGCTCATTATGCACTCCATACTTGTGTACTTGTACCAGAGTAAGTAAAAAAGTACAAGTGATTAAAGTTTTCAGTTTCTGTTTCACAAACTAGAATATAGCACATCGATTTTTAAATAATGGTCATAATAGGAAATATCATGATACTCTCTATATATTGACCAAAGGTAATATGGAAATACAAATTAAAGATTTTACAATGTTTCAGCCGATATGTTCTTTGGCCTTTGTGAGATCATTGTTCAATCCGAGAATCTTTGAAAGTCGTTCGATTCCCGCCATCAGCACTAATAAAAAATTCAGATCAAAACGTGAAAGGTTCGAACGAATCTTAAAAAGGCAGAATCCTTCCGAAGGAAAAACAAGTGCAACACACACGTCAGTTCCTGTATTCTATATAGAAAACAACAAACAATATTATCAAATAACTATGGAAGCCCCTAACGGCCACTATTCTTATTCTACTTATATATTACAATCGCTTTCTCAGATAAATGGTTAAAAATGGCTTCGAGTGAATAAAACATGTAGTTCATAGCATAGACCATTTTACTTCGAACGTTATGAACTGGCGCTACACAATCACATACAAAGAACTATCTCAAATAATAGAGACCAAATCACTTGTGAACTTTCAACAATAGCAGCAACTAAAATGAATAACACATGTAACTCAACAAGAAAATAATGTTATAATTAAGATATTGACGTTCCATACAATATTGAAGAAAATGTTGAGCAAGAAGTCCTTCGTTATCAATACTGGAAAGGGAGATAACAGTAAGTGGACTTGAGAAATCCTTTTTCATGAAAAGTGATTTTCATAGAAAAATTGTATAAATTTCAGGCAAAAGTGACATTGTTTGTTTAGTTAATGAATACCAAGTGTTTCCTTAGCATTAATATTAGATGTTATCTTTCTGATAATCATTTTGCTTCTCTCAGTTACGAAGTCTAATTTGAATCTAGAGGTACGTTGAAGTAATGGATAGCTGCTCGGATTGAGGATTCAGAGAGCTGAGTTCGAATTCCAGTAGGATCCATTACATTCACTACCGTGCTAGTACCCTTGGGAAAGGTATGAAACCTCTCTTCTCCCACCCCCTAGTTATGAGTAAATGGCAGGACAGCCTTAGATGGCAACTAGTCTACCGTAGAAAGAAATGGCAACCTACTGCGGGAAAGAAATCAGCCTCGTCAGTCATATATCGAAAGACGTGTATCACGTATGGCACATATCTGAATGACTGAATTCGAGTGTGCAAGTTATCCAGTCTATACTTGTTTTTCATATTAATTTTATATCTTGCCGTTATTAAACGTATTCCCTTCGTCAGCTATGAAGTCAATTTTATTTTATTTTGTTCCTCCATTTGGGATTTTCCAATTTTATTTACGATATTTTTGCTTTTTCAAACATGTATTTATATTCGCTATTTTGTGTCTTTCGGAGAAGTTAACTAACTTTTCACCTCTCATTTCTCTTTCCTTTTCGAAATCTTCCTCCACGAGATCCTTCCGTTTTTTTTTTCTCACTGTATTTGCATTTGAAGTCGCCAATCAAAATGCTATCTTCTTTCTGTCGATGCCAATGGTTTCCTCATAAAACACTTCAATTTCCTTACTGAACTTTGAAGGTGGCGTATATACCTACTTTTTCGGGAGTACCTTTCTGCCTTATTTGATTATTATCCAAGTGATTCTATTTGATATGCCGTCAAAAACGTCTATGTTGTCTGAAGTGTTACTATTGACCAAAAATCTTTGGCCACTAGTTATCCTCCTTTCATTTATAATAAAACAAATGATTATTTACCGTAAACTGAAAGAGATTATTTCCCTTCCGTGTACCGTTGTGTGTCAGATTTCATTCTATCATTATTCTGTCAGATTCAACTGTAATTTGACCGTTATGTATTCGTACAGGAATAAGCGTTCTAAAAACGAAGAGAGAAATATTCTTCAAACTCTGTTTTCTTAAAGACTGGAAATACAGAAGAGGATTTCCAACATGCAGTAATGCAACAAACAACAATGCATTTATCAGATGATTTACCCGTATTCTTCAAGTCTGGAACTGCAGAAGAGGATTTCCAACAAGCAAGAAATCAAGAAGCAGCAATGCATTTATCAGATTGTTCGCCTGAGTTTTTCAAGTCTGGAATTACAGAAGAGGATTTCCAACAAACGGGAATGCAAGAAGCAGGAAGGCATTTATTGTAGAGTTTAGAAAGTACATATGCTAATTCAGGAGATACTATCAAGTCGACATTGCAGGGATACCTTCAAGTCCACATGCTTTGTGGGGATCATCTTTAAAGATGATAGCAGAAACTTTGGACGGAGTGATATGCATATCACACAATAATTATTCAATTCTATGTGGAAAGTTAACAATGTGTTTCTTTGCACATATACGAAATCGCACTGAGCTTCCGTTTGAAAGAAAAATACATCAAAAGATATTTCAGCTTTCGTATTAAAAAACAAGCGCTCTTCTACGATTTTCTTGACGCCTTCAAAAAGGCAGAACATTTCTTCTCAACCAAATGGAAACTCATTAACAATGTCATATCACTTTATCTCCAATTCTGCTACCACAGAAAATCTTGTCGGTTGGAATCGGTATCATCGAGTCAATATGAACAATTTTTTCCGTAGCTGCATTGTATGTGCTTCGCCAGAAATACGTATAGTTTTGAATACAGAGTTTTCCTTCTTCTAGACCGGTTACCGCCCAGGGCTATAAAACTTAATCTGTCCATCTGCTTGCATCTTTGTGGGAGAAAAGATGGATTCACACCGTTCCCAGGGGTATTAGCATGTAATTGAATGTAATGAACTCGACTGGAATTCGAACTCGACTCTCCGATTCCTTAGTCTGAGCCGCTATGTATTCATTTACTGTACCTTCTAGATTTATTAAATTGATTTTGTTCTCATTTAAGTGAACTTTATTTTCAAACCTTTTACAATCAATACATGACAGTGACTGTAATTCATTATTTTCAATTAGTATCTTCCAATTCATATATTTATTGAACAGAATATTATTTTGTTTTATGCTTTGTTTGCATTTCTCATGGTGCCCGTCTTCTTATTCCTTCACCCTGTTGGGTTGCTCTTCTGCTTCTTGTTAAAGACTTTAATCTATTCGCATTCCAATATTTTCACTTCTTACGTTAGATTCTTCCTCTGTTTCGTTTATACCCTTTCTCGTTCTCTCATAGCAGATCTTCTTGCATTAGCTTCTCCCTCTGTTTCAATTTTTACCACTCCCGCCCCGAGATGGTCTGCTTGCCTCTTTTTACCCTTTTCTTCTGTCTCATTAGTTCGCCTAGCTTGTGTTCTTGTTACTTCACAGCGTTCCCTCGATGCCAGTGAATATCTTTGCCTATCAGCCACACGCCGTGCCTGTATCTGAGCCTGGGATTGACTTAATCGCTGTCTTCGTTTTTGATGTCGTTCTCATGTTTTTCTTTCTTCAGAGGAATTTTCCATTTTATGATTTTCACTGGACAAAGGTTTCTGAAATGCAATCAATAAAGTAAAACCTAGAGAATTATTTAAATTTATTTCTATATTAAAAAGAGCAGTTTTGTGTTGAATCTTGGATACCAAAGCAAAACTAAAATGTATTTAAATAAGATGAGAACTTATAATTTTACCAATTTATCTTTTAAGTTATTCACGTTTATATTTAGAAGGTAAAAATGTGTTGAACCTAGGATACGGCGATTCACATATTTAGATAAAATATATAGAGACTTTGACATTTTCTGCGACGTTAATAAAAACCCCGTGATACATTTGTTTGAATGTAATTATTACTTGTATATAAATGCTTATTACCACGTGTTCTTCGATTTGCCTTATTTAACCCTCATATGGGACAGGAAATATATAAATGAATACACATTGATAATTATTATATGGTTTGATAGTTTGAATTGATGATTGATGACAAAATTATTTATACTATCTTTGTCAAGAAAATATTATCTCCCTTTATAAAGAATAATATAAAGTTATCTCCCTTCATCAGATGTGACAAGAAATATATAAATAAATACACATTGATAATTATTATATGGTTTGATGGTTTGAGTTGATAACAGAATTCTTTATATTATCTAAATTAATCAAGAAAATATAAAGTTATCTCCTTTCATCAGATGTGACAAGAAATATATAAATAAATACACATTGATAATTATTATATGGTTTGATGGTTTGAGTTGATAACAGAATTCTTTATATTATCTAAATTAATCAAGAAAATATAAAGTTATCTCCTTTCATCAAATGTGACAAGGAATATATAAATAAATACACATTGATAATTATTATATGGTTTGATGGTTTGAGTTGATAACAGAATTCTTTATATTATCTAAATTAATCAAGAAAATATAAAGTTATCTCCTTTCATCAGATGTGACAAGAAATATATAAATAAATACACATTGATAATTATTATATGGTTTGATGGTTTGAGTTGATAACAGAATTCTTTATATTATCTAAATTAATCAAGAAAATATAAAGTTATCTCCTTTCATCAAATGTGACAAGGAATATATAAATAAATACACATTGATAATTATTATATGGTTTGATTATTATTGCGGTTTTTGTTTCACTGTCTTTTCGCTTTCAACGAGAGATTTTACATTTTGTTTTTTTTTCTTTCAAGCTGCACGACCTCAGACATAAAGAATCTTTCTCAGAATAATTGCAGTGCAAAGCAATGCAGGTATCTGATGCAATGGGATTCTAAGCTTTCTTCCAATTTTCTTAATGTAGAACTTTAAATTCGGTGTTATAGAAACCACAACACCCCAAAGATAACTGAGACAATAGTGGTCTGAACATTTCGCATACTGGCAACTTTAATCCTCAGATCAGTGTATTGTCAATTGCTTTATATTATGGTCTCCATCAGTAAGGCGGCATTTTCTTGTTTCTTTTTCAACAACGATTATGCCAGGTTTGATGGCTTCAGGTTTGTTTGTATGTTTTCGATCATCTTTGCTTGATTGCGGCGGTACCATTTCTCGTCAACTTCAAGTCTATGGTCCCTACATAGGCACCAATACAGATAAGAGATCAATTTATCATGTCAGAGCTTTTATTATTCCTGCACAGGCATTTCACAAGCGCTAATGATATAGGTGACATTCTCCATTGCCTTGCCACATGGCCTACACTTGTCCGAAGCCACTGTCTTTCATGACATATTATTATTATTATTATTGATGTGCCGTCATTTTGAATTGAAACATATTTTGAATAAAGCACTCTTCAGGAACCCCCCGCTGTCAGTTGTAGAACAAATTAGAGAGCTCATAGAGTTTCATTCGTCGTGTTGAATGTTTGACCTTTGTCGAGTATCTTATTGATTGTAGTTTTGTTTCAGACTAAATAAGCTAATACCTCCTGAACAGTAGCCTCAGAGATCTCAGTGTCATGACTGACAATAAATGTAGCAGATTTAAAAAAAAAAAAACTGTTAAAAAAAACTGTTAGTGGGTAAATAATCATAGGCAGAGAACATTTTTAATGTACTTGTTGACTATTTCCTGGCATCATGGCACGGGACAGAAGCAATTTTAGTTTTATAACTTTCACTGAGAAAGTGATATAAGCAACTGAAAGCGGGGACTGAAATCACATTGAGAGATTTCCTTTTCATTCACCATAACAATAAATAATTGTATAAAGATTGTGTTTCGCCAATCTTTGTAGTAAAAAAAAAAAAAAAAGTATTCGAAATTCTGATTTTTAACCCGAGATCGAATTTCGACAATTGTCACTGGTGGAAATTGTCATATTTCAACCATCGTCTCCAGACAGGCTCGTACGACCTTTCATTTCCCCGTAATTGAAATAACGACCATGCTCCTTATCTTTCTCTTTTACGCAAACGCACACGCACACACAGACACACACACACTCACACTCACAGACACAGACACACAGACACACAGACAGACAGACAGACATAGACACACATATATATAGACACACACAGAGACATAGACACACACACACACAAGCTGTAATGAAAGCAAGGAAAAAGTGGGGAGGTTTGAGTGTAGACAAGGAAAAATAAAGCGCAAACGTTAGACTATATAAATTAACGTTCCTTCCGCCCCAGGAGCAAAAGAGAGGAAGAGGAAGAGAAGATTTGCTGTTTCTCAGCGACATCAGATGCAATACGGGCAGGATGTTGCTGCCCTTCGTTTCCATGCCTACATATCATTTGCCGCCTCTCCATGTTGCTGGACGGAACAAATATGGCGAAGCTTTCCAATCGTCTGCATGAAAACGCGCGGAATTTGGTTGAGATTTACTAATGAAGACGAGATTTTTCTTCCGGTTTTAATAGTTTTCATTTCAATTTCCAAGTTAAAAGTTGATCTGCAGAATTTAAATAAAATCCATTTACTTCAGTTAAAAAAGAAATATTTCTTGTATCACCAAAGATGTCACCGACCATTCTTTCATAAATTTATCTTCACGGAGATCAAAAAATTAAAACATGTTTCCTTACTGAGTGCCTCCAAGACAATGTCCTTGTGCCAGTTTTTTCAAAGTTGTTTTTACACACATGCGACATTCAATTTCGTCACTTCCTCTCATTTTTTCTTCCATTGGCGAAAGTCTTTAAAATGTTGATCATTGCACCCGAAGAATGTTAATTTCTTTATGCAATTCTTTTTTATGCACGCTGGCGTTGTCGTGCTGATAATTACTAACAATGTCGATTCTCACTAGGTGCTCAATACTTGTGGCATTATTATTATTATTATTATTATTATTATTTTTTCTTTGATTTCTGGCGTTTACATTTCTTTTCCGGGTCCCTTAAAGGACCTAAGGTTAGAAATGGCATCATGACACTTTCAGACATATATATATATATATATATATATATATATATATATATATATATATTAGAGATAAAGCCCTTCGTAAAGTGTGGGCTACACTTGTCAGAACAATTTTTTGTATCTCTGTGAGGCATGGACTTCCAGGAATCCCTTCAATTAGTCTACTGCAATCATTTCGAACCTGTCCTAGGGCTCCAACTACAACAGGGATTGTTGATGTTCCCATATGCCACATTTTCGAGATTTCTATTTCAAGGTCCTTGTATTTTGACAGCTTTTTTGAATATCTTCAAAGATACATTGCAGTCAGCAGGGACTGCCATATCAATAAGGAGGCACCGTTTTTGTTTGTGGTCTTTAATAACAATATCTGGCCGGTTGGCCTTGATTGTTCTGTCAGTGTGTATTGTGTAATCCCATAGAATTGTAACAGGTCCTATCTCCATAACAGGGTCTGGGTGGTGTTCATATCATTTTCTTTCAGTTTCCTTCCTTTAGAAGTTGCAGATTTTCCAGTACAGATATTGGCCCACTCTGTCATGCCGGGTTTTATATTCAGTGGGTGCCAACACCGTGCAACCTGATACAAGATGATCAATCGTTTCTGGATATTTATCACGGAATCTGCATTTTGGGCTGACACAATATTTTAGTATATGTGCTTGATAATTCCTAGTTAGCAAGCATTGGTCCTGCGCAGCAAGGATAAAACCTTCAGTTTCCGCTTTCAACCCTGCACTACGTAGCCACTGATGGGTATGGGTTTTGTCTACGCCAGCTTGTTTGGTACGGGCAGAGTATTGGCCATGAAGCGGTTTATCTTGCTATCGCTTCTGTATCTGGTCGGTTGCATTTGTTTTTGCTGTCTTTTTAAGTATTTTGCAGTTTCAGCCGGTGTATTGTGCAGTACTTGCATTTCTACGCCCATTTGAAACTCCATTTTGAATTTGTTGGCTTCTTTCATTACGGAGTAAAGACGCTTACTACTTTCATGTTCCTTGACACATACCATCATCCAGTCTTCTGTAATTTCCAAGTATCTTTGGAGGCCAATTGTTGTAGTTTTGTAGGACAGTTCTAGTTGAACTAATCCTCTGCCTCCTTCGGATCCGGGCACATACAGACGATCAACATCAGCTTTGGAATGATGCATGCGGTAGCAAGTGAGTAGCTTTCTCGTTTTGGCATCCATTCGCTTAATTTCAGCTATGGTCCAGTTAAGGACATTAAAGCTGTATTGCACCACAGGGACAGCCAATGTGTTTATGGATGATATTCTGTTTTTTGAGTTTAGCTTGGTATTTAGTACCAGACGTACACCCCTGTAGTACTCTTTTCTTTTTTTTCCTTCATTTGGGGGTGTTGTATGTCATCTCCTTCGCTAATTCCGAGGTACTTATAAGCTACATCATCATCATCATTATCATCTTATTATTATTATTTGTGTATGTTATGTTTCCTGCTTTGTATACTGAAGAGCTGGGACCAAACTATGGTCCTTTGTCTCTACAGGAGAATTGTCATTTAATTGATAGCACTTTTCTTAGTATATGGCATGTTCCTAGTTGGGCGATCTTCTGGACAACTTGTTTATAAAATTGTCCAGTTCTTTTCTCCCGAGACCCGGAGCTCCGATGCAATCTCAGTCTTCATTCCCCACATCCTGTTCATCTCTATCTCCAGGTCGTTGTATTTGGACAATTTCTCGATAGTTTTCATGGAGGTGTTTCTCTCAGATGGAACTGTTATGTCAATAAGCATACACTTCCTGAATTTCTTGTCTTTTATAATATCAAGTCTGTTGGCTTTTATTTCCCTGTCAGTTTAAATTGGCATGTCCCAGAGGATAGTTACATCGTTATTTTGGGTTATTATCATCGTTATGTCTGGTTATTGGTCATATCATCTCTCAGTGGTTTCGATTTTGTGCTTCTTGCATATCTTCCACTGCACATATGTCACTACTTTATTATGTCTGTGGGTATATTCATTTTTCCTAGTTCTGGACATCCTGAGATAATATGGTCAACAGTTTCATCATATTTTCCGCACGTCCTGCATTTCGGGTTAGTTCCATCCTTGATTATGTGACAGTGATAGGATCTGGTTGTGAGGCTTTGGTCCTGGGCTGCAATAATTAGGCCTTCTATTATTTCAGCTTTCAAACCGGTGCTCCTCTGCCACTGAAGTGTTTTCTGTTGGTCAACATCTGCTTCTTTCGTTCTTTTTAGGTATTTGTCATATTACCATTATTACCATTATTATTATTATTATTATTATTATTATTGTTGTTGTTGTTATATTATTATTACCACCATCATCATCATTATTATTATCGTTATTATATTGTATAATATTGTATATTATTATTATCATTATTATTATTTTTACTTTCTTTGATTTCTGGCGTTTACACATTTCTTTCCGCGTCCCGCCCAGGGACTTAAGGTTAGAAATGGCGTCATGACACTTTCCACTGCCAAAAAAAAAAAAAAAAAAAAAAAAAATACATAGATAAAGCCCTTCGTAAAGTGTGGGCTGTACTTGTCAGAACAATTTTTTGTATCTCCTTTAGACATGGACTTCCAGGAATCCCTTCAATTAGTCTACTGGAATCTTTTCCAACCAATCCTAGGGCTCCAACTACAACAGGGATTGTTGATGTTCCCATATGCCACATTTTTGAGATTTCTATTTCAAGGTCCTTGTATTTTGACAGCTTTTTGAATATCTTCAAAGATATATTGCAGTCAGCAGGGACTGCCATATCAACAAGGAGATTATAACCATTATTATTATTATTATTTTCATTTTTCTTATTATTATCATTGTTATTATCATTACCATATTTATTATTATTATTATTATTATTATTATGGGCGGTGCTGTTTGAGGCCACGTTTTGCTTCCAAAGAATCAGTTTCAGGACGACATTGGAGAGTTTGTTTTGATAATCAAGTCACAACGTTTCTTTACTTTTAGACCTGAGTGGGTGGGGATTCTCTTTTTATATGAGATTTGTCTCGCTATTTCATTTTTTGTGAAATATAAAGCTCAAAACGGAAATGAGAAGATTGTGCTGCGCCATTCTTTCACGTGAAGAAAATCAGCATTTGAAATCATTGGCTTTGCGTCTAACCGAATCCGGAATGCACTTGTCGGAAATGTTTTCACAAAGAAACGTTTGCTTTGTGAAGAGACGCAAACGACGTATTTATCAGATGAGCAAGCACCGCTTCCTTAATATTTTTTTTATCTTCTACACAGAAGAGCGACTCCGCCCTGATTTCTCGTGGCTTGTGTGGAAAAAAGAGAGAGGAGGAGGAGGAGGAGGAGGAGGGAGGGAGGGAGCTATGACCAAAAGAAAAAAAAGGAGGGCGGAGGAGGGCGGCTTTGTTGGGTCATAAACAAAGAAAGGGCAAGGAACAAGCGGTCCGATTTCGAACTGATGTCGCTGTTCTGCTGTTTTATTAATATGCGGTTTTCAATGTTGCCATAGAAAGCTGGTGTCGCTGTAAGGCAATTTCTGAGCTCAGTCTGCTGCGCATGCGCAAAAGAAAACTGCTACAGCTGCACTCGTCACTGACATCAGGTAGGCGCATCACAGGCAACTTAATCCCACCCCACAACAACGATACCTGCATTTAGCGAGCGTGGGAGGTTCGCTTTTCGGGACGTCCGTCTATTCAGTTTATTTGTTGCCAGGCTTTCGTTTGTGGTATCTGACGAGATGTTTCGCTTATTCGTACGCCATTTAAAAAACTATCTGGTTTCGTTACAGAGAAAATCTCAAAATTGTGATGTGAGCTGCAAAAAAAAAAAGAAAAAAAAAAGCGTTGCTCAGAAAATTAATTTTAATGACTTAAGAATGTTTTTTCTTAAGAAATGAAAGACTTTTTTCCTAGTCCTGATTTCATTAATCGAGTCTCCTGCTAATTCCACATTCTTTGGTAATCCAATCACTCGTAGAAGCAAATATTTATGCTAATTGTTCTTAGTGAAAAATAATTGATAGTATATATCTTAATCATTTATATATATATATATATATATATATATATATATATATATATATATATGCATACATACATACACACAAATATCATCGTGAATTCCTACCTGATGAAAGGTTAAAAAAATTTAACGTAGAAATAAGATGTACAGTTTTGTAGTGGGTATGTGCATGTTAACACTTCATAATAAACATATATATATATATATATATATATATATATATATTGTCTCGTTATGTGGTTCTAATTAGACTAAAAGTAGTGACAGTCAAAATGTACACATGCAAATGACGAAGTGCCATTATTTTCAGAGAAGAAAAGAAACGGAATTAATTTCAATAAGGCGATATTTTATTTTATTTATTATAAAACTGAGTAACAAAGGAGAGAAAATGCACCGGTATGTAAAAGTGGGTGGTGTCACTTCTAGTACATGCGAGGAGCTAAAGAGAGACAAGACAACTGTCCCGGTTTTTATAGCTCTTTAACAGCGCCACCTAGCGACGTATTGGCGAAATTAATCCACAGGGTAAGAAATGATTAACAAGAAATAAAATATACTTATATGTACGTAAAATAGCTGGAAAGGAAGAAGACATTAAATAAGCAACTATTAGGAAGTGTGTGTGTGTAATACACGTGTGTGTATATGTGTGTGCGTGTGTATGTGTGGGTGTGTGTGTAAAAGATAATTTAGCCGAGGAAAGGGAAAGATCTTATCCACTAACCGGGAACAAGTCTCGTGTTGGTGTCGTTACTGTTGCCTGTTTAAATTAAAAGAGTAAAAAGAGGAAGAAACTGGAAATGTCCCGTTTTTCTAGCTGTTTAACAGCGCCACCTCACAGCGTCTTGGCAAACTTGGCAAATCCAAGTGGTGCTAATCTATCTATCTCTATCTATCTATCTATCTATACACACATTATTTTAACAAAAAAATCTCTTTCGCAGTTGGTAAATAAACAGACCCTTTAAGAAACCAATGAATTATTAAAACATATAAAACTAACTTAGTAAAATAAAATGCAGTTGTTGACTAAAGGTTCGTTTATATAATTAGAATCTTGTAAACATAAAATTATTTTTGTTAATAAACAATGTAATAAATGATAGTTTAATATTTTTGTTGTTAATTCTCAGGAACAAAAGAAATGTATAAATTCACTTTCATCAGATGTTTAGGTTTTATTGCAATTCATAATTCGCTTTTTAAAACAATAAACATTACCGAGGAGTGAAGGTAGTTAAAATAATAATAGCAGTGTCAAGGGAAAAAATCATCCTTTTGACACTCCGTCTGATTGGGTGCACGTTTATCCATGTGTGCCAATTTTTTATTTTCTTTAATGAATATTCAAATAATTACTGAAAAATTGACCTTAGAATTTTATATAAAATTGAATGAATTCCTGGTTAATGTCTTTCGTCCCACGTTGTTGTAAAATATTAATTTTTCATCGGCAAAACATTTTCATTATATTTAAGTAGTCGTCCTGGGTCTAAACTACATCCGGCAGCATGGCCTCTGATCAGGAAGTTTTGAGGTGCGTGGAATCACCTCTTAATTGCTGTTGTTCCCAGGTCCAACCTGACTTGAGATGGTAGCACCTGTTAGGGGTCCCAGCTATGGGCAAATAGTTAATCTTAAACTAGGTTCAAAACACTAGGAAAGTATAAATCTTTTATAGTAAAAATACCTGCAATACATTTTCATATTAAAAACATTTCCAGCAAAATATTTTTTGTAAGAAAAAAATATTACCAGCAATAGATTTTTGTAAAAGAAAAAATACCAGCAATACATTTTCGTAAAGAAATTAATAATGCTCGTGAAAAAAAAAAATTCCAGCATTAAATGACCCATGAGGAGTTGATATGCCGCTAAACAAACAAACAAAACAAAAGAACGTTTAAGTAGCAAATCACAGAGAGGAATATGGTCAAGTAATTTTTTTAACATATGTAAAAGTCATATACAGTGACGTGCATAGGTTTAGTGATGCCCGGGGCCATTGTCTTAATTGTATGCCCCCACCCCAAGACTTAAGTAGGGGGAGCATAGATGGGGGGGGCATAGAGGAGGGAAATGGAGGGGGCTATAGGGCTTAGTACTGAGAAATCTGAGAAATGGAGAAATTTGAAATATGTAAAAAAATATGAAACATGAAATAAACATTTTATTTAAATATAAATTAAATTTTTATTTCACTCTTTGATTGGATGCCCTTCCATTATGGTTGCTCAGGGCCGTCGCACCCTCCGCACCGCCGCTCCCCCCCCCACTCTGCACGCTACAGATCACATATCAAAGGGATCGACAGAATTAAGATGTTATAAATAAATTTTCAAATAATGTGACTTTCACCCTTTCTCTGTCTGTCTGTCTGTCTGTCTGTCTCTCACACACACACATACATACATACATACATACATACAAACACCCACACATGCACATACACACACACGCACACAGAACAAGAATACATTTCTGAGGGCAGGTGTAAGGGCAATAACTCTTGATACTGTAATTTACCTTCTTTGTCATTGTAAGATGGAAATCGTGAAAACAAGTTGGAGGTTTACTTTTTAGATCTTTTCACCCCAAGTAAGGCGATAACTTCGCTAGGTTGCAGGGGATTACAGGAAAGGAAAGAAAATGAGAAGAATTTAGTGAGGTGAAGTGAGGAATGGACGATACAGGAACAGGTGGTTTAGTGACGTTAAATTTTTGAACATTATAAGTTGCGGGGAAGCAAGTAATTGGAAAAGAGTTCCACAACTAAGAAGTGGGAGAATTTTGTTTTTTTAGAATAGAAGAGACGGTTGCATCTTGCTAGTTCAACAGTAACGCGGCGAGATCTAGTTGCCAATCTAGTAGTACGCTTAAATTCATGCAGTCGGGACACCAGGGAAAAAAAACTCGTCAGAACAGTTGCGCTGAAAATATTTGTAGAAAAGACAGACGGAAGCCACGTCATGTCGGTGAGAAAGCGTCTGGAGTCAAGATGTCAAGTCTGGATGGATTACATTAGAGATCCTTCTTTGAATTTTGTCAAGAATCTTGAGAGGAATAGCAGGAGCACCAGACTAGATATGGCAACAGTATTCAATGCACGGACGAATGGTAGATTTGTAAATTATTCTCAAGGACACATGGCACAGTGGATAAAGGCGTTAGTTAGATCCAATGACAGGACCCAAAGAATGTTAGTTCAATACCTGGTTAAGGCAGTGGAGAACTTTCAGAGGGAAATTAACAGGAGATAACTGATAACTGACATACATTAAACATGGCACGTGGAACTAGAACAGTCTACCCCAGTGAGCGAAATAAAGGGTTCAGTTCAACATTCCAACCACCTGAAGAAGGTCGGAGCTTACAACGGTCGAAACGTTGTAATAAATATGGCGATAAAGATGAGGACAATAGTCCGAATAATGTAAATAATGTACATAATACCTCATCTCAGAAATATAGACAGATATTGAAATTCAACATGCAATCTTTCGCTTAAACTCACAAACTACATTCCAAACACAACAAAGAGTTTGTCGTGTCCACTAAAATATCAACTACAATATTTATTTATATTTCATTTCAGAACTTTATCAACCCAAACAAAAGACATTACTTTCCAATCTATTATCAACTGTTTGTATTCTTATCGTTATATTAAATTAATGTTTATTTGTTAAAACTACGTTGTCTTTTCTACTGAATTTTATTCCTTCAATGAAAAGCGTGTGATTATTCTAGACGGCCAAATTACGAGCGACCCTGTAACGATATTTTGTTAATGTATCGAATCCCGACATCCAAATTTTAACATTCAACGAAAAACCTGGAAGGATTCCTACAAACGGTGACCACGACTCTATTACCTTGTGAAAACACGAAAGTTGGTAAATAGAACACACAAATACACGTATCTTAAAAAAATGAAATTAAATAAAAAAAAAAAAATGGAACAACAAAACACAAATAGTACGGAAGCTTCGTTGACAACAGTCACTCTGATTTTACCTGCATATAACCCTAACAACATTAAATCATGGTTTATACAAATGCAGATCATATTCAACGCGAAGAAAATTGTTTCACAAAGAGCCCGATACTGTAATTTAGTAGAAAAACTTCCAGCAGAAGTTGTAGAAGTGACGGACTTGTTGCGGGGCCGATAAGGATGTCGCCCCCGCAAGCTTTACGAAGAAAGGTGTGAACAGCTAAGACAATGAGGAACAAAGGCAGAGGTTTAGAATAACAAACGTCGGATTTATTTGTCGATCTGGACAAATGTACGTACAGGGATTGTTTGGTGTAGTTCGATCGTGAAGTCAGGGAGTGCCAGTTGAAGGATCGTTTTTGGGTTCAAGGCGACAACTCGGAGGCAAGCAGATGGAACAACAGTATTCGAGGTCCAGTCGATCCCTGGATGTTCGCTCTTTGTAAAGAAGCGCGTCGGCGTTTTTGAAGAAAAGGATCGGCGTAGACAGTGCTGGGGTAGCCTGTTCGTCCTTAGAATGACAGTCGTGTAAGAACGCAGCTTGGTAGTCCTTAAAAGGACTATCGCATGTAAAGACAGTTAATTAGTCCTTAAAGGACTATCGCATATAATGTGGCTAGGTAGTCTTAAAGGACTATCGCATATAACGTGCCAGGTAGGCCTAAAAGGACTATCGCATGTCATGTGGCTAAGTAGTCCTTAAAAAGGACTATCGCATATAATATTCGGCTGCTGAAGTTAAAAAAAAAAAAGGTGTGAGGGGCACGTCACTCTACCACGGGGCCAAGTTGGCCGAGTTATTTGGTGGAAGAATTTGTCTGTGTTTATGTCGGCTGCGTCTAGGATCGTTGCCGGTTGGCAATGTCTTTTGGTTGATGACTAAAATTACCTTCCGCATTTTGACTGTACACATGGGTTTCATTTGGACACCATGTGTATATAAAAATAGTTTCTGGTCATTAGGATGACTTGTGTATGTTTTATGTTTTATTTATTTTGCTTTTTGTGTATCGTTCTCTGAAAAACGCCGAGTCCACGGAAATTAACGGCATTCGTTCTGTTTTCCGCGGTGACGCTTTCGGACGTTTGAGTAGCCGGCAGTAACTTCCGGCCGGGTGCGATAGACTTACTGGAAAGAATGTCAGAAGAAAACCGCTACGATACATTTAAAACGGCCATAATTAAACGAACTGGAATTTCGAATGAGACAATGCTGCACGATTTGTTTACCCGATTGGAACTAGGTGACCGGACTCCTTCCCAGTTATTAAGACATATGAAAACTCTGTTACGTACTAATGCTATGACACAAAATATTCTACGGAGATTGTGGTTGGACAAACTACCCAGCACAATGACGCAAATTTTAGCACCCATGGCAGAGGAAACTGAATTGGAAAAACTTGCGGATTCTGCTGACCGGATCCATGTTGGTTTTAGAGACAAAGAGGTGAACACATTGACACCGCAACGTACGAACCAACAACAAAACGAGCAAATTGAGAAACTGCAAGCAACGGTGGCAAGTTTAGCCAAACAGATGCAGTCTATCTTGAACTTACATCAACAACAACGAACTTCTCGTGAAACTACCAGACCTAAGTACAGACGAAGGAGTAACAGCAGGAGTTTCAGCAATGATAGAGGAAGACGAATATTCGACATCTGCTACTATCATTATAAATTTGGTGCAGAGGCAAGACGCTGTTTGAAACCTTGTGCCTTTGTAGACCCGGCATCGGAAAACTTAAATTCCAGCCAGTAGAGACGACGACTGTTGCTGGACTCTCACAAAAAGGTCGTCTGTTCTATATCCTTGATAGAAATCACGGATATAATTTTTTAATAGACACCGAATCCGAAGTGAGTGTTTTACCGCCGGATCCAAAGCAAAATTTAAAACCAGGACTCTACAAACTTCAAGCTGCTAACGGTACAAAAATTGATACCTTTGGCGAGAAAGCAGTAACTATCGACCTGGGTATGCGGCAACATTTTCTATGGGTTTTTAATCAAGCTAATGTTACCACACCAATATTAGGTGCAGACTGTCTAGCTAAATTTAATTTATCGGTTAACATGACCACTCATTCCTTAGTTGACAATCTGACAGAACTTTCTGTGAGAGGAATTTGCTCCCGATACCAGTCAACTGGAATTAGTTCTGACTTACCACAAGTTAGCGGTATTAAGGAATTAATACAGAAATACGCGGAAATCACTCAACCTTTTAAAAACACAGACATAATTAAGCACAATGCCAAACACTACATAAAAACAACAGGACAACCGGTACACTCTACACCGAGACGATTAAAACCGGACAAATATAAAATACCTAAGGCAGAGTTTCAGCAAATGCTACAGTTGGGAATCATACGCCCTTCCAAGAGCGCATGGTCATCACCATTGCGCATGGTCCAAAGCATGGTCCAAGCATGGCGTCCATGTGGCGATTTCCGCGGATTGAACACCAAAACCATCCCTGACAGATACCCAATTCCGCATATACACGATTTTGCAATGTGTCTCCAAGGTGCACGCATTTTCTCGAAGTTAGATCTAGTAAAGGCATATTACCAAGTACCAGTTGCCGAAGAGGACATCTACAAAACTTCTTGGACGACATCGTCCGGATTATAAGAGTTCGTGCGAATGCCTTTTGGGTTACGTAACGCCGCTCAAACCTTCCAGAGACTAATCGACGAGGTATTTAGAGGTTTACCTTTCATATATGCCTACATAGACGATGTTTTAATCGCCAGCAAAAACCGAGAAGAACACAAACTGCATTTGGAAGAAGCTTTCCAAAGACTTTCGCATTTTGGACTCAAAATCAATGTCCACAAGTGTGTTTTCAGAGAACCAAAATAAATTTCATCGGACATGAAATTGACCACGAAGTTATTTCACCTTACAAGACAAATTAGAAGCAATTACCAATTTTCCGCCACCAACGTCACTAAAACAACTGCGAAGATTTATAGGCCTTAGCAATTATTACAGGAGATTTATACCCAATTGTTCAGCGGTTCTGTCACCTTTGACGAACCTACTAAAGAACAAAAGAACGAAAAGATTATGTTACAGGAAGACACTCTAGAAGCATTTAACAATGCCAAAACAGCTTTAGCTAACTTTACTAAACTGAATTACATCAAAGATAGCGAAAAATTAAACTTACCCTCACAACAGATGCTTTATCAACAGCTGTACACCAAATCTTGGACAAACATGTCATACCTATATCTTTCTTCTCCGCTAAACTAAATAAGGCACAAACTAAATACAACACATTTTCGAGAGAGCTATTAGCAATATATCTTTCTATTAAACATTTTCAGCACCTCCTGGAGGGCAGAGATTTCACCATATACACAGACCATAAACCATTAATATATGCATTACACACACATACTGACAAATATAATGCTCGGGAAATCAGACACCTAGATTACATTTCCTAATTCTCTTCAGATATTAAATATGTAACAGGTCAAGTGACATAGTGAGAGATGCATTATCACGTGCCATAATTGCTTCTTTAGATTCTAGTTCTTTGAACCTCGAATTAATCGCTAAAGAACAAACCACAGACACTACACTCCAAAAGGTACAACAAAGCACATCGCTAAAATTAGTTGAACTACCTGTTCCATTCAGTGATACTAAATTTTATTGTGACATTTCACAAACTCAACCACGACCTTACATAACACCAAATTTGAGACAGCAAGTATTCCAACACTTCCATACATTGTCTCACCCAGGAAAACGTGCAACTGTGAAGTTAATTACTGAACGTTTTGTCTGGCCAAATATGTCAAATGACATAAGAAATTGGACAAAATCTTGTTTATCATGCCAGAAGAACAAGATAAATCACCCCACAGGCACATTCAGCACACCTGATGCAAGATTCACGAGCATACACGTTGATATTGTAGGACCTTTACCTTGTTCTCAAGGATATACATATATCCTTACTATCATAGATAGGTTTACTCGCTGGCCTGCTGCAATAGCAATCAAAGATATTACAGCCACAACAATAGCTAAAACTATCCTTACTGAATGGATCGCAATATTCGGTGTACCTTCAGTAATCACAACAGACAGAGGAGCTCAGTTCCAGTCTGCATTATTTAGAGAGTTCAATCACCTACTCGGAACTCGACACATAAAAACTACAGCCTATCATCCTTGTGCAAACGGAATGGTAGAACGTTTCCACAGACAGTTGAATACAGCTCTAGCAATGAAACTAAACAAAACTAATTGGCTAGAAAACTTACCACTGGTATTTTTATCAATCAGAAACATTGTAAAAAAGGATTTGGGTGATACACCAACTGAAATGGTTTTCGGTACATCACTGACTCTACCTGGTCAATACTGTGATGACAACACGAACATGTTACCGACAACAACGTTTGTACAGGAATTAAAACATAGAATGTCATCATTAACGTTTACACCAACACGGAAAGCAAACAAAAATATATACCTACCAAATGACCTTTACACTTGTACATATACATTTATAAGAAATGACGGCGTAAAAAAAAACTTTACTCAGGTTCATACCAAGTTATTAACAGAAAGGACAAGTATTTCACCATCATGAAAAATGGAAAACAGGACAATATTGCTACCGATCGGATTAAACCGGCTTATGTCGATAACAAATTCTCACAACAACTACAAAAAAGAAAAACATGATGATCCAGACTCAAATATCACACAAAAGACTAATGAACAAACACCCAACAAAACAAATGACACCTCATCAGAGACAATAACAGAGAAGAATGTTACAAGATCTGCGAGACACGTGCATTGGCCAAAACATTACAAAACATACCTGAGATATTAAATTATTGTTTCCTTACATATCATTATAAATAAATTTCTAATGACTGGAGGGGGCCTTTGTCGTGTCCACTAAAATATCGAATACAATATTTATAAACCAATCATACTCAAGAAAACACTTGCATCTTAAAACACACCAATAAAATCATAGATTACAAATCAGAATGTTTGTTGTATTAGTCATCATTATTTTTAGTTAGATTGTTGCGGATGTGTGTTGGAAAAAATCGTCGGTAGTGATCTGCGTTGCTATTAAAATTTGTCTTTTTTTTCCAATGCTCCACGTTAAGTTGCCTTTGTCGATCCGTCCACCTGTTTGCTGACCCGGTCGTAGTTTTGCTTGAAAAACGAGGTGGTTGGTGTAGTATGCGTGGATATAATTGGCGCACAAAAGTTAATAGAAGCAGCGTAGTCGTGAAGTTGAGCAGAATTTCTACCGAGTGTCGAATGTATGTTTGAGAGAATCCGGTATTATTGACGATAGAATATCGTTCTCGCAAATTGGAGTCGCATCCTTGCAGAATGAGATAAAGGACGGTGAATCGCCTTATAAGATTCCATTGGACTTCTGAAATATGTGCGGTGTGTAGCACAATGTGAGTGGATGTGTTGTCGCCGTAATGTACGCGTGGATTTGTCGTCAACTGACGTTGTGTTGAATAGAATGCCCACGTGTGTTTGAGAAGAATCGCCAAAATTTGTTGAAGAGATTGAAAGATAGCTTAATTGCCAAAAATGTGCGTAATTCTGTGAGTTGAATTTGTATAGGTGATGTTGAGTTGCAATGTCATGGCGAAGTTGAAAAATAAAATTTGCTTATTAGTAATTAAGTAAATCTTTACAGCAAATTTTATGTGAAAGATGCGTTGAAAATGTTGTTCGAGACAGTGAATCGTCCGAAGGTTTGAAGCATGGTAAGCAAGCAGTGGCGTGAAAATGTCGCCACGTAGTGTAGGAAAAATATATGCGCGCGCTTTTTGAGTTTCAGGTTTGAACAAGATGCGAATGCTATGACCAGTAGCATGTAGTGAAAGAATGCTAAATTTGCAATATTAGTAGCGACGAATTACGTGCATGCAAATCAGTGATGTCGCATCATATGTAATGGAGCAGTGAGTCGTCCAAAGAAAATTGTACGTTCATTCCAGTGAAACTTGAGTGTTGCTTTCATGTCAGAATAGAAAATACCGTAGAAGGTTGTTTGAAAATTCAGGCTTGTTGTCACTTGTCACCGATATTTTAAAATAATTAATTTTCGTCACATTTAGTGGTTATGTTATTGCTCTCAAAGAAAAATGTGTACAGCGTGCGTATTAAGATATGTTGAAGAGTTTCCTTAGCGTCTCTGTGAATTATACGTGTCAGACAATTGAATTATGCGACTTCTTTTAGACTTGTTTTTAAAGTTTCAGAGTGAGGTCGTCTGACGGCATGTGGAGGAAACTTGCCAATTTGGTCTGGTGTCACGTGTCCGATATTCATCCTGTGTGTACGCATGTGGTGACGAAAAATAAACAACTTTCGTTGGGACGTCGGAGTATCTATTTTGCTGCCGCAGATTTAAACATCGGATTTAACACTTTCGTTGCTGCTAGTTGTTTGAACATCGATGGTACCAATTATGTTGGTTTAAATAAACTTTGTTGATTTTACTATTCATTGGTTAGAGCAGGCTTGAACGTTGTTATTCACCAATTCCGTTGGTGTTAAACGTCAAGTTCATGTATTTGCTGGCCAAGATGCGAAACGTCGGTGTTATCATTTTTTTTTTTAGGTGCTGTTAACTGGAACGACAGGGTTACCATTTAATTACGACAGTTAATCTGAACGTCGAGGTGACCAATTTGTTTTGTGACGTGTTCCCCCCCTTTTTTTTTTTTTTTTTTTTGAACGTCGGGCGTCGCCAATTTTATGCGGATGTGTTCGATGTGTGTTGGAGAGGAATAGAAGGTTTGAATTATCAGAAGGTTTAAAATTGTGTGTGTTCAATAATCTTCCATCCACAACAACTGATACAAGACAGAGAATAAAGATTAATAGACATCTTGTTTCAAAACGTAACAATTGAATTTATTGTTTGACATACATGCATGTGAACTGAAAAGTCAGACAGAGTTGTGTCTCTTAGATTAGGTTGTAGGAATCCTTCTACTTGGTTTTTCGTTGAATGTTAAAATTTGGAGTGTCGGGATTCGATACATTAACAAAATATCGTTACAGGGTCGCTCGTAATTTGGCCGTCTAAAATAATCAAACGCTTTTCATTGAAGGAATAAAATTCAGTAGAAAAGACGACGTAGTTTCAACAAATAAACATTAATTTAATTAATATAACGATAAGAATACAAACAGTTGATTATAGATTGGAAAGTAATGCCTTTTGTTTGGGTTGATAAAGTTCTGAAATGAAATATAAACTGTCTTTGTGTACGTGTGTGAGAAACAATAAAATGTTGTAATATGTGTGTTTGTATGAAAAAAGTCAACATGTGTATGCGTGATTCATAGTAAAAACGGATACGAGAGATAGAAATTGTTTCTTACTGTTGGCGATGTTGTCGTGGTCTAGAGTTTGTCAACGCTGTCGTTTTTAATATGAGGTCATGAAAGTCATCAGCAAGAGGTGTGTGTGGTTTAGTGACAGCCGCATGTATATTGTTTGGGAACGGATTTCGTATGTTTTTATACACTTTTTCCGAACAATATCGGCTCCAGAATTAAATTATTTATTTATTCCTAATTGGCCCTGAAAGGACACGTGGTATGTCTTCTACTACGTCCGTACGATAATTGGTCGGTATCTACCTAAAAATAATGATGACTAATACAACAAACATTCTGATTTGTAATCTATGATTTTATTGGTGTGTTTTAAGATGTAAGTGTTTTCTTGAGTGTGATTGGTTTATAAATATTGTAGCGACCTAGCTTCAACCAGCAGCAGCTGGCCGAAACAACTTTAATCATCATCATCAGCAGCCGGGTTACACGATATGCACTAGCCTACACTCGGCTACATAATATGCACTAATCTACCCTCGGTTACATGATATGCAATAGTCCTTTTCAGGACTAACCTAGCCGCGTCATTACGAATGTCCTTTTATTAGAACTACCAAGCTGCGATCTTGCGCGACAGTCATACCAAGTCGATCCTCTCTCTCATCAAGCGCCGACGCGCTCTTTACACAAGTACAGACATCCGGGGATCGACTGGACCTCGAACATCGCTGTTCCATTCGGCCTACCTCCAAGCTGTCGCCTTGAAACCTGACAACGCTCCTTCAATTGACACTTTCTAACTACACGACCGAACTCCTGCAAACGATTATTTGTATATACTTTTGCCAGATTGCTTAATAAAATTTGGCTTAAACTTTTACATCCTCGTCTTTGTTGTCCTTGCTTCGATCGTATTACCCTATATTATTTTTCTGCTTGCGGGGTTAACAGGCAACCTGCTTAGCGCCGCAACAATATATATATATATATATATATATATATATATATATATATATATATATATATATATATATGTGGAAGTGTTTGAAACTATTCTAAGATTATTATCAGAATATCTTAGAATAGTTACAAACACTTCCAAAACCATTATGGATATACTAAGATCTTCAAACACTAATAGCAAAAATATTTCTGAAGTAGGCATTTATAAAATAAATTGCCAAAACTGTTCCTCCCAATATATTGAAGAAACAAGTAGAAATTAAAATAAAACGCATTTATGAGCACAAAAGAGACCTCACAAAAAACAACTTAGCTAATGCACTAGTCATACATAGAAATAAATTCAACCATAATTTTGATTTTAAAAATGCTACACTCATAAAAAAAGAAAATAACTCACTCAGAAGGAAAATTCTAGAGAGTACCGCCATAGAATATTACCCAAATATTAATCTACGCCCAGGTTTTTTCCCCATTTCACCTTTCTTAACAAAATTACTGCTCTTACAAACAAATGTACACAACAGATTCATAAAATCAAAAGAAAATGGTTGGATACATCAACACAGATACAATGACAATATTCTCCACACGTGACAAATACTGACGTTATTTTCAGTTAACAATATGAAAATATCGTTCTCTACATTCCTCCAGTTGCTAAGAACATTCTGTTTTTTTTTGTTATTATTAGGTACGTTCTTTAATTAAATTCATTTCGTTTTTTGCTTTGAGAAAATCCATATTGGACGAAAAGCGTCAGCAATAACTACAGTTTTCTGTTTATATTTATAAATATTGTCTTTTCTACGGGTTAACTCTGAGAAATGTTTATATATATATATATATATATATATATATATATATATATATATATAAGAGAGAGAGAGAGAGAGTGTGTGTGTAGTGAACGAGATAATCAGGTACCTCGGAAAAAAGTTCGTGTTTCGTGTGCGATCTGCCGAAGAAGGATTACCAAAAAGTAGTCAGCAAAAATCTTATAGCGAAGAAAACGGCGACTTACCTCGTCAAACCAAGCGACAGCGCGTCGCGTGTATTCTGTGACGGAAAAAGAAACAAATCCGTCGCTGGAGTCGCTATAAGAGTATATTGATATGCAAATTACGGAGCATCCTATCCCAGCTGTCGACGAATGAAAAAAAAATAGGTTCTGCCGATAAAAGCAGTTGGTGTTTTCGATTCGGTGAAGGAAAATTCGGGCATTTTTGGCTACGGCGTTTGTTGGAGAGTGAGTTATTTTCCTGACTCGTTACAAGCATTGTGATTTAAGATAGTACCAGCGAATCGAGTTTTCAGCATTTTTTTTTTCTGCCCCCGATACTCGAGTCTGGACTTAGTGATTTTTCTTTGTGTTGTGAAAGTAACAAATTTGCTTTGAGAACGCTTACACATCAAGCTATTTCGGCATTTACTTTGTCTCTCGCAAGATGGCGGAAAGACCGTTCGATATAAAACTGATCCCCGAATTCAGTGGTGATACTAGTGGACAGTCTGTGGTTGAATGGATCGAAAAGGTGGAACTGGTCTGCGAATTATGCGAGATATCGAAGATTGATCGGATTCTTCCTCTGCGATTGAATGGCGGTGCCCTTGCTGTGTATAGGCAGCTGAGTAAAGAACAGAAAAGTGACATTGAGCAAATAAAGCACGCTCTACTAACCGCGTTTGGAACTGACCGGTTCGTGGCCTACGACCAATTCCAGGCACGGCGTCTGCGACCTGGCGAGACAGTAGACGTATATTTGGCAGAATTAAAGAAGCTCGCCGTTCCAATCGCACCGCTTCCTGAAGAATGGATGACATGTGCCTTCGTTTCTGGATTGCCCAGTCATGTTAAGCAGATACTCCGCGCATCATCCAGAATGGAAGACCTGGTCAATTGTTGACCAGAGCCCGTGCTGTCATGATCGACGAAAAAGAGGCTGATGAACCAGTGGCCGCAGTTATTCAACCAATTGAAGTCAAAGAAGGTCAGACCCCAGCCATTCGTCACCATGGCGTTGCCACCTGCTATCGGTGCTCTGGGCCGAATCATTTTGCCAGAGACTGCCGCTATCAACGCGAAGAAATGCGCAGCGGGTCGGCGCGAAAGGTACGTCTCGATCTACGATGCTTCCAATGTCATAAAGTAGGTCATATTGCCTCTAAGTGTCCGGGAAATGGAATGGGGGACGCGACGTCAGCGCCGGTCTCTTCCCCGCACCGAGCATGAAAGAGGCGCTCCCTGTAATTAAGGTACGCATCAATGGAATAACGCGTACCGCTTTAATAGATTCGGGCTGCTCTCGGTCACTCACGAACGGTTCGATTTGCCGACAGTGGAGCAGACAAAAGATGGACGTACTAACGGCTGATGGAAAGGCTCTCAGAAGCCGGGGAGTTGGAAACATCAAACTCAGTATTAACAACGGTGACCCTGTCACAGTCAGTGTGTTGATCGTGGACAGCGCGTTATTAGGTTTCGATCTGCTCCTTGGGATGGACATTATTAAGGAGCTGGGCGGCGTACGCATTACAGAGGCGGGCAAAGTCAAGTTTTCTGATCCGCCCATCTGTGCTACTTTGAAGATCAACGAAACCGACTTTAGCGCAGAGTTCGACCAAAGGACGAAGACATGGACAGTATTTTGGAAATGGTCGGAAAATAACCCACCAGAAAAGCTCCAGAACCGAGTGTCAGAATATTCGGTGCCCGAACGCGTCAAGGAAGAATACCAGCGCGAATTACAGGTGTGGCTGGATAACGGATGGCTGACTCCGTATCCCGAGGAAGAGCTTGGTCCTCCAAGAGGCCTCATCCCGTTGATGGCCGTGGTACAAAAGAACAAGGGAAAGGTGCGCCCTGTACTAGATTATAGAGAACTGAACGAACATGTAGACACATACACAGCTCATGCTGATGTGTGTGCACAAAAATTGAGAGAATGGTGAACGAAGGGATCCAATGTCTCTGTGATTGACCTTCGAAAGGCCTACTTGCAGGTACGCGTGCACCGGTCACTGTGGCCATTTCAGACGGTGATCCTTAATGGGACGAGATACTGCTTAACCCGAATGGGATTCGGACTCAATGTGGCGCCGGCCATCATGAAAGCCATCGTGGATGCTGTGCTATCCCAGGATGAGACAATTCGTCAAGCGACGTCAGCCTACATTGACGACATCTACATCAACGAAACCTTAGTACCCGCTTCACAGGTGAGAAAGCATCTTGCTGACTTTGGGCTCGAATGTAAGAACCCAGAACGACTGGAGGATGGTGCTCGTGTGCTCGGCTTGCAGGTCTGGGGGGAGCACAACATGCTTTACTGGAAACGTGGAAGCGAGCTCCCGGACATTCCCAAACACATGACCCGACGCAGCGTGTTTTCGTTATGTGGAAAGCTGGTGGGACATTTTCCCGTGGGCGGGTGGATCCGCATTGCAACTGCATTTATTAAACGTAGGGTGACTGCTGTCACTTCCGGCTGGGATGACACAACAAATGATGCTCCCCTTAGACACATGATAGTGGAAGTCATTACTAGGATGCGTCAAGACGACCCCGTACGTGGTAAATGGTGCGTTGACGGATGTGAATTTAACGTCTGGGTCGACGCGAGCTCCCTTGCAACAGGAGTGTCTCTTGAAGTAGGTGAAACTGTCTTGGAAGATGCATGTTGGTTGCGTCCCGAGAAGGATACGCAACATATCAACCTGTCAGAATTAGACGCCGTTATCAGGGGAGTCACCGCGGCCCTTCAATGGAATGCAAAGGTATTGCATTTATTCACGGATTCCGCATGCGTGTATAAGTGGATATCAGACACTCTTACGGGGAAGGCTAGGATACGTACAAAGGCTGCGAGCGAGATGCTCATTCGAAGGCGGCTAGACACACTGGGAAAGTTGGTAAGTGAATACCACTTATCCGTAGACATACAGCTGGTCAGATCACAGCAGAACAAGGCCGATACTTTAACAAGGGTACCCCAAAAATGGCTTGACGCTATTAAGAAAGAGGTAGAGCCGGTAGGACATGTCTGTGTAACATCAGCGAGCAACCATAACTCAGATTTACTAAAATCTGTGCATTGCCAAAGCGGACATCCCGGTGTAAAACGGACCCTATATTTCGTGAGGCAGATTTATCCCTCCGTATCCAAAGCTGCTGTCAGGGCAGTGGTCAGAGGATGCAAGGAGTGTCAGTCCATCGACCCAGCACCTGTGCAATGGCAAAAAGAACAAGTGAGTGTAAGCAAGGTGTGGCACCGTGTTGGAATGGACATCACCCATTATAACGGACATCACCCATTATAACGGACATCACTATTTAACCCTGATTGACTGTGGCCCAACCCGGTTCACTATTTGGCGGCGTCTGCGTCGACAGGATTCCGCAAGCGTCATTGACCACTTGGGGTCATTGTTCTTTGAACGTGGACCTCCGACAGAACTCCTCACTGACAACGACACTGCATCCCGCAGTGGACTATTCAAAGATTTTGTGGATTCGTGGGGAGTACACCTCAGATTTCGCTGCGCGTATGTCCCATCAGGGAATGGCATAATCGAGCGATGTCATCGGAGCATCAAAAGAATCGCTGCTAGGAAGCAGTGTTCCATAATGGAGGCGGTGTATTGGTACAATGTTACTCCGAGAGACAATAATGTATCGCCATCAACTGCGCCAGCCAACATGATTTATCAGTACAAAGTCCGGCTACGAGGCATTGACGCAACGCGTTCAACTGAACGGATAAACGAACGTGCGCCGTATGACTTGGGCGATCGCGTGTGGGTGAAATCTCCCCATAGCCGGTGTACAACCCGGTACCGGGTGGGGCATGTCACTGGACTAAGTAACTCGCGTTCTGTGCTGGTTGATGGCATACCAAGACACATAAAGGACTTGCGTCGCTATGTAGGTACAGATACGTCAACAAGTGACACTAGCAGTGAGTGCTCAGAAAGTGAACAAATAATTACCATCGGAGGTAGGGCTAGCACCTCTTCAGATGGTGAAGACTCTGTGCGTGAGGTTGTCAGACGAGAAGAATCCTCAGAAGAAGAATCTTCAGAACATTCTTCAGATGATGAAGACTCTGCGCATGAGGTTGTCAGATCAGAAGAAACCTTAGAACATAACACACAATCTCCTCCAACAGTCGCCCTGCTCTCGGAGAAGCTTAAGAATAAAGAGGCCCGCCCATGAGTGTCATTTATGTGACAGGGGGGAGTGTAGTGAACGAGATAATCAGGTACCCCGGAAAAAAGTTCGTGTTTTGTAATACCGATCTGCGAAGAAGGATTACCAAAAAGTAGTCAGCAAAAATCTTATAGCGAAAGAAAACGGCGACTTACCTTGTCAACCCAAGCGACAGCGCGTCGCGTGTATTCTGTGACGGAAAAAGAAACAAGTCCGTCGCTGGAGTCGCTATAAGAGTATATTGATATGCAAATTACGGAGGATCCTATCCCAGCTGTCGACGAATGAAAAAAAAAATAGGTTCTGCCGATAAAAGCAGTTGGTGTTTTCGATTCGGTGAAGGAAAATTCGGGCATTTTTGGCTACGGCGTTTGTTGGAGAGTGAGTTATTTTCCTGACTCGTTACAAGCATTGTGATTTAAGATAGTACCGGCGAATCGAGTTTTCAGCATTTTTTTTTTCTGCCCCGATACTCGAGTCTGGACTTAGTGATTTTTCTTTGTGTTGTTGTGAAAGTAACAAATTTGTTTTGAGAACGCTTACACTTCAGAGAGAGAGAGAGAGAGAGAGAGAGAGAGAAAACCACCAGAGAGAAAAAAGAGAAAAAAAAAAATTTTATCGTCAAAATGTTTGTTAATATTAGAGAAAGATATTCTTGACCAATAATATGCTTTTGTTAAAACCACCTGTTGATGATTCCATGATTGAAAAAAGACCTTTTTTGTGGTAAATTTTTGAAAAAAAAATAATTGTCGGTTTTATCGTTATTCAAAATGTTTTTAATATTGGGAAAGGTTCATTTAAAGCATTAGGCAGAAGAGAAAAGTTTAGCGCTTTTTTGCAAGTATTTCTTGATTGTTTCTTATATCTAAAAATAAAATAATCTTTTGAAATAATAAAAAAAACGAAGAATTTAATTATCGAAGTGAAAGAAAATTTTAATTTAACGCTTTATTTACATATTAAATCTATTGGTAGATTTATAAAACACAGATTAAAATATATTCATTTCTGTAGTTTATCATTTTCCTAAAGGATAATAAAAAACGAAAGAATATTAATCCCATTTGTCTGAAGATTTTAATTTTAACATTTTTATATATATATATATATCTGTTGATATATATATATATATATATATTGTGCCGCATGATATAATACGTGTAGTGTGTCAGACCTGTTATCTCCCTTACTTAATGTTTCCAGTCTACTCTAAATCGAGTAGTTTATTATATTGTGGACTCTTCTAATTTTTCTAACCTTAACCTTAAAAAAGCATAATCCATATGGTAAGATAACGCTCAACCAATAAAAATGCAAAGAATCGGAAATTCTTATTGGTAGATCGCCCTAAAATAATTGTATCTTGAGCCACTTTAAAACCCAAAAGGTTATAAAAGGAAAAAGAATAACCCCAGTCAGTCAGTCCAGCTCACTTTTTGAGCGACTGCACGGTTCAACTTCTGTCTCCGGACGGAAGGAACCCGAAGGAGGCTACGCCGAAAGTGAGGTTAACAGTAACCCGTTTTTACGGGTTCAAATATTTTTTTGGCTGAAGAAAAAAAAAGGCCTTGTACTTGCATATGAATATAGTCCAGCTATATATATATATTCCTTCTGTAACCCGTTTATACAAAATACTTCAAATGGGCTTTTTTTGGCTGAGCAATGGCTCGGGAAATCATTTCTCCTGACACCCTCCACATTTGTAAATGAATGTCTAGCTCATTTCTGAGCGACTGCAAACTCTCTGTCTCCGGACGGAGAGATCGAACCTTTCAGGAGGCTATCGCCGAAGGAATCTAAATGAAACCCGTTTATAAAAAATTTTTTTTGAAAGAATGGCTCATTTAAAAAAAGGCCTCTACAAACCCAGTGTGTCTGAATATTTTAATTTTTAATTAATTTTTTTACCGCGCATTTTGACGAACTTCAATGATACCTGAAACACTATATCGAAACTTTGAACAATATATATATATATATATATATATATATATATATAAAAAACTCTTATTATATGTAACAAACATAACGACACAGAGACATCCAACATTTCAGCAACATATACAATTAACGCACGCAATACAAATATTAACCTGTTTGTAAATTTAAATGTTTTATTTGTTTCATCTATTATCTCTTTTTACTTAAATCTCAAATATATTTGTTTGGGACAAGAAACACAACCGATCCGAACAAAATTTCTGATTAATTAAATGAACCGAAAGTCCCAACAAAAATTTATTCCGACGTATAACATGAACAAGAGTCTTCTTCTATGAAACCTCGACGTTTCAAGCAAACAACACCAACAAAATTGATAAACAGACATTTCGTAACAAAGATTGGCCCTCCGGATAAAGTATTTCAACACTTGGCAGAACCAACAACCGTCAGAAACAGCCATCACCTTTTGCAAATGGCTCGGGTTCCTTCAGCAATGTTTATTCTTTAATTCCTCAAAATCAGCAGTCATGGAGACTCCTAGTACTGATATACTAACTTTCCCATTTATACCAAAAGAAGATATTGGGTTTTTACGGAGAGAAAGAATACACGAACTGATTAAACTCCAAACCTCCCTCTTTCCTTAAATGTCATGTGGCTGGAAATTTAATTGCCAAACCTTCTATCCCAACGTTATGTAGACCGGCAAATCTAAAAATGCTTCAAAGAGTTTATAACTGTCATTATTTTTAATCAATTTCCATTTTCGTTAAACGACACAGATTCGTTCGTCGTTCAGTCAATGGACAACCATTCGTCACCAACCGCAAACAGCAGGAAACGGACATCCTTCTTGGATGCCAGGGCAACTCAAGACAACACAAAATTTTTATTGCTTCAAGTCACTTCTTTATTTAATTTGTTGAAAACGCTGAAAATTGCCCAGCATTCACCTACCATGAAAGAGAAGTGATATTACATAGACGTTAACAAAGAGAATTCAAACTTTATATCTTCCTCCCTAAACGATTTAAATGCAGTGTCAATTACGTTATTTTGTGTCACGAAATTTTTGCTAATTCTTGTTCTTTTATTGTCCTCTCCCGCCAAATTACGAAACTCCAATATGAAAATAGTAGTTTTTGGCTCACACATATTCTCTGACACTCCATGTTAACCGCCCAGACCTTGTGTCCCAGTGACTTCATTACTTTGGTTTGGGGGAAATGATTAAATAAAAAAAATAAAGTTCAGCACTCATTTCTTTGTTTTAATATTCACATATTGAAATTTTCAGTTCTAAACGTTTCTTTAAAAAATAAACTTCAAATGTATAAAATTGCATACCACAGCTTTTTTGGAAATGAAAGACCAACAAGGATTGTCATCTTTCGTTATTCACAAATGAAACCATTACATTCGGATTTCAGTGTCACATTTTTCGTCCTCTGTTGAAATACTTCCCAGCTATTTAAACTTCGATATTTGATTTTGACATCTCCAATACATAGCTAGCATCTTGCTCTGGTCTTTTTTAATTACCAACAGTTAAACACTTCCCACCAAAAAGAGAACCACATTTGTCATCTTTACATTGTGTTCGACAATATCTAGAAGGAAGAAATGATGTTTAGTCCTTTCTTCTCACTTTCCTTTACTACATTGTCTGGAAGCTTCGACAGTTTTCTTTCTTTGCCTGCCATCAACACTGTCTCATTTTCATATCTTACGTTATTTCCCTTACTTTAATTAATTCTCTTTTTACATTTTTTTTTTTTGGTTTCATGGTGATCCTATGATAAATGTACTTCATTTCACAAGTTTTTTTTTTAAAAGTAATTTTGAATTGTTTTAGGCATATCTTATTTTCCACCCTAGATTATCAGACTTTTTAGCAAATTGGAGTTTAAAATATAATCGGAGCTGAGTTGAATTCGAGTCAGGTTTATTACATTCATTTACAGGCAAATACACTTGGGAAAGGTACGAATCTATTTCCTTCCCCCAGATATGGGTTAAATAAGAATCTTGTATATGGAAATATTGTTATTCTAAAAAGAAATTGTTAATGAAATATTTACTTGAAAAAAGAAAAAAATTCTAACAATCCAAAATACGTTTCTGCTTTAAATAACTCACAAAATGTTGATAAGCCATAAAAAACAAATCAACCAATGAATATAAAAATGTGAGATTACTCCACCTTGTCTGCCAGAGAATTTCTCCTAATGTCCACTAGGTGGTGTTGTATAAAAAAAATAGGAAATGAATTTTTGTTTTATTTTTTATTTCATATTTTACATTTTCAAAATCTTTTTAGTTTATTAAAATTTTTAAATGAAATCTCATTTCTTTGAAAAATAGTTCCACTTTTAATTGAGATAAAATTTACAAACCTAAATAGGCTGGAATGCAAATATCAAAAATAAGAAATACGAAAAAAATGACACGTTCTGCTACAAACTTTATCAAAAAAAATATATTTCAACACAAACACAAAGTAACAAACATAACGACACCATCAACACATATAAATTAACGAAAAATAATTCAAATGAATTTTTCTAATCATGAATTATTTTATCGTTTTGAAGGGTAAAAATGTATTTTTTTATTTTTGGTAATTTCTGCAAATTTAATGGTTGGATGGAATTGGAATTTCTGGTGTAAAGCGTGCAGCAAAATGAAGATTATTTACATTGTTCAGACTGCTGTCTTTGTTGTCATTCTTCAAATGATATAAGCTGGAATTTAGAGATAAACGCATTATTTTGTGTCCACAGTGGTAGTTTTTCTCATATTCTCTGTTGTTCTAGTTCTTCATAGAAATGATTTTCCTCAGCACTCACTGTTTGTATCAATTACATAGCTTTTTGAAAGCAAATTTTTTTCGTTTTTCCTTTTAAACTTCCATTATTTATCTCCAATGGTCTTGAAATCATTTTGTCATCATTTCCTTTCATTTTTCTTTACCAATCAAGTTATTTTAAACACTGCCATGATAAAAAAATTCAAATTTTTTTTTTGGTTTCCTGGTGATCTTAAAATGATTTAATTAACAAAAATTAGTTTTTTTTCCACCAATTTGTTTATTACAAATTGAAATATAATCAGAGCTAGAATATTTTTATCTCTCAAAACTTAAAAGTTCAAAATTGATTGTGCTCGTTTACAGATTCAAAAAAGAAATTAAATGAAATCGTAAAAGAAAAAATTCTAACAATCCAAAAATACGTTTCTGAAATTTGTGTAAATAAAACAAATCAGCTGATATATGGATTAAATGGAAAACAGCTGGAACTGTCACAAAAATGGATTAAAATTTCTTGTTCAGAAATAAAAAAAATTGAAATTTTTGTTTTATTTTTATTTCATTTATCCCATTTATATGGGGTAGGGGATAAATATAAGTAGCCGGTGGCTGAGAGAAAGAGTACCACTGAATGAAGATAAATGAATTATTTTACTTTTTTTTTTTATTTTTGAACTTCAAAGATGACAAGAAAGCGTGCAAAAAAAGATTATTTATTGTTCTATCTATAAAATGACAGTGACTAGTTTTGTCCCAGCAAATTGTCAGTTCCAGAAGATATCAGGAGGACCCAAATGTTTTCCTTTTTCCATTATTTAATGGTCGAAATCAGAATGATGTGAGAAAAATTAGACATCTGTTTATAACTGAAAGGAATTTTTTATCGTCAAAACTTCTATTGCCTTATCTTGATTAATGATCGTTTGTTCATCTGGAGCAGCAACTGGTTACAACCTGAAAATAAAATCTGGTTTAATGAAGATAAATGACTTTTTTTTAGACAAAGATGACAAGAGAAAAAAAATGCTATCTATAAGACAGTGACTAGTGCCCGCAAATGTCAGAGAGATCAGGAGGACCCATGTAGAACAGAATGATGTGAGAAGACATCTGTTAGACTGTTCGTCATCTATGCCTTATCTTGGCTTTGCTCATCTGGAGCAGCAGGTTACAACCTGAAAATAAAATCTGGTTTACTGCTAGAAATCATCATGGGTTTAAGCCACAAGCGTTTGACTGGAAGAAGATACCGCCTGATAACGAACCTTGTCTCTGATCTGAGTTGCAATGCTACAGTTGAGGCTTTTCTGGAAAAATGGGAATTTGAATCAGAAGCAGATCTCTCTTCTTTCCATCAAAAACATATACACGCACACATGTACACACACCCATAAACACACTAAATGGTGTAACAAACAAAAATTTTTTTACTTAAAATGCAAGTAATTATTTAACAAGTTTATAATGACGGCTAATTTGCATCTAATCAGGAAATGGGTGACTAATGTTTATGACATCAAGTGTTTATTCCGTATGAAGTTAGTGTGTATCAGAAAAACTCAACAGGGAAATTTGTATAAGTGTCCCATTATATCTTGGTCTGTAATCTCTGAATCACTATTAAAAATTTGGGAGTGTGCATAATCATTTCAAGAGTATCATATTCTGGCTATCACCTAGAAGTACTTGAAATAATTTATACTAAACAAAGACAATGATTCTTATGCAAACAAAAAAATTGATTTATTCATTTTCAACTCTTTGCAGGTTATTTAAAACTAGAAAACATTTTTTTTAGATTTTGAGAATTTTTGTTGAGATTATAATGGTTTATTTATTCAAGTCTTCCAAATTAACCCATAGCTGTGGGGAGAAGAGGCAGATTCATACGTTTCCCCAAGGATATTCACGCAAAAGTGAATATAACGATCCCAACAGGAATTGGAACACAGTTCTCCGATTAACAATTCCGAGCCATTATCTATAATACCATCTGCACACCCACACTTACAGCAAACAAAAGAATTAAGACTTAGTGTGATCTGTCTATAGATATACTTGTGTCAATATACTATTGCTTTTCCTCATTTTTTAGCCTTCGTACACAATCTTCTTAATCAAGTTCTGTTGATTGAATTAGCAGGGGGCATCTAGCCTTAGCCAGCCATGTAACAGAAATCAGAGAGCCAAGTTCCAATTCCAGTCAGGTTTGTTATCTTCCTTTATGTGAAAATACCCTTGGGAAAGGTATGAATCCATCTCTTCTTCTCCCCAGATATGGGTTAATTAGTAAGACTTGTATCAACAAGTGATTACTATCTCAAAAAAATAAAAAATATTCAAAAAGTTGATAAACCGTAAAAAACAAACCAATTAATCAATTATAATATTTTAATTTCCTTGACTTCAGACAAGTGATGAGCAATATCTGATTAATTCATTTTAGAGTATCTTTGATTTTTTTCACTTTTCATTTTTTCTTTTTTGATTGTCAACTACTGCAGTTGTTGTTTTCCTCTTTCCCCTTTTAATTACATTTGTTTTTATTTCATTATTTAACGAGGGTGTCTAACATTGGCATATGAATTACATCTGATCGAATGGATCTTCGCTCAGAATGAGAAAATAGAGAGCTGACGTTGAATCCCACTCATGTTTGTTACATCCACTTACAAGCAAATACACTTGAGAAAGGTATGAATCTATTTCCTTTCCTCCAATATGGGTTAAATAATAGATTTTTTATCTGGAAATATTGTTGTTTTAAAAAGAAATTATTAATGCAATATTTACTTGCAAAAATAAAAAACAATTCTAACAATCTAAAATATATTTCTAATTTAAATAATTCGCAAAGGGTTGATAAGCCATAAAAAACAAATCAATCAATATAAGAATGTGAGATTACTCTACCTTGTCTGCCAGAGGATTTCTCTTAATGTCCACTGGGTGGTGTTGTATGAAAGGAAAGGATACAAACCTTCTCTATCTTCTTTTACTCTTCAATTTCACGATGTCATAGGAACAAGATGTGTCTCATTTTCTCTCCAGGGGACTTTTTAGGCTACAATAGTATTGTGTTGCATTATATCTGACACAGTAACATCACCAGATTATCTCCTATATCTGTCTATATTTCTGTAATGAGGTATTTACATTATTTACATTGTTTGAATAGTTGTCCTAATTTTTATTGTCCATATTCACAATGTTTCGCCCATTGTACACTCTGGCCTTCTTCAGATGATTATATGTTGGAATTTCAAACTGAACCCCTTATTTCATCCATGGAGATTAGATTGTTCTAATTCCACATGCCATGTCTTTTTTTTTTTTATATCTCAGTTTCAGTTAATTCTGTTCTGTTTGTTCTGCTATTGAACTCACAACTGCTTGAGTCAAGTCACTTTTTGTATTACTCAACAAATGCTTTTATTCACTGGTACATGTGCAATGAGAAAAATCTACTCCCATCGACTAAATAAAGGGTTTGGCTTAAAATTCCAATGTCTATCACCTGAAGAAGGCCGGAGCGTACAATGGCTGAAACATTGTGAATATGGCAATAAAGATGAAGAAAACAGTCTGAACAATGTAAATAGATTTATCTCTCATTTGAAAAAGCTTCAAGTGAGCATATTATCTTGACTACAACTTATCACAGAGTAAAATGTATCTCTTTCCAACACAAGAAAATGTTTCTCTTTATCAAACTGTTGATGTTGCTATAAAAAACTGACACCTGTAACAAGAGCATTTGGAATGATATGTCATTGTCATCAGACCTTCAGCTGCTTCAGTCGTTTGGGGCGCCAAAGAAACAGACTGATTCTCCTTTCTCATGATCCTTTCAGATAGTTTGGAAGTATCCATCTTCTCTCGAAGCTCGTGATGAACAGCCAAAGACTATGAAATATAGTGTTGGTTGCCCTACCTCAGTACAATAGGGCCTTAGTTTTGAGTTCAGAGTTTTCCCTCCTTCTAGACAAGTTACCATCCAATGCTATAGGACCCAGTCTGTCCTGTTGTTTTACCCATAACTGGAGGGAGAAGAGATGAATTCATAACTTTCCCCAAGTAGGTAAGTGAATATAATGAACACAAAAGGGATTCAAATTTGGCTCTCCATTTCCTCAATGTGATCCACTATCCATGACTCCAATATGTATCTTGACCTTTTTCATATATACCCCAGTTTAAAGAGACAAGTCAGCGGGAGAAAAACCAAGGAATTGAAGAATTAAATTTGACATCAAAAACGAAAGTACTCATTAGAAAAGTTTGCAGTAGAATGACGTTTGCTTCGTGTTTTGGAAATCATTTTCTCTGTGCCTATTTTCCGTGGATGAAAGGCTTGAAGAGAATATTCAAAATATCCCATTGTAATAGACAACACAGTGTAATATTAACTGAAGATGCTCACCATCACATCACACATTAAAAGAAACCTCAAAGGATCCATTTACATTTTAGTTGTTATGACTGTTTTAAGATGCAAATTTGGGATGTTAAAAAGAATCAGGATCTCAAGATGGAATCTGACAAGTGGCTTCATTGATTTTTATCAAACATTTAACATAAAAATGTATTGTGAATTGTTATTTTTATGAAGTTCCATGTATGTACGATTGTATGAGTAGTTGTCATAAATGACTAACTCTTTTCCGTCTATCTAGAGTTTTGCCTATATATAGTGGTATGATTATGCTAATTAGTATTAGCCCAACCAATCCCACTACACCTCCCGGAACCTTTTAGGTTTAACTCCTTGAGTTGACCTATTGCTTCTTCTACATACCCTCCCCGCTTTCACTGGTTTCAAGAGGATTTCTCATTATAGGAGATCTCGACCTACTTCTTTCTTCTTCAATCTCCACTGATTCATTTTCTGATTCCTCAGAGAACACTTGAGCACTCATTGTCTCTTCTGATTTATTATATTGTTCTTCTTTATCCTCATTATCTTCAGTCTCCGAGTTTTCATAGTTTTGGCAAATTCTTAGTTGGTCAGCATGCGCCAATAGACCTCCATTCTTGGAAACCAACACTGTATTCTGTCCCTTCTGCATTATAAATCTTACTTTTTCTGGCCCCTCTTCTCTGTTTCTCTTGTACCATATCTTCTCATTTGTTGAGTATGACATTGTAAATGGTGCTCTGATTTGTCTTCCCATTAACGCGGATGAACTTAGTAATCTTCTGGCATCAGGTATTGTCTGGTAACTTAATAACAATCTTGGTAGAAAATTTTTGATTCTTTCATGCTGTGGGGAGAAGGCTTTTAATCCTATTTTTATGGTTTGCACCATTTGCTCCGCTATTCCATTTCATTGCGGATGATAAGGAGGGGTTTCATACGGTATGCATCCAATGTTTCTTAACCATGAACACAAGTTTTCGTCGCAAAATTCTGGAGCATTATTTGTTACCAATGTCCTTGGTACACCATTCCTGGTAAAGACTATTCGTAAAATTTGTTGTACTGTATCTGATTTTTTATCCTGAACCCTAAAAACTTTGAGTCATGCTGAAAACGCATCCACCAATATCAGACACAATCCTATCCCATTCATATGTGCATGGTCCATGTGAACCCTGGACCAGGATTCAGTTTCCTGTGGCCACGAATGTGTCTTGTTCTGTCGAAAAAATTTTATCTCTCTACATTTAGGACATTTATTTACGCACGTCTCCCCGTCACGAGTGTGACCAGGCCACCAGGCTTCCAATTTTACCTGTTTTTGCATAGCAGCTACTCCACAATGCACATCATCTTGCACACTTTTGATTACCTGTCTTCTACAACTTTCTGATGGTACCACAAGATCTCTGTTGCAAACTACACCATTCTCTATTGTCGATTTATGTCTGATCTCTTTGTACGGTCTTTCTGCTTTAGAGCAATTACTCCATTTGTTCTTCCTTATTCTCTCTAAGATCCTATTCAATACTGGATCTTGTAGAGTCTCCATCACGAATCTATTAATGGGCAATACATTGGTCTCCGACCATTTCAAAAATTCCATCTTTCACTTTCTCTCATGTTGTTCCTCCTCAAACTGTAGTCGTGATAGTGTGGGATCGTGTTTCCTTTCACATATTCTATTTCATAGTCAAAGGCCATCAACTTCATTGCGCATCTTAGTATCTTTGATGATGTGACCTTTGGCAATTCTTTCCTCGGATAGGATATAAATTCTAGTGGTTTATGATCTGATCTGAGCAAAAACTTTTTTCATAACAAAAATTCTCTTGCTCTGGTCATGCTCTCTACTATTTCCATATTTTTTTACATTATTGCTTTGCCATTTACACAGCTTTAAAATGATTCTTTTTTTTTCTACGATTATCACATATCTTTTCCCATGTGGGACATTTTTCTCTTTTTGGTTTATGTTCATAACTGCAATACTTGCATTTTGATTTTATTTTTTTCTTAATGGCACATATTTCTATCATTTCTTCTTGTTTTGTTTTTTGTTCAACCAACTTGTCCTGCTGTATAAATTCAATACACGCTTCCAAATTCATATTATTGGATTGCAACTTCTCCAAAATTTTAAGTCTTTGCTTAGTGTTATATAATCCTTCCACCAGTCAAAGCTGGAATCAATTCCCCCTCTATTGTCATTCCATTCCACCCAAGTTCATTAAGGTCGCAATACCTACAAGAATCTCTTAGTCTACTGAAATATTTCCTTATAGGTTCTCCAGACTCTTGTGTTAACGCTAGAAATTTAGTCTTTTCAGCAATGACCAATCTTTTTTTTTTGGTTGGATAGTTTTTAAAACTATGTCCTTAATATCTTTAAAGTTTAAGTTTTTCAATTTCCTCCGGGTAAGTCATTAAGGACATTTGATTAATGGCTTTACATCCCACAGTGGCCATAAATAAATCTGAAATTTATTTCTGTTTTTGGTCATCTGCTAATTTCTCAATTCTGGCCATTGCTTCAAAACACTTTAACCAAATAATAACCTCTTCAGGTTTTTCCAAATCCAACATAGTTTCATTTGGCCCTTTTGTTATGAAGTTGTATGCACAATTGTAGGAGTAGTCATCATAACTTACTAACTCCTTTCCATCGATCTAGAGTTCTGCCTATAAATAGTGGTATAGTGGTATGATTATGCTAATTAGTATTAGCCTAACAAATCCTACTACAGTTATCAAAGCCAAACCTGTTAAAACAGAAAATGGTTTAGTGGGAAAATCTATATTCAGTCTAGGCTGATTAAAGACAGAAAGAATTGCTTGCTAAAGACAAATAAAAGTTTTCATTTAGAAGATATTATATTGTTACTTATATTCATTCATTTTTTTTCTGATATTCTGCGAATGATCTTGAAGAATAATCTTTTGTGGCATTTTTTGGCTTCTTACTAATTCTGGTCATTCTGTGAAACTGTTGTCTGGTGTTATTAGAATTTTATTTCTGATTAGACACGCCCATTTGAGATGGAATGCCAAGAAGAGAGGAATGAGAATGTTTGAAAAGAAATAAAAGAAATATATGTAACTGTCATACCATATACCTATTCTATTGTAATGGACTCTCCCATAGACAATAAGTAGCAGTAGCAGTCGCCAGTTCGGGCTCAGTGGTGTTGAGCAAGTCAGACGATATCGGACATTGAAGTACCAACCATCACAACTAGATTTGCTGCGTCATTAACTCTTATTTTCAAGTTCCTAACGTTTTGTACATTGAACTTAATTTAGGACGACTTATTAAAATACAAGCCTCCACTGTGAAAACTACTCCACAACAGTAAAAAAGTACTATTTTGACGAGAGAATGAATTCCAATCTGGCAACACAAATTTTACTTGAACTCTTGGCAATTCAAATAGACAACACCTAAAGAAAAAAAAACAAACTCATTTGAAATGTGTTCTTTTATAATTTTATAACAAAGACAAATTCAAAGTCATTTTGGTTGTAAAGAAGTTCTTTGGTTTCAAGAATTTCTTTGAATTTCTTTTCCGTTTCAACAACTTTGGATTTTTGATGTGATTATTTTCAATTGAATTAATTTTTTGTTTTCTGATTAATAAAGAAAGCAAAAATATTTGAAGACAAAGAATAAATTAAGAAAACTATTATGTTCTTCAAGAAAATGAAATATTTCAAGAAATAAGGAATATTTCAAGAAATAAGAAATATTTTAAGAATTAAGAAATGGTAAAATAGAGGCCATTGTTTCAAACCTTCAAATTTTTAAAATTGGAGTAACCAGCATATCCAGGAATGTAAAAGACTTATCCAACGTTGGCATATCCATTTGTATAACTTCTTAAACCAATTGATTTTATCGCTATGTCCTGTTATGCGTTTTTTGTTGAGATCTTTAATTCTTGAGGATTGAAATGGGAATAAATATTAGAAAACAGAAACTCGTTTTCTATCACTCTCACCATAATGAAGTCTACCCCAATGAGTTGCTACTTTTAAAACCCTGGTCAAAAGAATTGGCAGTGGGACAGAACATGTAGCATTGGAGTGAAGGCTGCATTTATACCTTTTCTCCAAATACATTCAGAAATATAAGGATCTGAATTGTTTACCATGACCAGCATAGCTACCGAATGTGCAGTTTTGTGACACAAGTTAAAATCTAACTTCTTTAGTTACAGTTGTCATTAGTTTCAAAGTTCAAATGACAGTCTAAGATTTAAATAATATCCATATTCTGTAATGAAGATGAATCGATGGTAGAAACAGGAAGAATAAATATGAAAAAGTACAAATTGTAAAATGGTAAGAAATGACTATAATTTAAGATTAATTTTTTTCAGCAGGGGGGAGCTCTTGTGTATTCATTTCACCTTGGCATCATTTGTTTCAGAGAATTCTCTTTTGGACTGTGCCAAAAGTTCTTCAGCTTGGCTATCAACAACTGACAAAGAAATGCCAAGCTGAGCTGCATAATATGTAGACATTACGATGGTGTGAGAAAATGGCACAGGTGTTCGGAACTTGTCGATGGCAATAACAAAGTCAGAGATGAGGAATAAAATGGAGCCGGCACAGCCGCACAATTTAGTCCATGTCCACAGCTCATCAAAAAACTGGACCCTGGCAATTGCTCGCCATGCCATGGTCAGTATTAGAACCATATATAGGGCTACCAAACAGAGGAGGACACCTTTCAGATCAGATGCTACGTAGTAATACCCGGCGATTCCGATGACGGACAATACTCCGAGAGCGTATGGGTTAAAAGGTTTCCAGCCAAAAGCTCGAGCATACATCACTTGGGAAACGGCAAACATGGCAATGCCGTGCATGAAATAATTCTGTTTCCAGACAAGAAAAGCATCACCAAGGCAACTGAAGATAAGTCCAACCAAGATTCTTCTTGAATATCGGTAGTAAATACTGAAACTCATGCCTTGAAGAAGGACAAAAAGCATGAGAGAGATGATGGGCAGACATTTGAAGAGGCAACAAAAAATGGTCGGTGGATTCTCATCGGGGTACAGGACAAAATACAGTGCAACTGTCTTGAAGAACGGCACCAGTTTTGGTCCAATGCTTTTTAACTGGAAAAAATAAATGAATAAAAAATTTTAATTTTAAGTTTTAATTAAAAGAATGAAAAATTATAATTAAAACCAATTCTTTCTTATTTTAGTAGATAGATTATTATTATTATTATTATTATTACTACTACTACTACTACTATTACTACTATTAGTATATTCTTATTGCGTTTGGGCAAACATTAGAAAAATCATTATTTACATTTACTTTATGGGTCAGACAGACTAACTAATGGATCATTTTTTTTTTTGTGATTACACACATATCATGTATATTTATACACACACACACACACACACACACACACACACACACAAACACACACACACACACACACACACAGGGCCGGTGCATACTACAATTGACCCCGCCACCCAAAGGTGGGATCAAAAATATGATTGGTGACCCTGGGCAGTGCTTTGTAACCCTTGCTATCTTATCAACATTTGCTTTTTTCCTACCTCCATTTATATTTGTTACTAATTAAACTAAGTACAACTGACTATTAAAGGATTAAAAATTTTTGTGGATCATGACGTCATACATGAATTTATTTTGCTCATGCCAAGCCTAAAAAAAATTAAAAAACTGTATAAAATTCACTATTTTCATCCATAATGTTGAACAATCATTCAATTTTTTAACAAGAAAAATCACAAGTTGTTGTTAAGAACTGCTGCAAAACTTTGATTTATTTAAAACGGAATGATCTATTCTGACAGGTCTCGAATTTGTATTTAGATAAATTGTATTCATTTTTAATTTTTCTAGTTGAATTGTTCACCTTTATTGCATATTATCCATTGTTGTACATAATCAGGATACAATAAAATTTGTATTTTATATGTATATTACCTGATGAAAATTGACATGTAGTGAAGTACGTTGTGGTGGTGGTGAGGGGGGTATCATGGATTGGATGGAAAGGCATGAGACCATTGCACCGGCCCTGTAGACATAGAGTAAGTGTTATGTTTTTTTGATCTTATTAAAACTGTGTCAAGCATAAGTATGGTTAAAATTTTTCCAGTAACAGAACTGATTGCCAAACAAGGAAATTAAGTTAGTTTGCCAATATTTGAACACGTAAGAGGTGGCTAACACAACAGATCCTTGTATGAACAGTAGACCGAAGTAGCCATCAGCCATGAAATACGAAGAGTAGACCAAAGCAGTCATCAGCTATGAAATATGAAGTGTAGACTGAAACAGCCATCAGCTATGAGATATAAAGTGTAGACAACAGCAGCCATCAGCTACAAATTATGAAGAGTAGACCAAAGCAGCCATCAGCTATGAAATATGAAGTGTAGACTGAAACAGCCATCAGCTATGAAATATGAAGCGTAGACTGAAGCAGCCATCAGATATGAAATATGAAGAGTAGACTGAAGCAGCCATCATCTATGAAATATGAAGTGTAGACCAAAGCAGCCATCAGCCATGAAATATGAAGAGTAGACCAAAGCAGCTATCAGCCACGAAATATGAAGAGTAGACCACAGCAGCCATCAGCCATGAAATATGAAGTGTAGACTGAAGCAGCCATCAAGTATGAAATATGAAGTGTAGACTGAAGCAGCCATCAGCTATGAAATATGAAGCGTAGACTGAAGCAGCCATTAGCTATGAAATATGAAGCGTAGACTGAAGCAGCCATCAGCTATGAGATATGAAGAGTAGACCACAGCAGCCATCAGCTACAAATTATGAAGAGTAGACCAAAGCAGCCATCAGCTACGAAATATGAAGTGTAGACTGAAGCAGCCATCAGCTATGAAATATGAAGTGTAGACTGAAGCAGCCATCATCTATGAAATATGAAGAGTAGACTGAAGCAGACATCAGTCATAAAATATGAAGAGTAGATTGAAGCAGACATCAGCTATGAAATATGAAGAGTAGACCAAAGCAACCATCAGCTATAAGTATGAAGAGTAGACCAAAACATCCATATGCTATGAAATATAAATAGTAGACTGCAGCAGCCATCAGCTATGAAATATAAAGTGCAGACTGAAGCAGACATCAGCTATGAAATATGAAGCGTAGACTGAAGCAGGCATCAGCTATGAAATATGAAAAGTAGACTGAAGCAGCCATCAGTCATAAAATATGAAGTGTAGATTGAAGCAGACATCAGCTATGAAATATGAAGTGTAGACTGAAACAGCCATCAGCTATGAAATATGAAGAGTAGACTGAAGCAGCCATCATCTATGAAATATGAAGTGTAGACTGAAGCAGCCATCAGCTATGAAATATGAAGGGTAGACTGAAGCAGCCATCAGCTATGAAATATGAAGAGTTAACTGATGGAGCCATCAGCTATGAAATATGAAGTGTAGACTGAAGCAGCCATTAGCCACGAAATATGAACAGTAAATAGAAGCAGCCATCAGTTATAAGTATGAAGAGTAGACCAAAACATCCATATGCTATGAAATATAAATAGTAGACTGAAGCAGACATCAGCTATGAAATATGAAGCGTAAACTGAAGCAGCCATCAGCTATGAGATATGAAGTGTAGACCACAGCAGCCATCAGCTACAAATTATGAAGAGTAGACCAAAGCAGTCATCAGCTATGAAATATGAAGTGTAGACAGAAACAGCCATCAGCTATGAAATATGAAGTGTAGACTGAAGCAGCCATCAGATATGAAATATGAAGAGTAGACCAAAGCAGCCATCAGCCACGAAATATGAAGAGTAGACCACAGCAGCCATCAGCCATGAAATATGAAGTGTAGACTGAAGCAGCCATCAAGTATGAAATATGAAGTGTAGACTGAAGCAGCCATCAAGTATGAAATATGAAGTGTAGACTGAAGCAGCCATCAGCTATGAAATATGAAGAGTAGACCAAAGCAGCCATCAGCCATGAAATATGAAGAGTAGACCAAAGCAGCCATCAGCTATAAGTATGAAGAGTAGACCAAAACATCTATATGCTATGAAATATAAATAGTACGCTGAAGCAGCCATCAGCTATGAAATATGAAGTGTAGACTGAAGCAGCCATCAAGTATCAAATATGAAGCATAGACTGAAGCAACCATCAGCTATGAAATATAAAGTGTAGACTGAAGCAGACATCAGCTATGAAATATGAAGTGTAGACTGAAGCGGCCATCAAGTATCAAATATGAAGCATAGACTGAAGCAACCATCAGCTATGAAATATAAAGTGTAGACTGAAGCAGCTATCATCTATGAAATATGAAGAGTAGACTGAAGCAGCCATCAGATATGAAATATGAAGCGTAGACTGAAGCAGCCATCAGCCATGAAATATGAAGAGTTAACTGATGGAGCCATCAGCTATGAAATATGAAGAGTAGACCAAAACATCCATATGCTATGAAATATAAATAGTAGACTGAAGCAGCCATCAGCTATGAAATATGAAGTGTAGACTGAAGCAGCCATCAAGTATCAAATATGAAGCATAGACTGAAGCAACCATCAGCTATGAAATATGAAGTGTAGACTGAAGCGGCCATCAAGTATCAAATATGAAGCATAGACTGAAGCAACCATAAGCTATGAAATATAAAGTGTAGACTGAAGCAGACATCAGCTATGAAATATGAAGCGTAGACTGAAGCAGCCATCAGCTATGAGATATGAAGTGTAGACCACAGCAGCCATCAGCTACAAATTATGAAGAGTAGACCAAAGCAGTCATCAGCTATGAAATATGAAGTGTAGACTGAAACAGCCATCAGCTATGAAATATGAAGAGTAGACTGAAGCAGCCATCAGCTATGAGATATAAAGTGTAGACAACAGCAGCCATCAGCTACAAATTATGAAGAGTAGACCAAAGCAGCCATCAGCTATGAAATATGAAGTGTAGACTGAAACAGCCATCAGCTATGAAATATGAAGCGTAGACTGAAGCAGCCATCAGATATGAAATATGAAGAGTAGACTGAAGCAGCCATCATCTATGAAATATGAAGTGTAGACCAAAGCAGCCATCAGCTATGAAATATGAAGCGTAGACTGAAGCAGCCATCAGCTATGAAATATGAAGAGTAGACCAAAGCAGCCATCAGCCACGAAATATGAAGAGTAGACCACAGCAGCCATCAGCCATGAAATATGAAGTGTAGACTGAAGCAGCCATCAAGTATGAAATATGAAGTGTAGACTGAAGCAGCCATCAGCTATGAAATATGAAGTGTAGACTGAAGCAGCCATCAGCTATGAAATATGAAGCATAGACTGAAGCAGCCATCAGCTATGAGATTTGAAAAGTAGACCAAGCAGCCATCAGCCATGAAATATGAAGAGCAGACTGAAGCGGCAATCAGCTACGAAATATGAAGAGTTGACCGAAGCAGCGTTTAGCCACGAAATATGAAAAGTTGACCGAAGCAGCCATCAGCCAGGAAATATGAAGAGTTGACCGAAGCAGCCATCAGCCATGAATATGAAGAGTAGACTGAAGCAGCCATCAGCCACAATACACGAACATGTAGTTGAATATTCACTGAATTAAATAAAATAAAATAAACTAAACTGAGAAAAAGGTTATTGGTTCCATCTTGTTACATGGCACATGTTCTTTATGACTTTCAATCTCTATTCTAGTAAACATTTATGTAGAAATTCCAGAATAAGAGGTCTGCTCAAACACATGTACCCACTAAATATGGCATGTAGAGTAATAAGAAATGAAGTTAGATAAAAAAAAAATACATTCCTTGCTTAATAAATTACATCCAACACAGAAAGAATTGGCAATCTTGGACCTTTGTGGGCAGAGTGTTAAGAAGGACAGTTTTTCTATTGACAATGCAATTATTTTAACTACCTTTATCCCTTGGCAATTTTAAAAAGTGATAATTAGAATTTGAATAAAACTTAAACATAACTGTTTATTATTTTTGTTGTCAAATTTCAAGAAGAAAATGTATAAATTCACTTTCATGTTTAGGTTTTATTAAAATTCAAATCATCATTTTAAAAATAATAAATATTGTTGAGAAGCGAAGGTAGTTAAAATAATAATAGTAGTGTCAAGGGAAAAACCTTTCATTTGACTCACTGTTTTTTTGCTGGTACAAAGATCCAAGAGTACCAAATAATTTACACACAATTCAAATCATAAAAATTAATCAAGATATCACAAAAACATATTTCATTTTGAAAATGCCATTCATTGAAATAAATATGTCAAGATAATATTTCCTAAATTCTTTTGCAAATAATGTCACAAGCAGTCAACATTGGAAACAAAAAAAAAAAACAAGCGGAAAATAATAATAAATTTGTCGGTTCCAACTGATAAAAAATTTACTGTAAAATAAAAATTTACTGAAAAGAAATGTTTTATATTGTTATGTAAAAAAAAATTAAAACTATAACGGATAGACATGTAGCAGAAGCAATAAATAAGATTCACACATGTGTCAGAGGTAATATGCAAGATGCACATGTGTGCTAGAGGCAATACGCAAGACACACACATGTCGAAGGCAACACACAAGACACACACGTGTTGAAGGCAACACACAAGATGCACACGTGTCGAAGGCAACACACAAGATGCACACGTGTCTGAGGCAATACACAAGATGCACGCTTGTGTCTGAGGCAATACACAACAGGCCACAAAATGCACTTTCCAGCTTCCTTAGATAATAGAAGTTTTTTAGAAGCAAAAACATTTATCTGACTGTAGAATGTGTGTTGACATATTTTATGCTTTGTGTCTAATCAGAAGTTAAATTTTCTTGTCGATTATCTTGATGGATGTGCGATGGAAAAACTGGAGATCTTTGTCTGTTTCTTCCTTCGTCGCTAATTGCATCTCTTGAATATTTCTGAGAAATTTGATTCATACAGAGAAATTTTATAATGAGTTTGAATCACTTTCAAACAAGAGTAAATTAGCCTCAATTCCGTTCAGCTGATGAGATTAGAAAGTCACCAAGTACAATTTCAGAAGGTCACCAAGTACAATGTAAGGTCACCAAGTACAATGACTTGAATTTAATGGCAGGTTATTGATTTCTTTCTTTTTTTTTTTGTGTCTCATATTTCATATGTATATATTACAAAATTGATTACAAGTCAAAGTCGTATAATAATCTCAATTTATATATTTCTTAAAAGTTATAAATATAGCAAGGAAACTGATTTTAAAATAAAAAAAGCTTTAGTAAAATAATTTCCTACCTGATGTCAACACAAAATCTCAATTAAACTGTGAATAGGCATGATTTCTGGCAATTTAGAATCTCTCTAAATATTTTCAAATTAAAATAAATTAAATATTAATTGTATTGACAAATTCAGGTTAAGACCAAGGTCATGTTTCTGAAATACACACTGAAATAACAAAAAAAGTTAATTATTAATAAATTTTGATGTCAACTTACCAATAACACTTGAGTGTTGCCCAAACCATATTTACAATAGAAAGAAGGTAAAAAAAACTTTAATTGATTATTTTTTGTTTTCTTTAGAGAAGAGTGATATTTGCCATAGCAAGTCTGACTTCTACATTTCAGTGGATCACACCTAATTTCCATAATATTGTTATTTAATAGCAATCTGTTTGGACAATAAATATTAAAATTGTATTTTGTGTATCTTCAAGTGCAAAGTTCTAAAATCTTGTGCAAACTAAAAACATATAAGGCTCCAAACCAATTTTGATTGGTCCATTAATACCATAGTCATGTTTCTGCCTATGCACAAGTGTTCAAACCAGAGAAGCACCAAAATACCGAAAACATGTTCTTGAGCCTATCACATGATTAACAAATAAATAAATATGACATACAAGCACATCTTCCAGTGTGAATGTGACCAGCAACCCAACTTGCCAACTGAATTTATGTCACCCCATTCTGAGGTTAAAAGTTACCTATTAACAAAATCTCAGCCTTCTAGAACATTCACTCACTCAAGTCGTTCACACAGCAAATTTTATTCATTCCTTCCTGCAAATGAATTAACATCTAATTACTCGACTTTGCCAGTGAGAAAATCAGCCTTAAAAAAAAAACACTCACTCACTAACTTGCACAACAATCACAATTCATTTTCGCCAGTGAGTTCAACAATCAAAGAGAGACAATTTCTGAATGAACTGTGAATTGGAAACTACACTTAAAATTCAACTCTCAAGAAACTGTTTAATTTTAACATACACAGTGTAATGAATAACCCGAAGCGAATAAACTTAGGAAAGCTTTATTCAACTTAATACAGCTACCAAAAGAAAAGAATTAAGCTAGCTTATTTATAATCATTTCTGGAGTCTGTCCATTACACCAAACAGGGGGAGCAGGTTGTGGGAATTACTTACAACACACAGTTTAATATTCTCTCAACTTGCACAAATTTTCATCCAACAATTTATTCAACACACATTCTTTCCACAAAATTTTAATTACTACAGTGTAACCTGGATATAAGAGAGTTGTTGGGACCGGAGAAGAAGTGTCTTATATCTGGGTTTCTCTTATATCCGGGTTTGGTCTATTTTATATACATTAACACAGGCTCTAATTTGGGACCAGAGAAAATCTCTCTTATATCCGGCTTTCTCTTATATCCGGGTTTGGTCTATTTTATATACATTAACACAGGCTCTCATTTGGGACCAGAGAAAATCTCTCTTATATCCGGCTTTCTCTTATATCCGGGTTTGGTCCATTTTATATACATTAACACAGGCTCTAATTTGGGACCAGAGAAAAATCTCTCTTATATCCGGCTTTCGCTTATATCCGGGCTTGGTCTAATTTATATACATTAACACAGGCTCTAATTTGGGACCAGAGAAAATCTCTCTTATATCTGGCTTTCTCTTATATTCGGGCTTGGTCTAATTTATATACATTAACACAGGCTCTAATTTGGGACCAGAGAAAAATCTCTCTTATATCCGGCTTTCTCTTATATCCGGGCTTGGTCTAATTTATATACATTAACACAGGCTCTCATTTGGGACCAGAGAAAAAATCTCTCTTATATCCGGCTTTCTTATATCCGGGCTTGGTCTAATTTATATACATTAACACAGGCTCTAATTTGGGACCAGAGAAAAATCTCTTTTATATCCGGCTTTCTCTTATATCCGGGCTTGGTCTAATTTATATACATTAACACAGGCTCTAATTTGGGACCAGAGAAAATCTCTCTTATATCCGGCTTTCTCTTATATCCGGGTTTGGTCTATTTTATATACATTAACACAGGCTCTAATTTGGGACCAGAGAAAAATCTCTCTTATATCCGGCTTTCTCTTATATCCGGGCTTGGTCTAATTTATATACATTAACACAGGCTCTAATTTGGGACCAGAGAAAAATCTCTCTTATATCCGGCTTTCTCTTATATCCGGGTTTGGTCTAATTTATATACATTAACACAGGCTCTAATTTGGGACCAGAGAAAATGTCTCTTATATCCGGCTTTCTCTTATATCCGGGTTTGGTCTATTTTATATACATTAACACAGGCTCTAATTTGGGACCAGAGAAAAATCTCTCTCATATCCGGGTTTCTCTTATATCCGGGCTTGGTCTATTTTATATACATTAACACAGGCTCTAATTTGGGACCAGAAAAATCTCTCTTATATCCGGCTTTCTCTTATATCCGGGCTTGGTCTAATTTATATACATTAACACAGGCTCTAATTTGGGACCAGAGAAAATCTCTCTTATATCTGGCTTTCTCTTATATTCGGGTTTGGTCTAATTTATATACATTAACACAGGCTCTAATTTGGGACCAGAGAAAATGTCTCTTATATCCGGCTTTCTCTTATATCCGGGCTTGGTCTTTTATATACATTAACTCTCATTTGGGACCAGAGAAAAATCTCTCTTATATCCGGTTTGGGCTTGGTCTAATTTATATACATTAACACATGCTCTAATTTGGGACCAGAGAAAAATCTCTCTTATATCCGGCTTTCTCTTATATCCGGGCTTGGTCTAATTTTATATACATTAACACAGGCTCTAATTTGGGACCAGAAAATCTCTCTTATATCTGGCTTTCTCTTATATTCGGGTTTGGTCTATTTTATATACATTAACACAGGCTCTAATTTGGGACCAGAGAAAATCTCTTTATATCCGGCTTTCTCTTATATCCGGGCTTGGTCTAATTTATATACATTAACACAGGCTCTCATTTGGGACCAGAAAAAATCTCTCTATATCCGGCTTTCTCTTATATCCGGGCTTGGTCTAATTTATATACATTAACACAGGCTCTAATTTGGGACCAGAGAAAAAATCTCTCCGGCTTTCTCTTATATCCGGGCTTGGTCTAATTTATATACATTAACACAGGCTTAATTTGGGACCAGAAAATCTCTCTTATATCAAAATTTCTCTTATATCCGGGTTTGGTCTATTTTTATACATTAACACAGGCTCTAATTTGGGACCAGAAAAAATCTCTCTTATATCCGGCTTTCTCTTATATCCGGGCTTGGTCTAATTTATATACATTAACACAGGCTCTAATTTGGGACCAGAAAAAAATCTCTTATATCCGGGTTTCTCTTATATCCGGGTTTGGTCTATTTTATATACATTAACACAGGCTCTAATTTGGGACCAGAGAAAAATCTCTCTTTATATCCGGCTTTCTCTTATATCCGGGTTTGGTCTAATTTATATACATTAACACAGGCTCTAATTTGGGACCAGGTCCGGGTCTCTTATATCCGGGTTTGGTCTATTTTATATACATTAACACAGGCTCTAATTTGGGACCAGAGAAAATCTCTCTTATATCCGGGTTTCTCTTATATCGGGGTTTGGTCTATTTTATATACATTAACACAGGCTCTAATTTGGGACCAGATCTCTTATATCCGGGTTTGGTCTATTTTATATACATTAACACAGGCTTAATTTGGGACCAGAGAAAATCTCTCTTATATCCGGGTTTGGTCTATTTTATATACATTAACAAAGAATTTGGGACCAGAGAAAATCTCTCTTATATCCGGGTTTCTTTTGGTCTATTTTATATACATTAACACAGGCTCTAATTTGGGACCAGAAAATCTCTCTTATATCCGGGTTTATTTTATATACATTAACACAGGCTCTAATTTGGGACCAGAGAAAATCTCTTATATCCGCGTTTCTCTTATATTCGGGTTTGGTCTATTTTATATACATTAACACAGGCTCTAATTTGGGACCAGAAAAATCTCTCTTATATCCTGGTTTCTCTTATATCCGGGTTTGGTCTAATTTATATACATTACCACAGGCTCTAATTTGGGACCAGAAAAATCTCTCTTATATCCGGGTCTCTCTATATCCGGGTTTGGTCTATTTATATACATTAACACAGGCTCTAATTTGGAACCAGAAAATCTCTCTTATATCCGGGTTTCTCTTATATTCGGGTTTGGTCTATTTTTAAATTAACACAGGCTCTTTGGGACTTATATCCGGCTTTCTCTTATATCCGGGTTTGGTCTATTTTATATACATTAACACAGGCTCTAATTTGGGACCAGACCATCTCTCTTATATCTTTCTCTTGTATTCAGGTTTGGTCTATTTTATATACCACAGGCTCTAATTTGGGACCAGAAAATCTCTCTTATATCCGGGTTTCTCTTATATCCTGGTTTGGTCTATTTTATATACATTAACACAGGCTCTAATTTGGGACCAGGAGAAAATCTCTCTTATATCCGGCTTTCTCTTATATCCTGGTTTGGTCTATTTTATATACATTAACACAGGACCAGAGAAAATCTCTCTTATATCCGGCTTTCTCTTATATCCGGGTTTGGTCTATTTTATATACATTAACACAGTCTCTAATTTGGGACCAGAGAAAATCTCTCTTATATCCGGCTTTCTCTTATATTCGGGTTTGGTCTATTTTATATACATTAACACAGGCTCTAATTTGGGACCAGAGAAAATCTCTCTTATATCCGGGTTTCTCTTATATTCGGGTTTGGTCTAATTTATATACATTAACACAGGCTCTAATTTGGGACCAGAGAAAATCTCTCTTATATCCGGGTCTCTCTTATATCCGGGTTTGGTCTATTTTATATACATTAACACAGGCTCTAATTTGGGACCAGAGAAAATCTCTCTTATATCCGGGTTTCTCTTATAATCGGGTTGGGTCTATTTTATGTACATTAACACAGGTTCTTATTTGGGACCAGAGAAAATCTCTCTTATATCCGGGTTTCTCTTATATCCGGGTTACACTGTATTTCAAACAAACTGGGAAAGGACATTGAACTAAATTTAAACTACTAAAAAACTGTTGTATACAAATCTAAATGCAGCAACAATTTCAATACAAAACATCAACACAATTTGTATCACTTTCGTCTCTAATAAAATAAAAATCTATTTTTGTTATTTCATTGATTTACATTATTCGGACTATTGTCCTCATCTTTGTCGCCATATTTATTACAATATTTCGGCTGTTGTATGCTCCGGCCTTCTTCAGTTGGTTGGAATGTCAAAGAATGTCAAACTGAACCCTTTATTTCGCTCACTGGGGTTGACTGTTCTAGTTCCACGTGCCATGTCTAATTGATGTCAATTATCAGTCATTTAACTTGATAATTGAGTCGACCCATATAGTGAAAACTCATGCAAATCGTGAAAAATGTCGATTTTTACTGGTTTCTTCCTTATTTTTTGTTGATCTTTCAACCAACTTTCATCAAACTTAACAATTGCTTTATAAATGTATCTTTTTTTACATCCCTGGCCACACATTAACAAACTGAATTTCAAAAATTCCAATACAATTGTGGTATGAAGTCAGTCATGTTGCCTTTTTTACCTCTTCAAGTATTCGACTAACTTCAATTGAATAAATACACACTACTTGTGTTATATCAATAACTGCATTAATTCAAAATTTTGCTATATTTAAAGAAAATAAAGAAAGAGTGCTCTTTTGTGAGTCAGTTTTAATTCCATATTGTGTTAATAGGACTTACCTGGATTATACCAACAGATTACTACATATATATATATATATATATATATATATATATATATATGAAGAAATATAGTTTTAAGGTGTGCTATATTTATGGGATAAAGTGCTCAATATCAGAGATAGAGCGTATGTAAATGTAAAAGTGAACATTATAATCAACACTCAGAAGCAACACGCTGTTTCATGCTAAGTACATTCATCAGGCCACTGATAATTGCATCTAGCATGAAACAGCCTGTTGCCTCTGAGTGTTGATTCCAATGTTCACTTTTATATATATATATATATATATATATATATGTGTGTGTGTGTGTGTGTGCTTGTGCAAATATATAGAAAAATAGGAATAAACACTTTAGGTAAATAATCCGGAGTTCTTTAGTATTTTTGTTTTTATTTTTAAAAAAACAGTGCACCATATAAAAGTAGACCTTAAATTATAATTATTTTTTTTTTTTTTAAAAAAATATGATTCCTTATTTAAAAAATATATAATATATATATATATATATATATATATATATATATATATATATATATATAAAAAAAGAAAACACTAATATTCCATGGTTATAATTTATTACATTGGAATCATAATCACAATCCAAATCATCAGACCCACAAATCTGATGAATTAGATCGTTTACGATTCCAATGTAATTCCCATGGAATATTAGTGTTTCAGCCTTTTATATTATATTCTTATATCCTGGACATTGAGTTCTACCTGTATTCTATCCTCTTGGGAATTTATATATATATATATATATATATATATATATATATATATATCAAAGTATATAATATATATATATTGACCACTAATATTAATATATATATATATATATATATATATATATATTGAGAATATAATGGTGACATGCTTGAATACAATCTTCAGGCAACGACATGAAGATTGCATTCAAGCATGAAACAGACTGTCACTTTTCGGTGTTGAATTGTGTCCACATTGCTTATGCCCTTAAAAATTCCGGATCAAAAAATTCTACAACTAGAAAAAAATTATGAGGATTACAAATAAAAGATGTAAACAAAAACAGAAATACATGAACAAGTTTTTGTAAAAAAAAATGAAAAATTCATGAGTGCATGTACAAAACAGATTAAAAAAATGCAGGAATGTTGAAAAAATTGAAAATATATCAATTTAAATACAGAACCCCCTGAAGATTGCTTGGCACCAAGAAACTTTGGATTCAGGAGTTAAACAACTAAAATGGCTTTATTCTCATCTTTGTCGCCATATTTATTACAACATTTCAGCCATTGTACACTCTGGCCTTCTTCAGGTGGTTGAAATGTCAAATTGAACCCTTTATTTCACTTGCTGGGGTAGACTGTTCTAGTTCCATGTGCCATGTTTAATGGATGTCAGTTATCAGTTATTTCCTGTTAATTCCCTTCTCCAAGTTCTCCACTGCCTCAAGGACATATGGCACAGTGGATAAAGGCATTGGTTAGATCCAGTGACAGGACCCAAAGTTCCAGAGTTCAATACCTGGTTAAGGCAGTTGAGAACTTGGAGAGGGGAATTAACAGGAAATAACTGATAACTGACATCCATTAAAACATGGCACGTGGAACTAGAACAGTCTACCCCAGTGTGTGAAATAAAGTGTTCAGTTCAACATTTATACCAACTGAAGAAGGCCGGAGCGTACAACGGCCGAAACGCTGTAATAAATATGGCGAGAAAGATGTGGATGATAGTCCGAATAATGTAAATAATGTCATTTTTCTTGAAACATATCCCGCTGTCCAGAGAGGAATTGAATTTGTGATAAAGAGCAGTATGAAGTTGACATTATCATCAGCTGTAACAATTCACACAACTCACCTTGTATAAGTATTCCAACCCTTATGTGCATTTTTCTGTCTACCACATCTCCACGAGCATCCCAGATTGCTGGGTGATGGCTATTTTTTTATCAAATCACCAAGTCTAAACTGGTTACCACCCAAAGGTAGAGAGCAGTCTGAGCTGCTACTTAACCCATAGCTGAGGGGGAAAAGAAATGGATTCATACCTTTTTGAAGGACATTTTTGCAAAAGTGAACGTAACAAACTTGGTTGGAATTTGAACTGTGCTCACCAACTTCTCTTTTAGAGTCTTAATTGCACCACCAGCACACCCAGAAAAGCAACAACAAGAATAAAAACTACTAAGAAAATAAAAGTAAAAATGCTTCCTTTAAGTAAAAGAAAATAACTCATGGGGTCTCCATTAATTGGAGAAGAAGCTTTGGTAGAAAAATGAGGGCTTTGTCCTAGGCTTAATCCTCTTCTGTTAAAAGGGATTAATTTGTTTATTTTGGCTTTCAAACTTGGTTGTCCTTTGAGATCAAAGATTTAAGAGAGAAAAATTTTGGTGGATAAAAAGTAACAATAATAAAATGGTGTAAAACTAGTAAGAAAATAAGCTAAAAATAAAATAATTTACAAGTTCTAATTTTAGGGCAAAGAAGTATAACAAAGTGGAGAAAGTTTTCACGTGACATGTTTCGTCCTTAAGGACTTCATCAGACTAAGTTTATATTTATGTTGATGCAAATGCACATGTGCACGAATGAGACATGCTGGAAATTTCAATTTAAAGATGATTTCTTTTTATATGTTTTCATTATATAATTTAGCTGATTTCATTTAGATATTTTGATTTTTCTTTCCATCATTTTTCTTACTAAATATTCCACATTGTGATAATAGATCTGCCAAGAATTGCAAAACATTGTAAGAACCTGGGCACAAATTTATTTTTGATGAACGAGAGAGCAATACTTTCTAAGCATTTTAATTTTAGTGAATAATTTTCTCTTTTAATTAGAGTAGCATCTTTTAAAATCAAAATTTTGGTCAGTCTCATTACTAATGCATTTAACATGTTGTTTTGTAAAACATCCTTTTTTTGTTCATATAATCTTTTATTTAAATTCTTTGAGGTTTTTCCTATGTATATAAAAAAAGTTTTAATATAAATAAATCAAGATGACCTTCAAAATTTGGTTTGAATTTTGTGGGATGAGGAATTATTATTTACACTCAGACTATTATCCTCATCTTTATTGTTATTATCACAATGTTTCGGCCATTGTTCTTTCCAGTTTCTTCAGTTGTCTGTTCATTTGGGTAGCATTTAAGAAAGTTTGAATTGAACCCTTTATTTAATCTACAGGGGAAGATTGTTCTAATTTTGCTGTCCATGTCTAGGGGTATCTCGTCTTGTTCAGTACTTCTCAATTATCGCTCGACCAGTTTCCACTGAGTTTAAGTTTGTACTGCATGTCTCAAGGATTGAATTGCAATTACTGTCACCAAATTAAGAGCCAATCATTTAATCCATTAGATTAATGTCTTCAAAGTTCATCAGGTTTTAACGCTGGATGCTAGGAAATTTTAACCAAATATTGCCAAGATAGATTACATAGTTTACTTTTTTTAGGCTAATATTAAATTTAATTGCATTGTGCTGCCATCCATATTTATCTCACATGGTTTAACTTGTGTTAACAAGTATCACTAACCAGGCAGCTAGCATGAGTTTCAAAAACCTGATAATGCAACAAATCCCAATAGAACTGAAATGCCAAAAAACTAGCAACAGCAGTATAGTGGGTGGTTTTAAGTTCATCCATTTGTCAAAATGAATTCAGACGAGAGTGGTATCAGTGATGTTATAGATACATGGTAGTGTAACTGTGGCAACTCTGAAATTCAGACAGTTATTATTTAACAGTAGAATACTTGTTGGGGTTACAAAGATGAGGCCACTATCTCTGAAGTGACAATTGGTCAAAAAGAAAAGAACCTCTAGGGAATGACAAAAATAGCAACCATATAATGAATGAGAACACTGCATTAAATTACATTCCAATTCAATATAGGTGTTGCCAAGTGCAAAGTAATATAAGGTTAATCAGCATGAAAAACAGAAATGGCAAATCAAGTTGGAATTTCAGCTGTGGTTCAATTTGCACTAAAAATCTAGGAAAAGGCATGAATCCAACCCTCCATGTGCACTTTCCTAATGTCATATTAACAAAATGGATGAGTGAGTAACTGGAGTAAAACACTCTTCTCTAACTATTTTTCAGCAGAGATATTACATCCATTGTTAACCTTGACAAGGGCTTGTTATATGCACACTTATGTGTAAAAGTCATGATCACAAGTCCTGTAATCATCTAGGGTTATAGCTGTACAACATGTAACAGCAGTGGGTGTACCTAGAGTAAGATAGGCTGGATTTGAATTCAGAGTTGTCTTCCTTCTAGATTGGCTGCCACTCAAGTCTAGAGAACCCAGTTTTCCCTGTATAAGATAATGTTACATTTATATAAATTTTGTTTGTAATAATAATAAAACAGTAAATGTATATTCCACACCTTTTAGAAGATGAAGAACTGGATTATGTCCAGGAATATGTACATAGGTGATAAATTAAAAAACAACTAAAAACTTGGGAATAAAAAAAAACGCTCATAACATTAGGAAATCGTTTAGCAAAAATAAAAATATGATGAAAAGTACTTTGACAATATACTTAAAAGGTAAAGTGTATAATGAATTTCTAATGCCAGTTATGGGTATGAAAAATGAAAATTAACAAAATCACATGAAAACAAATACAGAAACACTGTGAAATGGAAAGAACAATGCCAGAAAGATTTAAAAAAACCGTCAACATGTATTGAATAACAGACCAAAATAAGAAATAACATAGAAGTGATGGAAGGAGAGAAATGGAGGTGAGTGAATCACGTCTTCAGAAGAAAGGATAACAGATGGAGCAAAAGGCTGCTTGATTGATACCTTGGAATGCCACAACTGGTTAGGAGAAAACATTATTTTTAATGTTCAATTGATCCTGAAATTTAAGGTTTATGTTCATATTACAATCAACATGGATATTTTCACAATTCCAAATTGCAGGGCAAAGTTAAAGACAGTGTGACATATTAAAAAGAAGTCAGTTTTATCGGATACATCAAATGAAGGATTTTTGCACAATAAAATTAATTAACCTTATGATGACACAAAAAATACACTAGCATAATATACTACCAAGTTGGATGCAAAAACTATTACTGTTAGTGAATAAGTGCATTCATTGCTGATGAATGAATTGAAAATTATGAATGAACAGGAGTCAAGCTGCAGAATCAGTAAAAAATAGAGGTTGAAAATTTCAAGTTTTTATTTTTTTCTTAAGTGTTTCACCCCAAGCAAGGCGGGAAGCCACTAGCACACAAGGGGTTACAGAGAGTTGGAGCTAGAGCAAATAGGAGTGATAGAGAAAAGGATGAAGAGAAGGATAGGGGATAGATCAGGGCATCCGGAGACGTCGATTGACATTACATTTGAATAGTTGGAGGTTATAACTATCAGGGAAACAGGGAAAGGGGAGAGAGTTCCACAGGCAAGAGGTGTGAGACATGAAGCTATTGGAGTAGAAGAGACAGCTACATTTAACAGTTTCGAGTGTGAAAGGGTGTGAGCGAGATGCCAGCCTAGTAGAATGCTTAAATTCATGAAGTCTGGGAACCAGCGAAAGCAGCTCTTCAGAACAGTTACCGTGAAAGTATTTGTAAAAAAGACAGATGGCGATGGCATATCTGTGAGAGAGCGACTGCAGACGAGATGGCAGATCAGGGCCAATTACGATGCATATCCGTCTCTGGATCTTATCAAGAACCTTAACCTTGAGACAAAGAGAAGGGGCACTAGATCATATATGACAGCAATACTCCATGCAAGGGAAAATGGTTGCTTTGTAGATTTGAAGGATTGACTCCAGCGAGAAAAATTTCCTGGCGTGGTACAGGGAGCCAACTTTCCTTGCAGTGGACGAAGCAATTGACTCAATGTATTTATTCCATCTTAGGTCAACAGTCAATGTGAGGCCAAGTAGTCGCAAAGAGGAGCTCTCGAGAAGTTAATGACATGAATGCACAGCATCTTTCTATTCACTTAGAAAACTCTTGGCTATTATTCAATCAATTCTGCCTTTCCCATCACTGCACATCCATAAAGCATATGCTGGTTATCTAATCTTTAAACAGTCAGGCTTCTTAAAGTCAACAGGGTTAGGGTTTAATTGCTTCTGTAACTCTAGTATTAATAATACTTGCTGTTTAACTTTTATTATTTTCCATTATCTGGAAGGTCCATTGTTCCTGTGTGTTTGTATACAGCCCTCGCATGAAGTTCCAACCAAAAGTTTTCATTAGGTAATGATGATTATTATCATTCATACTGAGATTATTTGGTTTGACTACTGATTATAAGGCATACAATTCTGGAGGTAGACAATGATGAATTGGAATAAGCCTAATTGGCCTGGCATCTCAGCTTCAGTCACTTTCCAACCATTGTTAAGTTGCTTTCCTGTGCCTTTTCTATAAATAATTTCATGATAAATGTTCTGAAGAACTCTTCGCTACGGTACCAAGACTTTATGAATTTAAGTGCAATACCAGATTAGTGACAACGTCATATCTATTTACAGTTGAATAGGTGAGATGCAACTGTAAGTTCTATGCTAAGAGTTTCACATTTCTCACTTGTGGAACTATTCCATCTTTTTGCTTCCCAGTCAAAATTGATCTTTAAAAATTTAAATGCAATTTCAATCATTATCTACTCTCTTAATGGTTACTCTTATATTGTTCTTGCTCCTTAATAATGCTTCCATTTTCTAATTCTTTCACAATCAATAACCATTTGTGAATTAGTGGCTTTACTGCCTTACATGGGGTGAATTCAATTAAAAAATAAAAAAATCTCATCAATATTTTGAGAAGTACAGCTTAGGCCTCAATTGGATCACCAAAATTGATCCATCCTTATTATATCTACTGTTAATTGTAGTTAGGTTGAATATAATTTCTTATTAAAAGCAGATCTGGCACAATAATTGGCAAGGTTATCTTATTTAAATTATTAGTTGTTATTTTTAGGTTTTCTTTGGATTCATTCTTTCTAGGAACCACCAAACCAAAACAGATGCATTTTTTTTTTAAAATGCTTGGGTCATATGTTAGGGGGGGATTGATTACCGTTTACCTTGTCTGTACGATACACAACAACTTGAATAAAACAAATGACTAAATGGAATAAACCTATTTAACTATCTCGTCACATCATTTGGCAATCTTCTCCTCTGTAAATATCATCAATTGTATGTTTTCTTTATTAATTCCATTTGGAGTCATATGTTTTATTTAAGTTGTTGTCTTCCTCCAAGACCTTGGGTCCAATAAACAGTCGTCAAACCAAAAACACAAGATGACAACTTGAATAAAACAGCTGAGTAAATGGAATAAGCCTAATTGACTAAAATAATGAGGCAATTTTGTCACAATATTTTGACAAGTATACTCCAGGCCTCATTGAACAATGGGATCACCATAAATAACCCATTCTTACTATTTTATCTAGTGTTAATTGTAATTAACTTGAATATAATTGCTTATTGAGGGCTGATCTAACAAATGTACTAGGTTGGCCAGAAATTTTTGACTCACTTAGGAAACAGAAAGAAAACAAAAAATCTTCGTATCGTTCTGGTGGAATTTCCAGGGTGTTTTGAGTTTATTCCACACAGTCGTGTGACTAACACTAAACTCTATTGCCAGCAGCTAAACCGCATATATGACAAACTAAAGAAGGAATATCCTGCATTGGTCAATTGAAGTCAGGCTTTGTTTCAGCAAGACAATCCAAGGACACACTGCCAGGTCGACAAAGGAAAAGTTCAAACAGATAGACGGTGTTGAGATTCGTCCAAAGGGGTGTAAGAACTGGTTGGGTGTTTGAAAGGGGGCACAAGAATTGGCTGGGGGTCTGAAAGGGGTGTAAGACCAGGTTTGGGAGCTTGAAAGGGGGAAAGAACCGTTTGGGGGTTTGAAATTGCGTATGAGAACTGTTTGGGGGTATGAAAGGGTGCAAGAACTGGTTGGAAGTTTGAAAGGGGGGGTGAGAACTGGTTGGGAGTTTGAAAGGTGGGGAGAGAACAGTTTGGGGGTTTGAAAGGGTAAGAACTGGTTGGGAGTTTGAAAGGGGGTGTGAGAAACTGGTTGTGAGTTTGAAAGGGGTGCAAAAAACTGGTTGGGGGTTTGAAAGTGGGTGTGAGAACTGGTTGGGGGTTTGAAAGAGGGGTGAGAACTGGTTGGGGTTTGAAAGGTGCAAGAACTGGTTGGGGGTTTGAAAGTGGGTGTGAGAACTGGTTGGGGTTTGAAATGGGGTGTGAGAACTGGTTGGGAGTTTGAAAGGGGGTGCAAGAACTGGTTGGGAGTTTGAAAGGCGGTGTGAGAACTGGCTGGGGGTTTAAAAGGGGTGTGAGAACTGCTTCAGGGTTTGAAATGTGTGCAAGAACTGGTTGGGAGTTTGAAAGGGGGTGTGAGAACTGGTTGGGGGTTTGAAAGGGTGCAAGAACTGGTTGGGAGTTTGAAAGGGGAGTGAACTGGTTGGGGGTTTTGAAAGGCGGTGTGAGAACTGGTTGGGGGTTTGAAAGGGTGCAAGAACAGGTTGGGAGTTTGAAAGTGGGTGTGAGAACTGGTTAAGGGTTTGAAAGGGGTGCAAGAACTGGTTGGGGGTTTGAAAGGGGGTGTGACAACAGGTTGGCAGTTTGAAAAGTGGAGGTGAGAACTGGTTGGTGGTTTGAAAGGGCTGCAAGAACTGGTTGGGAGTTTAAAGTGGATGTGAGAACAGGTTCGGAGTTTGAAAGGGGTGTGAGAACTTGTTTGGAGTTTGAAAGGTGGTGTGAGAACTGGTTGGGGGTTTGAAAGGGGTGCATAAACTGGTTGGGAGTTTGAAAGGGGGGGAGAGAACTGGTTGGGAGTTTGAAAGGGGGTGAGAACAGTTTGGGGGGTTTGAAAGGGGTGCAAGAACTGGTTGGAAGTTTGAAAAGGGGTGTGAGAACAGGTTGGGGGTCTGAAAGGGGGTGTGAGAACTGTTTGGGGGTTTGAAAGGGGTGTAAGAACTGGTTGGGGTTTGAAAGTGGGTGTGAGAACTGTTTGGGGGTTAGAAAGGGGTGTAAGAACTGGTTGGGGGTTTGAAAGGGGTGTGAGAACTGGTTGGGGTTTGAAAGGGGTGTGAGAACTGGTTGGGGGTTTGAAGGGTGCAAGAACTGGTTGGGAGTTTGAAAGTGGGTGTGAGAACTGGTTGGGGGTTTGAAAGGGGGTGAGAGAACTGGTTGGGACTTTGAAAGGGGGTGTGAGAACTGGTTGTGAGTTTGAAAGGGGGTGCAAAAACTGGTTGGGGGTTTGAAAGTGGGTGTGAGAACTGGTTAGGGGTTTGAAAGAGGGGTGAGAACTGGTTGGGGGTTTGAAAGGGGTGCAAGAACTGGTTGGGGGTTTGAAAGTGGGTGTGAGAACTGGTTAGGGGTTTGAAATGGGGTGTGAGAACTGGTTGGGAGTTTGAAAGGGGGTGCAAGAACTGGTTGGGAGTTTGAAAGGCGGTGTGAGAACTGGCTGGGGTTTAAAAGGGGTGTGAGAACTGCTTTAGGGTTTGAAATGTGTGCAAGAACTGGTTGGGAGTTTGAAAGGGGGTGTGAGAACTGGTTGGGGGGTTTGAAAGGTGCAAGAACTGGTTGGGAGTTTGAAAGGGGGAGTGAGAACTGGTTGGGGGTTTGAAAGGCAGTGTGAGAACTGGTTGGGTGTTTGAAAGGGGTGCAAGAACAGGTTGGGAGTTTGAAAGTGGGTGTGTCAACAGGTTGGCAGTTTGAAAAGTGGGGGTGAGAACTGGTTGGTGGTTTGAAAGGGCTGCAAGAACTGGTTGGGAGTTTAAAGTGGATGTGAGAACAGGTTCAGAGTTTGAAAGGGGGTGTGAGAACTTGTTTGGAGTTTGAAAGGGGGTGTGAGAACTGGTTGAGAGTTTGAAAGGGGGGTGTGAGAACAGGTTGGGGGTTTGAAAGGGGCGCATAAACTGGTTGGGGAGTTTGAAAGGGGTGTGAGAACAAGTTGGGGGTCTGAAAGGGGTTTGAGAACTGTTTGCGGGTTTGAAAGGGGTGCAAGAACTGGTTGGAAGTTTGAAAGGGGGGGAGAACTGGTTGGGAGTTTGAAAGGGGTGAGAACAGTTTGGGGGTTTGAAAGGGTGCAAGAACTGGTTGGAAGTTTGAAAAGGGGTGTGAGAACAGGTTGGGGGGTCTGAAGGGGGTGTGAGAACTGTTTGGGGGTTTGAAAGGGTGTAAGAACTGGTTGGGGGTTTGAAAGTGGGTGTGAGAACTGTTTGGGGGTTTGAAAGGGGGTGTAAGAACTGGTTGGGGGTTTGAAAGGGGTGTGAGAACTGGTTGGGGGTTTGAAAGGGGTGCAAGAACTGGTTGGGAGTTTGAAAGTGGGTGTGAGAACTGGTTGTGAGTTTGAAAGGGGGGTGCAAAAACTGGTTGGGGTTTTGAAAGTGGGTGTGAGAACTGGTTAGGGGGTTTGAAAGAGGGGTGAGAACTGGTTGGGGGGTTTGAAAGGGGTGCAAGAACTGGTTGGGTGTTTGAAAGTGGGTGTAAGAACTGGTTGGGGGTTTGAAATGGGGTGTGAAACTGGTTGGGAGTTTGAAAGGGGGTGCAAGAACTGGTTGGGAGTTTGAAAGGCGGTGTGAGAACTGGCTGGGGGTTTAAAAGGTGGTGTGAGAACTGCTTCAGGGTTTGAAATGTGTGCAAGAACTGGTTGGGAGTTTGAAAGGGGTGTGAGAACTGGTTGGGGTTTGAAAGGGTGCAAGAACTGGTTGGGAGTTTGAAAGGGGAGTGAGAACTGGTTGGGGTTTGAAAGGCGGTGTGAGAACTGGTTGGGTGTTTGAAAGGGTGCAAGAACAGGTTGGGAGTTTGAAAGTGGGTGTGAGAACTGATTAAGGGTTTGAAAGGGGTGCAAGAACTGGTTGGGGGTTTGAAAGGGGGTGTGACAACAGGTTGGCAGTTTGAAAAGTGGGAGTGAGAACTGGTTGGTGGTTTGAAAGGGCTGCAAGAACTGGTTGGGAGTTTAAAGTGGATGTGAGAACAGGTTCGGAGTTTGAAAGGGGGTGTGAGAAATTGTTTGGTGTTTCAAAGGGGGTGTGAGAACTGGTTGAGAGTTTGAAAGGTGGGTGTGAGAACGGGTTGGGGGTTTGAAAGGGGTGCGTAAACTGGTTGGGAGTTTGAAAGGGGTGGTGAGAACTGTTTGGGGGTTTGAAAGGGGTGCAAGAACTGGTTGGGAGTTTAAAGTGGGTGTGAGAACTGGTTGGGAGTTTGAAAGTGAGTGTGAGAACTGGTTGGGGGTTTGAAAGGGGTGTGAGAACTGGTTGGGAGTTTGAAAGGGGGTGAGAACTGGTTGGGGTTTTAAGGGTGCAAGAACTGGTTGGGAGTTTGAAAGAGGGTGTGAGAACTGGTTGGGGTTTGAAAGTGGTGCAAGAACTGGTTGGGAGTTTGAAAGGGGTGTGAGAACTGGTTCGGGGTTTGAAAGGGGTTGTGAGAACTGGTTGGGAGTTTGAAAGGTGGTGTGAGGACTGGTTGGGGGGGTTTGAAGGGGGTTTGAGAACTGGTTGGGTGTTTGAAAGGGGTGTGAGAACTGGTTGGGAGTTTGAAAGGGGGTGCAAGAACTGGTTGGGGGGTTTGAAAGGGGTGCAAGAATTGGTTGGGGGTTTGAAAGGTGGTGTGAGAACTGGTTGGGGGTTTGAAAGGGGGTGCAAGAACTGGTTGGGAGTTTAAAGTGGATGTGAGAACTGGTTGGGAGTTTGAAAGGGGAGGTGTGAGAACTGATTGGGGGTTTGAAATGTGTGCAAGAACTGGTTGGGAGATTGAAAGGGTGTGAGAACTGGTTGGGAGTTTGAAAGGGGGTGTGAGAACTGGTTGGGGTTTTGAAAGGGGGTGCAAGAACTGGTTGGGAGTTTGAAATGGGGCGTGAGAACTGTTTGGGGGGTTGAAAGGGGGTGTGAGAACTGGTTGGGGTTTTGAAAGGTTGTGCAAAATCTGGTTGAGGGTTTGAAAGGAGTACAAGAAATGGTAGCGGTTTGAAAGGAGTGTGAACAAGAGAAAAGTTTAATAATCACTGATATTCAGATATGGACAAGTATACATTTAAAAATCTCTTCCTGTGTTTAAAAGGTCAAAAATCTTGATAAAAAAGAAAATAGTAAATTTTTAAAACCAAAGATTAGAAAATATGAAAATTATTTTTACACAGAAATGTGGGGAGATGACAATAAATTATACCCACTTTCCCACTCCTGCAATCGGCAATTTAGAAAAAGTTTTAATGAATAATAACATACAAAAAAAAAGAACAATCAATCAATTTCAGAATTTTAAATACTTATTTCCCATCTTTTAAAACAATGATCCTTTAATTTCTAGGATTGAAGATTATTAGAAGGAATGTCATTTCTCTAAGAATTACCCATCTTGAAACATTAAAGCCATAATTTGTAATGACTAGTTTTTATCAGGAATCCCCTTTTGCTACTGAGTGCCATTTTGTTTCTTCCAAGACATTCTTGGCACAAAAGATTGAAAGTCCTTTTAAGAACTTTGAGTTGAGAATATTAATTTCTTCTTGAAATGATTTAAGAGATTCAAAATATCTACATTTATTTGGGCACCAATATTGATCGAAAAGGAAGTCAAAAATTCATAAATCTATTTAACATTTATTGACTAGCACATATCTTATTACTTTTGTGTTTATACGTGTGTTGTAGTCATCTCTAATGATTGGAAGAAAATGGTGAGCTTAAAACTAAAAGAAAAAAAGACAATTGTTTCATCTATGAAGGTCACTGTAGAAGAAGTACAAAGCAGGGAAATTTCAAGCTACATTTGTCATACAATGAGAGATCATGTGTAAAGCTACAGTAGAGTTAAGATAAATGACATTAAAGATATTTTTTCAGTTGGCCACTTGAGAAAAAATTCACATCATACCTCGCAGACAGTAACCTTGAGGTAAAAAGCAGTGACATTATTAATAGCATTTCTGTTTGGTACTTAGGTTAGAATATGTCTAGGCATGGAAAAATTTGTCTAATATCTAAAAAAGAAAATTAAAGAATTTGAAATGACAGAAATTAGTGAAAAACCTTTATGGAAATATTGATGATAAACAAAAACTTAAATTTAAAGACAGGAATTCAAGAAAAACCATTAAAATGCCAATTTTCATTAAAAATAATTTTAAAATAAGAGAATTTGGAGTCTAATATAACTCAGTTGGTATTTGTCAATATTTTTGAGACGAGTTATTGTAATTATTTACATTATTGACAATATTTGGATTGTTATCCTCAGCTGTTTATCCCAATGGAGAAAAGTGTTGGTTGAATCCAATAACTTGACAAATAGTTGTGAGTTCAATACCTAGTTACAGCTGAGGTGAACAAAAAAAAGAAATTCAAATCACCTGAAGAAGGCTGGTGCCTACAATGGCCGAAATGTCATGAATATGCCAACAAAGATGAGGACAAGAGTCTCAACTATGTAAATAGTGTAAATAATTTGGTTGGTACTTGTCACTTTGCTGATGACAAGATAATTAAATTTCAAATTTATTTGTCCATTTGAAATATTAGAAAATATATTCAGTTTAAATATATAAGGAATCATAAAAATGACTTCAACAGGCTTACACTCTTTTCCTGTTAACCATGGGTTGTTGCCAGAAAAGAAAATAAGAACTTGTGACACAGATGGCCATTTCTGCATTTATGTGTGTGTGTGTATTTTAATTCTATAAATGACCTAAAAACTATTTCTATAAAATTTTTTAAAGTTTTAAAATAATTTTACTTATTACCAAATAATTTCCAAAAGTTCAACAAAATTTTACAATTATCTGAAAATTTTAGGGTTTAAAAAATTTATATTATTCATTTATTTTTATTTTTTTATCCATCTCCCACTTTAATATTCGATTGCTCAGTTCATGGGAAGTGATGTATATATATGTACATTGAGTTTCAAAGGTTGTTATAGCCGGGGGTGGGGGGATAGTGGGGACAAGATCTCACTGTCTATAAAATGATTTTATGGAATGCATCTCAAATAGCTTCTGGCAACCAAGCACAGTTCCAAGCCAATGAATTTGCAAGGGTGGAAAACTGATGCTTCATAACCAGCTGCTTTGGGTAGATGGATCTAGGCAGCCAAAACAGGGGGAGGAAAACCTTGATTTTATACCTCTGCTGCCTTATCCAAATCATGGAAAAAGCTATGGAAGTAAATCCAGACAGGAAACCTGGAACAGAGCCCCGAAGATGGCTGGCTGCCAACAGTGACAACTTTCTGGCAACTCCTACAGACAAGCTGCCCCCAAATGTAATGCCCTGTATTCCTTTAGATCTTGTCAGTATGGTTGAGATGTGGGGCCATATAGTCTGTGCAATGTACGTACACTGTCTACTAGGTCACTCCAGTTTCACCACGAAAAGCCTGAATTCTGACCAAAGAGGGCACTATCTTTATTATCAGATTTTTATGATTATTAATGAATTTATTATGATTATTATAAGTCCTTTATCAGATTTTTATCATAATTGTATGAAACATCTGAATCAATCCAGGCAGATAATATTTAAATCACGTACAAGGTCAGAATGAAATCAGTTCAAATGATTGAGAAGAGCAAGGACAAGCAATTAGTTTTATAGATCATAGTAATAGGATCAATGATCATAAAATTGGTGCAAATTAAACCTTGTATTTGTGTTGAAATGAGGCAGAAAATAGTCTAAGCCTGAAAGTGATTTATAGACAGAACAGACATTTGGTTTAAAATGGAAATAGAGACGCATCTGTACCAGTTACCTTTACAGTGAAAAATAATGTCAAGGTGCGACTTACAAGGGAAAATTGAAAAACTTTTCTCCATCTCTTTTACTCTGAGGAGGAAAAAAGTAAAGTTGATTCAAAATTGAATAAGTCACACATAGTAATAGGATCAATGATGATAAAATTGGTGCAAATTGTATGAATTATCTTGACCAATCCAGGCAGGTAATATTTAAATCACATACAAGGTCAGAATGAAAACAGTTCAAATGATTTAGAAGATGAGTTTTATAGATTATATCCCTTTATCATATTATAACGTACATTATATAAGTTCCAAAGATTGTCATAACTGGGGGTGACAGTGGGGACAAGTTGTCACTGTTTATAAAATTCTTCCAGGGCATGCCTCTTAAATAGTTACTGACAACTAAGTCCAGCTCCAAGCTGGAGAATGAGCAAAGGCAGAAAACTGGTGCCTCTCAACCAGCTAGTTTGGGTAGATGGAGCTTGACAGCTCAGGGAGGCAAGTCCATCTAGGAGAAGGAAAACCCAGATTTTAAACCTCTGCTGCTTTGTGGTCATACCCGAACATGGAAAAGGCTATAGAAGTAAATCACAACAGAAAAACCAGAGTAGAGCCCTGAAGATGACTGGCTGCCAACAGTGACAACTTTCTGGCAACTCCTACAGCCAAGCTGCCCCCGAATGTAATGCCCTGTATTCCTTTAGATTATGTCAGTATGTCCGAGAGTTAGGGACATGCAGTCTGGGCAGTGCACAGCCTCCATACATTATCACCCAGATTTGTACCCTGGAGAGGTCACTCCAGTTTTACCACCAAAAAGACTGAAGTTTGACCAGATGGGGCGCTATCTTTATCTCATGAGATAAATAAATGCCTACCATTGCAATATTTTGTTATTAAGCTCAAATATTTAATAATGTGGTAGGGGAATTTCCATGGATATTTTACTGTTACAGAACTTCCCATGAGTTTATTCAATTATTAATTCAGTGGTGGAGGTACTGAACCTTGCAAGTTTCATCCGCACATTCACCGAATACTTTGTAATTGGAAAAAAAAAAAAAAAAAGAATACTTCTTCAAAACATAGGTATACATTTTATTAGTGCACAAATGAACGATGCATCAGTTGCACACAAAATTTCTATGTCCAAAGAAAAAAACATGACTTTCACACAAAAACAAAAGCATAATGAATATTTAGTGGAAATCAATGTGACTTTTTCTGTTGACTATCAGAGACAAGTTCAGAAATGTGTGGCTTCACCTTGACAAGTACCAAATCTCATATCATTTTTACAACAAAGTCCGTTCATTTTCTTCATTTTCATGTCTACCATCCTCAAAAAGAATTGCTCACAAACATATGAAACAAATGGTATGAGTACCTCAAGGGCTTTTTGAGCAATAAGTGGGTAATTCTATGATTTGGTGAAACCAAAATGTTAAGAGCTTTGTTGTTCAGAAAGAGTTGCTATTGAATCTGGTTCTGCTGAAGTTCAAGGATTTTGTCAAGGTATTCATTATTGACATCTGCCGCAACACTAAACATGAACGACTGTCTCATCCATGCTGGATATAACTCTCTGGTGGGGGAAGTATCTGTCGAGCTCTAAGTGCATGGCAATAACTTGCTTTTATTCCCCCAAGTACAGAAATGTCTCTGATTCCAGACATGTATTTGATCTTACTTACAAAGTCGTCCAACAGGGGAAAGCTTGTGAAGTTATCATTTTCTGTTCATCCTTTCTATAGTGATAGCTTTTTTTTGAAAAGCCTTCAGGTTTTCTTCTGCTTCAATGATGTTGACTTCATCCATCTGCATTTGTCGACTGTGAGTGTTGAAAATATTGGCCATGTACACCAAGAGAAGAATGAACTCAGAATTTCCAAAACAATCTGCATGACTATATTGGTGCTCTCATAAAAACAGGGCTAATTTCACATGTATGGAGAAAGCATGATTCACCACATTTCCCTGTAAGAATGGTACATAAGTACCTTGAATTCAAAGCCCATTTCATTACACAGCTATTTGAAAATACAATGCTTCATAGCATTATCTTTCACATAGTTAACACATTACATTACAATTTTTAGTATTGGTCCTGATGTGGCTTCTCGTTTTCAGTTGCTCTCTCACAGACGTGCTGTTGCTTCCCTCTGCCTTTTCTATAAATACTTTCATGGTAACTGCACTGACAAGCCACTTTTGCTGGTTCCCAAACTGCATGAATTTAAACATGCTACTAGGTTAGCATCTCAGTTCTACTCTTTCACTGTAAAAACGGTTAAATGTAGCCGTCTTTTTTACTCCAATAGCTTCATGTCTCGCACTTCCCGTCTGTGGAACTCTCTTCTTCTTACTTGCTTCCCTGATAGCAATTAACTCCAAATATTCAAATGCAGATACCTTGATCTATTCCCTGTCCTTCTCTTCATCCTTTCCTCTATCACACCTCCTTACTCTTGCTCTCACTCTTTGTAAACCCTTGTGTGCTAGTGGTACTCTCAACTTGCTTGGAGTGAAATGCTTAAAAGAAAAAAAGGACTTCTGCCAGTTTTGGAGGCAAAGTTTTTGTTGCCAACACATGTCCAGTGCAGAACATAGGGCATAACAATGGTGTGTGGTGCATCGATTTTTGCCAGTGCTCTAAAACCAGAGTTCATCCAAGCGTGACTGGAGCTCTGTCCAAACAAACTGCAGAAACCATATTCTATGAAATATTGTTTTCTCTGAAGATGTCATACACAAGTTTCTTCATGTTGGCTGCCTTGTTTGTTGTAAGAGGCTTACAAAATAAAAACTCTTCCTTCATCACATCATCTTTAACATAATGCATGAATGCAACAAGCTGGCATAGACTGGAAACGTCAGTGGTTTCACTAAGTTGAAGGTTGAATTTTGATGGGCTTGAAATCAGATCTGCAATGACTTGAGTCAAGACGCTATCACTCATGTTGTCTATTTCACTGCTGGTGTCATTTGAAAGAGGAATTTGGGTTAATATGTTTTTAGCAGCTTCTCTTAGTATGATATTTGTCATCTTCAACACTGCTGGTTTTACGAGTGTTTCACCAATGGCGTGTTGTTTGCCATGCACTGCAATCAGGTATGCAACTCTGCATGATGTTGTGAGGATTGGGTTGTCAATGGTTATAAAACTGAGAATAGACAGAGTAGCCTTTTTATCAAATCTGGCTCTCTTTACCTTGAATTAAGTGAGTGGTTGTATTTCCCATCTCCATGCACCTTTAGGAAATGTTCTCTTAGTTTTGCTGGTCTAATGCTATTGCTCAACTTGGCATTGCAAATCATTCATTGAAGACAATGACTTCTATCACCATTCCATTATACGTGTAAATCCATATTCTACGTATCTGTTCAACCACTTTCATTTTTTGCTTTTCATTTTACTTAGTATAAAGGGATTGAAAAATTAGTCAGGAAATTATAAATGACATGCTATCAGGACAGTCACAAGTCGACTATTGACTGCCCATGTTCCCTGAAGGACAGACACCAAGGCCAAGTGATGTAACTTAATGTAGTATAATCAGCTGCAGCCATTATGTGTGGATGAACAGAAAGGACACACAGATACTGTGTGTGCGTGTGTGTGTGTGTGTCTTGACATCTGCTAAACCCCTGAGAAAGACGCATCGAAACCCTGGGGTTCGATCAAACCCAGTTTAAGAACCACTGGATTAACTGAAGAATTAAGATTCATCAGTCAGTTATGTGTCATACGTGATACACATTTAGGCGATCATGTATCTTTCGATACATGACTGACGAGGTAGATTTTTTCCCATAGTAGGTTGCCATTTCTTTCTGCAGTAGACCAGTTGCCATCCAAGGTTATAGAACCAGGTCTGTCCTGCTATTTATCCATAGCTAGGTGGGGGAGAAAAGAGGATTCATACCTTTCCCAAGGGTATTAACATATAAGACTGGAATTCAAACTTGGCTCTCTGATTCCTTAGTTCGAGTTGTTAGAAAATTAAAATAGGAAAATTGTGAAATTTTCACAGGTCTTTCTAGTTTAAAATGAAGACAAACAATATGCAAATCTTGAGACTAAATTTTCTGATCCATGAACCATTATTTGAAAATGAATTGAATGCTTTCATCACAAATGATTTAATAATGGCTGGCTACTTGTTTCTGAACACACCTGTCAGCTAAGGTGGCTAAGCAATCCTTGTTGCAGATGCCTGCTCAGGTGGTGGTTTATACTGCAACTATGATGAACAGATTTTAGTTACAGTTTCTGGAAGAGCATGCATCATCTGGCATGATCAACAGTTTGAACAAGGCCAGTGTGTTCAAACCCTCAGTCACAATGACTTATGTCATTGTGCTAGCAGAACCATTGTCAGATTCTGAACAGTTGTGTCTACCCAATTTTAATCACAAGGTTACTCCTGGTATGGTTTTCAGACACTTTCTAACAGTGCCATATGCTGGGATCACCTCCCCTAGACTAACAGCATCAAAAAGTCATCTTTCTGATAAATTGATCATGGTGAGATTCAAATTGAAGTCTCATGGTCAGAAGACGAACATTCAAACCACTCAGCCACACACCCATATAAATCATTTGACAAATGTCAGCAACTCACCTGTTGTAATTGCGACAATTCTCATCAAACATCAGTAAAAATGGTTCAAGTGCATTTGTTTTGGTGACATAATGGTAAAATATTCTCAAAAGAAATGGTGTTAAGCTTGGTGTCACTTGTCACTCTTGTTCATTATTTACTTTTCATCCTTTCCATTCTTTTGAACAGGAGTAGAGGTTTATCCCTTGTTTCCTGTTTACGATCAGGATTGAAGTCTACTTCCATGCTATACTTCTAATGTTTCCGACTGAACACTGAAATTCACTAATTAAATCTTGATCTCTTCATGTTTACAGGTGGCTGTTGTCTTTCCTGCATAGTGTCATGACCTTCACTACTTCCCTTTACTTACACTCATACAACTCCACACAGCAACCCCCTACCTTGAGTGGCTCTTGGCCTTTGTATTGGGTAAATATTAGTCAAAAAATGGTTATGATGAATAAGCTGCCATATAAGTGAAGAAGTGGAAATAGGATGTGTAGATTATGAGGATAAGGAGGATAGATAATGATTGACCCTTGACCTGAGATGTTAAGTTTCATATTCAAAGAAGCAACTATGGCAGAGTCCTCTCACCAAATAGCAGTTCTTGAGAAAAAACATTTGAAGCCATTGGCCACATATCAGTGTATAAAGGCATTCCCCACATGTCAATGTAGGTAGGTATACTCCACATATCAGCGTATGAAGGCATTCCTACATTTCAGTGTATGTAGGTGTACCTCACTTAGCAGTGTAAGAAGGCATAGCCCACATGTCAGTGTATGTAGGCATACCTCACATGTCAGTGTATGTAGGTGTACCTCACTTAGCAGTGTATGAAGGCATAGCCCACACGTCAGCGTATGTAGGCATACCTCACATGTCAGTGTATGTAGGTGTACCTCACTTAGCAGTGTATGAAGGCATAGCCCACATGTCAGTGTATGTAGGCATACCTCACATGTCAGTGTATGTAGGTGTACCTCACTTAGCAGTGTATGAAGGCATAGCCCACATGTCAGTGTATGTAGGCATACCCCACTTAGCAGCGGATGAAGGCATAGCCCACATGTCAGTCTATACAGGCATACCCCACTTAGCTGTGTATGAAGGCATAGCCCACATGTCAGTGTATGAAGACATTCCCAACATATCAGTGTATTAAGGCATACCCCACGTAGCAGTGTATGAAGGCATAGCCCACATGTCAGTGTATGTAGGCATACCTCACATGTCAGTGTATGTAGGCGTACCCCACGTAGCAGTGGATGAAGGCATAGCCCACATGTCAGTGTATACAGGCATACCCCACTTAGCAGTTTATGAAGGCATACCCCTCATATCTGTGTATGAAGACATTCCCAACATACCAGTGTATTAAGGCATACCCCACTTAGCAGTTTATGAAGGCATATCCCACTTAGCAGTTTATGAAGGCATACCCCACTTGCTACTCTGTTGCTATTTCTACGGAAAGTGTTCTGATTAGCTACATTTCTTAGTTCCACTAATTCTAACCCTAACAGTTAAGATACCCCCCCACCATGACATGTACAAATCATTCATAATTCCTTTGTATTTTACTGGTAAGAATGAAATTACTCCCAAATACTGCTACTTTGTGATAAAGATTCCCAAGAGGATGCTTCCCCATTCACTACAATTTTAACATCTTCAAGTCGAGGGTCAACTTTTATCGATCCAACATGTCTTCCTCTCCTTTCATTCATACAACAACATCAGTTAGTAAGCCTCTACCTTGAGTGGTTCTTTTATTTGTTGAATATTTTTTTTAAAAATATAACTACTTTTTCACATGTTTAAATAACTTGGTACAGTTTTAAGAAAATCTAATTAAGTGGATTATTTGACTTAGATAATTCCACAAATTTTTTCAGCTTCCCTCAACTGATTAGTTGTAATGTGAAATGTCAGCTGACAACAATGGTTTCTATGAATACTGCAGGAAATAAGATTGTAACTAATTTTGCCAAACTTAAAAATTATTAAATTCTCTAAAAATTTGAATATTTCTTTTTAATTATTAAATTCTATAAAACGTTTAATATTTCTAAAAATTATTAAAGCATATGCAACAGAAATAGATCTTTCTTGTACATAAATATATATTGGATATTATTATTAACAAATGTCTCAATCTGACATTAATATTTGAATTAAAAGTTCCTTTTTATATAATTTTTTTATTCATGAGACTAATCTTTCCCACTTTTGGGATAAGAAGCTGGGATTTTGTCAGCTGGGTTTTTTTTTGTCATGGATTTGTACTGAAGATGCTAGAAATTCTTTGCTTCATGTTTTGAAGATTTTTTCAGTGTTTCGAATTCCAATTGAATCCATTGCATTCGCATATGTGCTAATACCCTTGGGAAAGGTATGAATCCTCTTCTTCTCCCTCCAGCTAAGGGTAAATAGCAGGACAGACTGGCTTATACCCTTGGATGACAACTGGTCTACCACAAAAAGAAATGGCAACTTACTGCGGGAAAAAAATCTGCCTCATCAGTCAAGATACATGATCGCCTAAGCATATATCACACATGGGACAAATCTGACAAAACTGACTGATTTTTGAATTTTGATTTCAACATTTGAAAACTGTTGATAGAATTATATTTCAAAATCTTAAATTAAAATGAATTCTTCTGTTGTGCAATTTGGGTAATAAAATCACTTATACACCCAAGAGATTGTTAAAGAATATGAAGAAAAAAACATTATTCAGGAGAGAGAGAAGAATAAAAGAGAAATTAAGAAGACAAAAGATAACAATTGACATTGCATTTCAAGTTTTGAAGATCAAAATTAATTGGGAAATAAGAAGCTGGAAGAGAGTTCTACAAGAAGTAAGATGAGCAAGAGAAGAAACTGTCAGCATAAAACTTATGATTACATCTAGCCATTTAAACTGTAAAATGATGAAACCTTACCAGCAATCTAATACTGTACTTAAATTCGTAAAGCCTAGCTATCATAGATGAAGGTTCATCAGAACAATTACCATGAAAGTATTTATAGAAAAGGCACAGGGAAGCAATGGGGAAGTAACTGAAGCTGAAATGCTAATAACATTGGAGATTATTATAGGCATTTTATTAAAAATCTCTAAATAGAAGCACCAAACCAGATGTGGTAGTAATATTCAAAACTTGGATGGATGGTAGACTTATTTAAATATATAAGATTGATTCTGTCAGGAAAAAATTATCTAGCATGATTCAGTGAACCAACTTTTCTAGCAGAAGATCTAGCAATTGATTCAATATAATCTTTCCATGTCAGTGTAAACCGTTAGCTGGAGAAGACACAATGAGTCCCTCTTCTGAAGGCTGGCATAATGTTATCTCATACAATTTAAAGAAAGCAGTTTCATTTTGGAGTCATTAAAATGATCAAGCCATTCTTTGCCCCAGTTAACAACAGATTGCATGTAATGGTTGAAATCAGCTGCGAATTTGACCTTATCAAACTGAACAGGAAAGTCAAGAAGAGTAAATAGTTGTGACATCAGCATAGATACTAAATTGAGAACTGATGACATCAGGAAGGTTGTTAAGGAAAAATGCTTTAAAAAGAAAAGGAAAACAATAAAAAAAACAATTGTATTCAAATAATAAAGAAATTATTTTCGACTTGATCAAACAATGTCAAATTAGATTTGCAATGTCTTAAAAAAAATGTGCAGAAAAAATAAAACGATACAAATGTTGGAAAGTCTGTCTATATTTCTGAGATGAGGTATTATGTACATTATGTCCATTATTCGGACTATTGTCCTCATCTTTGTCGCTATATTTATTAAGTTTCGGTCGTTGTACACTCTGGCCTTCTTCAGGTGGTTGGAATGGCGTTCTTCAGGTGGTTGGAATGTATTCCAACCACCTGAAGAAGGCCAGAGTGTACAACGGCCGAAACGTTGTAATAAATATAGCGACAAAGATGAGGACAATAGTCCGAATAATTTAAATAATGGAAATGTTGGAAAATATACTTTTCTTATTTATTTTATGATTTGAATGAATATGACCTTAATTTCTCTGAGTGGTTGGTGAGATTGATTTATAATACAAGAAAATGACAAACTGGACACTTTATAGGCCCAAATTTTCATCAGTTCATAATTTCAAAGTACGGGTGCTTAAAAAGATAATAAAAAAGATAAAGTAGCCTTTTTTTATATTTGCAATAAGGAATTCGTTGTGTTACGAAAAAAACAGGTCCTAACCCTTTACCTCGATGAAATAAACTTTTCTTTTTAGACTTCCGTACTATAAAATTGCATAAAAATATAAAGTCGGACACAAAATCAGGGTCCAGTTTTTTAACAGTAGTGACTGTTTCGGCCATAAAGTCAGGGAACATTTTATGTAAAAACGAAACCCTTCATGAGAGCCTTTTCTACTTTTTTCTCTTTAAAAATGAACAGTCTCAAAAGAAAAAAAAAGGCCATTTTTATAAAGAGAAAGACAGACAGCAGAATAATATTTCGTAAAAGAAAAGAAAAATGAATTAATTCTAACAGAACTTGACCGAATAAGACTAAAAAACTGTCAATGATTTGATTTCTTAAAAATTATGAATTGATATGAAGCCGAAGCGGAGGTCGGGGTTAAAGAGGTAAAATTTTTAAAATCCTTAAAATAAAATGCATTTTTTCTGTAATTAAATATCTGACTAAATTTGTCTCGATTCTGATTTAAAATTAAAACGAATAGAAAGACGAATAAAATACGGAAGTGTATAATAAGCAAAACTTAATTTTAATTTAATACAAACCCCATTCATTTTTTTTTGTGTAGCATTCAAACAATAGAAGAATATAGTACTGTAATAATAATAATGGTACGATTAGTAGCCGTTTCTAATCGATGATGATACATAAATAAAAAACAAATGATTTCTGCAAAATTTAGTTCTGTTCGTTTTCTAAGATATATTTTCTTTGAAGTGAGAGGAAAAAATTTAAAGGATGCTCTCTAAAATAATTATTTAAGAAATAAATGTTTTTTCGCGCGAAAAGAGCAAAATAAAAAATTCATTTTCAATGAAAATAAAGAAGTAATTTATTGTAAATTTAAAAAAAAGGAGGGATCCCTAATTTTTAAAGTCTTTTTCAAGAAGAGGGGAAAAAAAAAAAACAAAAAAAAACAGATTATGGTCACGTGACAATGTTGTTATACAAAAAACTTTTTTACCTGGTCTCATATTTTAGGTGAATGAAGAAAAACGAAAGACATCAAAAACATCAATTTTTTTTTTTTTTTTAGAATCAAGTGTTACGCATCTTGAACAGAACATAAAAAATTGAGACTGGAATAAAAAAAATCCTTTTGTTCTCGCTATGAGCAAAACATGGAAATGTTAGAGATTATTACATTTTTAAATCATTTTACAACGATGAACCAAAAAGGTTTCTTTCTCTCTTCTTTTGTTGAAAACAACACCTGATGGCCTGGTTGTTTCTCATTCAATCGACCTGATGAAAGGATATCATTAATATTTTTTGAGAAAATGTGCGGGGAAAAAAATTACTCCTCCCCACAAAGTGTAGAAATCTTAACAACAGTGAAGAAAATTTAAAAAATAGAAGAATTTTGAAAATGGTTGTTTGCGGCACGTCTGGTAATTATTCAGAGACTGCTGCAAAAATATCAACAAGGTTTCGAATCTAAGAACGAAAAACAAAACAAAAACAAATTCACGTGCCAATGACCTCAGAGGTCAGCATTTCAATTTGTTAATAATAACAACAACTTTAAAAATTTGACTAAAATTATTTTGGCGATAATGAACTAAATTATTATATCATTATATTATTTGTTTTAAATAAGAATAGATTTAAAAAGACGAAAAAAAAAGAAAAGGATAAGCGTTTTTGAAAAGTGAAAATAAGTGTGGGTGAGTTGCTATTTTTGGATAAGAATTTTGGATAAGAATTTTTTTTTTTTTAATTAGAAAAATAAATTTAGAATTAAAATTTAAATATTTGCAAACGGTTCAAACCAAAACATACCACTGTGATTGGCTTTGCCATTTTTAAAGATGCTTTCTTGTGATGAATAATATTCCTCTTCTTGTCTCTCCATTCATAAATGATTGTGAAAGAAACGAATCGGTTGCAAATGTTGTTTACACGATACTGGGCTCTTCCTTTATATTTGTTTACGCTTCCACATATATATATATTTTAACCTGAATTCAGCAAAAGTGCAATTCATGCCCGGGTTGGGGAAATACTTTTTGTTTGGAATAATCAATTTCGATGTGTTACAGCAAGCATTTAAAGAGAGTGAATGGTTCGCTTACGTCACTTGGCTAATTGATATTCATGAACTTCGATTGGATGAGAACGTGGGTGTGCAAAAAAGCCCCCGTTTTCGATACCCGCTTCCTCGTTATTTACCAAAATATCACGACTAACCTGACACAAGGCAATAATGGGGAGTGGGGTATGGACATTCCTTTCTTTTCACGTCACCCATTCATCCAATATTGATCTTTTTCATTTCTCATCAAATAATTATTTCTAGCCTTTCGTTCTTTGCGTTAATCACCAACGACAATGACATTGTTGTAATTATTACAATGATAAAACAATGTCATTGATAATTCTTTACTTGTCTACTTCACAATATACATAGATAATTCAATTATCGTTATGATATTCATTGTTCAGGCAAGCTAAGTTGCTTTTTTTATAATTCAAAAGAGAAAAAGCCCAAAGGATTTGTAGTACACATCTTTAACAGCCTTCAATCAATACGGTCAAAAAAACAAAACAAAAAACAAAACAAAAAACAAAAAAAAACAAAAAAAAAACACAAAACAAAACAAAAAAACAACAACAAAAAAAAAAAAAACTTGTGATTTTAGGCGCCTTTTTTGTTCCTTGACCTTCAACCTTAAGAAAAAGTTTCGAAAGGGAACTGTGCTAACTCGTAAATACGAAAACAATTATTAGGTTAGTTAGGTACCTCCAAAGAAAAGTGATATCTAAAGTTCAAAATTACTTAAACCTTGTATATTGTTGGTTTTTGGAGGTACAAACATGATTGTTTTAAATTTAAATTAAAATGCATTTTGAAAAATTAAAAAAAAATTCATTAAGCTTTTAATTTCAAACTAATAATATTTCTCATAAGTAAAAAAAAAAAAAAAAAAAAAAAAAAACCCTTGCTGTATTTCAACCTAAATAAATTGATTGGAATAAGTATTTTTAAACGCTAAAAAAAATCGTCCATATTGACAAATCTGTCAACACATCATAATTCCCTTTATTATAAATCTTTCAAAAATAAAATATACTTATTATAACTTTATTTGAGGAAAATTAGCTAACATAAAATTTAATTAATCTGAATTTAAACAATTACTTACTTTTAGCTTAACATATCGTAGAAAAGCATTTTTAACATGGAGTTGGGTGTTTTTATCAGGTGTTCACAACTCATTCGAATGACTTTGGCTTGGGAATTTTTTCTGCAGGGGATATAACTGTAATAATTACAAAAATAACATGAACCCCTTTTCATATAATGTTTTTAAATATTTTAAGTAATCTAACATTTTATTGAATTTTAAGGTACTTTAGTTTTATAGTCTTACTTACGAAGATGCTTGTTGATGAAATGTTAAAAAATCACCAATAAACTTAAAATTTACTATAGTTACCACTCTTACTCTATGAAAATATCATATATGTACAGCCATATTTACAAAAATCAGAACATCTATACACATACACAAAAAAATTGTTTTTAAATTCTTAAAATACTGGGGTTGCTGAATTGTAAATATAGTTTTTATTTAATAAAAATATCACCTAACCACTACAAATTAATACAGAATTTTAAAAGATTTAAAATTTTATAAATTATTATAATTAAAATTTAAAAAAACAGTGAAAACAGTTCTTGTGAAAATTTCTTATTCATAGAAAATTTTTTTCTTAAAACAATAGTATCTATAATATTATTATTCATTAAAAACAATTACAAGATTTTGTAATTAAATACTGTCTTAGTCTTACTGCATTTTTTATTCAAAGCTGATTGTCTGTAACTTTGGGGTATGTTTGACCAAAAAAAAATGAAGATTTAAATTCACCAAGAACTTTTGCTTATATCTAATATAAACATTAAGTCCTAAAAAATTGAATTTCTCAAAATTTCATAAAATTTGATAACTGGAGGAAGTGGATAACAGATGTAAAAAAAATATTTTACCAAGAATTTCTAAAAAAGAAAAAATCCGAAAATAATTTAATTCATCTTTTAATAAGTCCTTAAAGTTTCATTAAATTCTGACAATTATCAGATTTTTGCAAGAATTTCCAAATCAATGTGTTTTTATGGTCACCTGTTAACAAAAACAAAATTTTTGGCTATGAAGGATTAAAAAATATATTTTAATAATCAGAAAACCATTTGATCTTTCCTCTTAATAATAACATAAAGATTTTGACTATAAAAGTTTGTCTTTATTAAGTTTGGGGAATTTTTCCATGATGATTTTTAGTACCTACATAAAATGAATATTACTTTGATCTATTATCCTACAATAAAAATTTCTTGTTTTAATTTTAATTTTTTTGTTTGCACTTATTTTCTGGATTGAGATGATAGCATTCTATACTACAGGTCTACTCATGGTGCAACTAAGAACCAGAACTGGAGACTTATTTCAAATATTTGAATTTCAGAAATTTTTGGAGAAAGATTAAACAACATTCTTAATAAATTACTTTTACATTAATTTTATAATATAAAAATATATATATTATTCTATTTTATGTCCTTTTAATGGTAAACTTTTTAAGGGTAAAATTAATCATACATATTTTTTGTTTAAATACCTTTTAGAAGAGAAAGCATAAAGAAATTCATTTTTAGAAAAAGGTTAAACAACAATTTAATAAATTGCTTTTTTGAATTTATTTTGTAATGAAGGTAATGAGAAAAATGGAAAATTTATTAATGATCCATCTCACCAGAGAGCATATCCTCTCTTTGGCTTCCTCAGGTTAGAATAAAAGAAACACAAAACTGTGTGCAAAGAAAATGTCAATGTTCTTTTAATGATAATTTAAACTTCATCATACACATATTTTTTTTCCTTTTTTTTTTAATACATTTAAAAAAAAAGCATAATTTACTCATAGAAAATTAAAATTCATCATCAATGTTTATGAATACCAGTACCAAAAAGAAAAATATTAAACTGATTTTTGTGATGAATGAACACATTTTTAAATATTATGGTGTAAAAAGAGAATTTAAGAAAAAGGCTTTGGAAGGAAAATCTGTTAAAAATCAAAACAATAAATATTCAAATTAACTTTCTTGAGTTTTTGTAACATTTGCAAGAAGACAAGTAAAGATTGGGTGAATAAATTATTTCTTTAAAGCAAATAAAATTATACATTTTTTTTTTGGTTACTGTCTTGTTTGGATCTTTGAAAAATTTTGCTGTGTAAAAAGTTACGTTATGATACAAGAACTGTGGTTAAAAATTAAACATTTGGGATACTGATCACATGCACGCATGCACACACACACACACACACACACACACACACACACACACACACACACACACACACACAAGTTTCTGTTTATCTTAAGTGTATTTGCTTTTATGAATAAAAAAAGTGAAAAATATTAACTTTAAAGGAAAAATGTTAAATAAATTTCCAAGTTACAAGATCAAAATTCCTAAATTAGATTTTTTAGTGAATTTCATACACAAAGATTATTTTTGCAATAAAAATAGTAAGTCCAAAGCATAGAAATAAATTTTATATTTATTTCAATTAAATAAACTAAAGTAATTCCAAGTGTAAAATCAAAAATTTCTTTCAATTTCTTAAGGTGACTACAATAGTGAAATATTGCAAACCTAAAACTGCAACTAAAATGTCTTGCTCACAGTGGAATAAGGAGCTTTTGAATTAGGTCCCCAATTCTGGTCCTGAGTTGCATCATGAGTAAGCTTGTAGTATAGAACATTATGATTGAAACTGAGAGACTTTTTCAGTGTAACTAAACTAATGATTTGAATCCTGATGAATTGAGTGCAAAACAGAATTAGAGCAGAAATAGAGCAAGAACAATGTGGCTTTGTGAAGGAAACTGGTACAAGAAATGTGGTATTTATGAATGAAATGATATTAGAAAGAGCAATAAAAATGCACAAGGATGTTTGCTTATGTTTTATAGATTATGCAAAACCATTTGATAAGATACAGCACAAAGATCTATTTGAAATGTTCAAGAAACTCAATCTATTTGGAAAGGATGTTAGAATAATCCAGAATTTATACTGAGAGCATATGGATAGAAAACAAACTGAATAGGTACACAAAAATCAAAAGGGGTCGTAAGACAAGCATGTGTCTTCTCTCTAGATTTATTCAACCTCAACAGCGAGGTTATCCTAAGGAACCTGGAGACTCTAGCAAGATTTATTATTGGTGGGCATAATTTGGACAATATAAGATACGTAGAGAAGATTGTGTTGTGTTTTTAGGCACAGAAAGAAAACTACAGGACCTCCTAGACAAGGTGATAAATGAATGGGGAAAAACGAAGAAAAAGGGAGCATGATTGTAATGTGGTATCCATCCCAGTAGCGTGCAGAAGAGGGGGTGGAAAGAGTTTGTGATTGCCCGGTCATCCATATCAGGAGGGCAACCAATCAAAGAGTGACATGTTTCATAAAATGTCTTCCTTTCTTATATTTCTCAGTAATGGGCCCTATAGCCCCCCCCCACCACCACCTACTTATGTCTTAGTGGCATATAATTAAGGAGTTGGCTCCAATCATCACTAAACCTCTGCATGTCACTGATCCTTCCTCTTCCATAACAGATGAAGTGAGAACTGAAGGCAATGGAAATATGGTTCTACAGAAGGATACTGAGAATTCCATGGATGTAGTGAGTAAGCAACAGAAAGAACACATACTCTGTATCAGAAAGAGTTAGCTTAAATTTCTTGACTACATGATGAAAAAGGAAGGCTTGGAAACCTTAACTCTCACAGGGCCTATCGAAGGCAAGAGAGATAGGGGGGAGGCAGCAAGTCACCTACCTGATGAGCTTGTGTAAATGGAATGGGTGATGAGAGGCTTGGCAAAGAGAGAAACACTGCCTAGGACTATAAATGATAGGAAGTTGCGGAGAGCCATGACTGCCCATATCCTGAAGGAGTGAGACACATAGAAGAAGACAATGACAACTTACATAAAAGTTTTAGAAGTTTAGGTTTCAGAAAATGGAAAATGAAATTTTCTAATTTATTTTGAACATTAATGGTTTTAGACAAATGATTTTGCTCAGACCAACAGCATTGTCATAGATTGAACTCAGAAGGAGAAATATAGTCGTCTATTTAGATCTCAGTTTCAGTAAAAAGTGGGGAGGCTGAAGACCCCCCCCCCAACCCTGTAGTACTATGGATGATTTATTAGTTGCCATGCCATCATTTTAGGGGCCAAAGAAAAGCGATGAAGATAAAAATAAATTTTAAGTAGTCTGGTGTTTATCAATTTTTTTTTTATGTATGAAAATATTTAATCTGCATTGTTAAAGATATTTATTTATTCTGAAATGAGAGGAAGATTGATGCAAATCAATTTTCTCAGTGAGATGTGCCTGTCCACTTTAAAAATTCCCAAGCCTGACCTGAAATATTGTATTCTAAATTTAGATTGATTGATCTTTATGGGTTATCAACACTTTGCAGGTTATTTAAAGTCAGAAAATAGTTTTCTTTGCATTTTAATAATTTTTGGGAGATAATAATGATTTTCTGATACAAGTCCTACTATTTAACCCATAGCTGGGAGGAAAAGAGGTGAATTCATACCTTTCCCAAAAGTATTTCTGTATAAGTGAATATAAGGAACCTGATGAGAATTGGAACTTGGTTCTCTGATTTTCAATTCTGAGCCATTATCCATTATGCCCCCTGTACATCCAAGTTTACAGCACCTGATATTCCCAAGCAGTCACCCATCTAGTTACTGACTAGACTTGATGTAGCTTAATTTCAATTTCAACACAAAATGAAACCAAAAAATTTGTCACAATGTCTGATCCTAATTGGTGGGTGAACTTCTTACCTCTGCCATTATCCTTGACTGTTCAATGCCTTCTCGCCCCGCCACCCCAGTGCACAGTAGGACAAAGTTGTTTATTGGGTTAGTGTTATTTTGTGACTTGCACCAATTCTATCACATTGTAGACATCGTTTTTATTTTGGCTCCCTCTCCTTCTAATTGAAATTAGAATTGAACAAAAACAAACATATCACAAATCTGTTCTTTGACATTTGTTATTTAAATAACAAGTTGGTCCAAACATTTATGACTAGAAAATGAAAGAATGTCAAGTTTTTAGTACATCGTGGGTCATTAATGCAATTCAACTTTTTATTGCTTCCAATTGAATTTTTCCAAACACTCTATTATTGGTGCTTAATTCTTCAGTATGTTACCATAAATTCTCAAAATGGTTGTTGAAGACTGACAAGTGGTGCTAACCAATGAAATACACCAACATTGTCTCCAGTTTCAGGTTCATCTGATTCTTTGTTCTGGATCAAAATCCATGACTGATATGTTTTTAGGTGAATGCTAGCATAACCTTATTCAATATCTCTAGATAAAAATTTACAATCTGTAATTTCCTTCATTCAATGCAAACCCATTTCCAGACATTTCCAGACATACTACTTCATACCATGATACTATCTACCTTCTTCTTGTATATGCTTTATTTCTTCAGAACATGGATAATCATGGCTCTCCCCAACTTCTTATCTTTCACAGCTTCTTTACCAGTCTCTATTCTGCCAGCAATACTTTGTTTACCTATACTATGTTTAATTGTCGCTCTAATGTAAGGTGGGTGATAACTCTCTCCACTTTTAAAGAACATCTGACCATCAAACCAAAAATGTTAAATTTTGATTTATTATTGTTTAACTGTTTACTTACAGTCTCAGTCTTTATTATCCTTAGTGAAGTTGGCAAATGTTTGCAGGAAACTTGCATCTTTTCTATTATCCATTGTATTTTTTCCCAATATTCGTTGAAAGTTACAGAATTTTGGTCAAACTGTTTAGGCTAGCAATAAATGCTTACAAGCCAAAATATAATACATTTATCCATTCAAAATGGAATATACTTAAATGTGTAGGGATTCAAAAGACGATTATCTCCCTTTGGTTGAAATGAAGTCATATGTGACTAATGCTTAGTGATGTCCCTACATAGTAACAAAAAGTGGGTTGTCAGTCAGTTAGCTTCCAGGAGTCAAATGGAGCAGTTGCTATTTTATATCAGGGATATAATAATGCTTATAATGGGGGAAATACAAATGGGAGAATAAACTTTTTTCCCATAGCGCACATGTTAACTGGGTCAGATTAAAAAGGAGGCCAAAAACAAACTTGGGAGGTTGGGAATCTCGGCTTGGAACGGGAACGACACTTACTCACATTAACTACGTACATAAAGAAAGTATATATAAACCAGGCTCGGTTTCCACAGGAAACAGCTTCGTTCTAACCAAGGGGACTTAAAAAGAAAATCAAGGTTAGCTCCGTTCACCCGAACCAAGTTCGCTGTCGATAACAAACACTTTCTATCAGTTCAGATCTTCATCTTGAGATGATGCTTAAAGAATCTGATCAGAATCCTGATGAGAATAGCGTTAATATCGCAAGATTCCCTCCAACCGCGTCGTCCAGATTACCATTCTTGCCACGGCTAGCAGCGTCAGAAGCACTATATATGCGGGCGGCACATTATCGCACGCAAGCATCAACTCGTCAAAATAGTCCCAGAAGGGACGCACCTGAGGACAATGGTAGAAGGCGTACAAAGCCATTTCCTTTAAGCCAAGGTCACACCGATGACAGTCACGAAAATCCGCTGGAGGATTCGTCATTGAAAGATAGCTATTTTCGAACCAATCGCCAGGTAAGCGAAGACTTCGGGTTGCGCCCAAGAGCAAAGAGCGCAACTCGACCACAGACGAACTGACAAAGACGTTCCTTCACGATCGCCTTGACTAATTCCCGATACAAGTCTCTCCTAGGCTGTGAAAGGTCACTAGGCTTCCGATTGATTCAGGGGCTTACGACGGCGTTTAGTCCTGAAAATGAGAGAAGCGAGGGAAAGGCGTCTCTAATACCCCTCTCCAAAATTGAGTCCTCGGTCAAAACGCGGCGTAGAAAAGCCAACCACGAAATGAGTCGGTAATTCACCAAGTGTGGCATTCCCAGATGTTGGGCACAGACATCACTGTTGACGTCCACCCCCACTCTACAAGAGGGAGGGCAGCATGCTCTCGATCGCCTTCTTATGCTCCTTACAGAGAGGAAATACAGACAGTCGGTAAAGGGTGAGAAGAAAGACGTAAGTGGAACACCCATCAACCCTTTGTTCGTACCTTCAATTCTTTAATTCTTCTCAAGCAGGGGCCCGTACTCGAGCCACACTCCAAGACTGAGAACAGGTCTGACAGTCTAACAAAAGGGCCCTTACAGGCATATAATCGCAAGCCGGGAGACTTCTTGCGTTTGATCTTGGTCCCCGTGACCTTTTCAAGAGCCTTCTGTACCACCTCAATGTCGCTGCGGCACGACAAGAACATGGATGTCATCAGCGTAGCTAGACCCTGGGCTGAGCCGCAACTGGGAGAGCGATTCCACGTAAGGCCGGACTGCTCGCCCCGTCCCTCAGCCTGAGAAGGAGAGACTCAACGCCAAAGCGTAAAGTAGGAGCGACAGTGGGCAATCCTGACGAACCGACCGAGACTGCGCAAAAGCGCGTGATCGCATTTCCTTCACCTGTATCACAGCATGAGGGCGGGGGGGATACAGAAGGCTAATCTATCTGCAGAAGTCGGGTTTAAATCCGGTTGCCTGTATGACAGCTGCCAGGTACCGGTGGTCGACCCTATTGAATGCTTTACAAAATGATCAGCGCGGCTTGCTTATTGTCTTTTACACTCTCTAGGATCGTGTGGATCAGATGCAGGTTGCTTTGAATTATTCCTCTCTTCAAAGCACAAATCTGCTCGAGTCCCAACAGAATCTCAGCAACTGGCTTCAAACATTTCGTCAGCCAAAATATTTAACTCTGCATTTAGCAGAGTTATGGCCCTGTAATCATTTAATCCCCCGCCCCATACACACACACCAACATCCTTGCTGTTTTTCAACAGTGTGATCATACCCTTGGAGATCTGGCGGTGAATGGACCCCTGCCGGAACCAGTTATCGAACACGACAATCAAAATCGGCACAAACATGTGCGACAGCCACAAGTATAGTTCATAGTGCAGACCATCAAGTCCCGGAGATTTGCCACTGCCGATACTCTTCAATGCCAAGTAGACTTCGCCTGTTGTGATTTCATTCTCACAGCGAAAGCCGAGGAAAGTCAGTTAAATAACTGCAAAACTCTTCGTCACAGAGACCAGGCTCCTTGGTAAACCGGCTTTCGAAATGCCGCTGAAAAGTTTCGCAGATGTCATTGATCGACCACAGAGTACGACCCTCCGTGTCATCTACCTCCTGAATGTATCGATCGGAACCTCGACGGATCTTTTCCTTGCGCAATTCTGCGTCCACGTTACCGGTTTCGTTAGGCATCTTATTTAACCTATGCCTAAATACCTGACCCTGGTAGCGCTCGCTAGCTGCGCGCTGCAGAGCCTATCTAGCTAAACATATCTTCAGGGAATCCCTTAGCGTCCACCCGGTACAGACTATCCTCGAGAGCCTTCACCTTTTTAGCCTTATCTAGGACGAGTCGTTGGCTATATTTGGTGCTGAAGGACCGAATGCTATCCTTAAGCCTCTCCTACCACTTAATCCCAATAACCATCCCCACTAGTTTTCGCAGCACTAATCCAATTAGCTGTTGGCGGATCTCTCGCCTATCCAGTAAAGACAGGTTGAACTTCCAGTGTCCAGCCATTCTAGATCTATTACCTAACGCCATCCGGGAACAGACAAGTCTATGGTCCGAATAACTTAACCAGTGTAACGGGGAACAATTTATCAGTTCTTTATCAGCCCTTCTAACTAACATTCTATCCAGATAGCTGGCTATCTGGGTAGACGGCCACCTAGGTGCCCGCGTTCACATCTTTGGCCCAGGGTGATCGACCCGGTATCTATCGACGAGACCAAACGGCGATCAACTCAACCAATCTACGATCAGCTCAACCTCCTGCCAGCTCCACGCCCTTGTCTATGACGGGATCGAGGATGGCATTCCAGTATCCCATTAAGACTAAGCGCGACAAAATCCACAAGAAACGGTCCTAATTAACGGAAAAACGTCTTGTCATTGTGTGCATAAAACGCAGCGATCCGAAACGAACTACTGTTTACGGAAATATCAGCTACGATCAACAGGCCACTAGCATCGACATGGACAAGGTTTGCCCTCACACCCAGGGTACGTTTAATTAGCAAGGAAACACCTGGTCAGCCGGTCCTCGTATGCTGAATAGATAGTCGCTAGACAGCATACGTAAAGGTGATTTCATACTTTTAAATCTTTCCTCCGTATCCCGTATCCATGTTATTAAACCTGGGACCCCAGGGAAATTACGGGGTTCCTCCACCGACGTCCAGTCGACAGCGGCTACTTTAAATAACGAATCCAAGAGGGCCTTTGTCTGAGTGGAAAGGTCCCTTTCCAGTTTCCGCCTGACAGACCTTTTCACCTCTGGGGAAATGTCACTTTTCCTTTTTTCTTTGGCTGGGCTGGGAGTGGTGGCTGTGGATTGGGACGGAGCCCTAGAAAGGAAAGGGGAAAGGTTCTTTGATTTTGGGGTGGTATCTTTAATTTTTGCTGGCGATGACGGGTCGAACTGGGACTTGGTTTTCTCCATGCCATTCCCCGCCCTACTTTGCCCGGCACTCTTCTTCTTTGTAATGTTTTCCTCCTTTTAATCCTACTTCTCCACTCTTCAAGGAGAAGGACCTATATGGAGGTATTTCATCCGCCTCCATATTAGAATCCGCATGTTGCTTTTGCTGCTGTTGTCGTTGTTGCTTTTGTTTTTGTTGTTGCAGCAGTTCCTGTTGTTGTTGCTGCTCTTTTTGTTGCTTTTCCACCTGAGGCTGTGGTTGATGCTGCTGCTTCTCCTGATCTGGCCTTTCTTGGGGTTGTTGTGGGACATTCTGCTGGGGAGGAGGACTTGCCTTAATCCGTCCTCGCCTCACCACCTCCTTCCAAGCACCAGAAATATCGGAGACCTTGCTAAACGCTTCCACTTCTTTCACCAATGATAATGTCTCAATAATTCACTTTAAATATCATTGTTTGTGGAGAGAATTATGTCAATTCAATTTGGCCAAAAACCAATGTGAATCATCAGTGATGCTGAAGTGAAATGCTTCAATAAATTCCGATACCATTTGAAAATAGAAAAAAATATTCCTAGACTTGAATTTGTGTCAAAATTCTTTTGCACGGATATTTTATCACTGTCTGTCTGTCTGTCTGTGTGTATCTCTCTCTCTCTCTCTCTCTCTCTCTCTCTCTCTGTCAGCCATTTTATTTTTGTTATTTTTTCTTTTTTTTCACCGTCTTTCTCTTTCTTCTTTTTAAATTATTTTTTTTACTCTTTTTCTTCTTCTTTCAGTCATTTTATTTCTCTTTTCTCTTCAAATTGTCATCGTTTTCACTCATTCTCAGTCATTTTTTTTTTCATTTCCTTTCTCATTGTTTTTTTTGTTTTTTCTTTTTTTTTTCATTGTTCTTTTCTATATTCTTTCTATCTCTAACGTCCTCCTTCTTACTTTTCTTTTATACTTACGTAGATATCCATTAAATACATTATTCGGACTATTATCCTTCTTTGTCGCTATATTTATAAATGTACGCTCCGGCCTTCTTCAGGTGGTTGGAATTTCAAACTGAACCCTTTATTTCACTCACTGGGGTAGACTGTTCTAGTTCCACGTGCCATGTTTGATGGATGTCCGTTATCAGTTGTCAGTTATCTCCTGCTAATTTCCCTCTGAAAGTTCTCCACTGCCTTAACCGGGTATTGAACTCACGCTCTTTGGGTCCTGTCACTGGATATAACCAACGCCTTTTTCCACTGTGCCATGTGTCCTTGAAATATAAACAGATTACGTAGATATGAAACGAAATTTACGTAACTCAGTGTCACAACAGTATAGCACCAAATGATGACTGAATTCATTTTAATAAGCTTGTTAACCATAACTCTACACGAGATTTATTTTTGTATATATGCTTTATATATATGCTTTCTTTGATATAATGACTGTATTATGCCCCCCCTCCCCTGCAGGATGAAATTAGCTGTCTCAATATTTGCTACTTTGTCTTTTTTATACGACATTTTTTCGTTTGTCGAATAAGACATTGATAATGGAGAAATTATATGCCTTCCCATTAACGCAGATGGACTTTGCAATCTGTCTGCATGTGGAGTCGTCCTATAAATAAGTAATCTTGGTAAGTAACTGTCTATAGGATCTCTATTTATGGAAAAGGCCTTTAATCCCATTTTGACTGTCTTTCTGCAATCCCATTAGATTGTGAATGATACGATGATGTTTTCAAAGGTAAGCGGCCTATTCACCTCAACCAATCACATAAATCCGCATCACAAAGTCCTGGTGCATGGTCTGATACCAACATTTTAGGGACCCCATTTCTAGAAAATGTCACTCGTAATATTTGCCTTATTGTAGTTGTTTTTCTATCGTTAACTTTAACGACTTCAGGGCATCCAGAAAAGAAATCTACTAAAATTAGAACTAGTCCTATACCATTAATATATTCATGGTCCATATGAACACGAGACGAATATTCCTTTTCTTTAGGCCATGTGTGTATTCTCCTTTGTCGAAAATTCTTTATTTCTGCACATTTTTCGTTCTTATTATTATTTCATTTATATTCCTCGATATATATTCGTATATATATATATCATATATATATATATATATATATATATATATATATCATATATATATATATATATATATATATATATATATATATATATATATATGTATATATTTGGACATGTACACTTTATAAATTATCATTTCTTACTGTTTCTGGTGGTGCTATCGCATCTCCATTGCATATAACACCATCATTAATTTATTCCTTTTTTCTTCGTAAAGTGTTTCAACTTATATTATTTACATTACTCGAACTGTTATTCTCATCTTCATTGCCATATTTACAAAGTTTCGGCAGTTCTTCAGCCTTTACTTCCGAGGTAGATTGTTCCACGTACCATGCCTCTTCCGGATGTCTCAGTTATTTCCCTTTACCAATGCTGTAGCCTAGTATTGAACTCACAATTCTTTATGTCTAATCACTGGATCTAACCAACTGAGCCATTGTATCCTTCAGAAAACCTATGTATGAATTTCTGGGTCTTATAAACATAATGCCCCAAAAAACTATTTTTTTACCAGTGCTCATATTGCAATTTTTGTGTTGTTATTCATTGCTTTTCTCTAGCACACCTTATTACTGGTTCCCATATTGTATTCATTTCTATGCTTGGTCTGCTCAGGAGATTTTTTGGGGCCTAGCATATGTGCTAATTCCTTAAGTTTTCGTATTTTCCAGTGATGTTCTCTGTCTATTATTTCAACCTCAGTCACAGGAGGCCGTGATCTCCCTTTTCCTTCCCTATGCGGTCAGCTATTCCAGAATTTTCTATTTCCCCTCGTGTTACCGCTTTACGATATTCTTGCAGTCTTACCTTAAGGGGACGACCTGTTTCTCCTTTATGTTTCTTACCACAGCTGCACGGGATGGCGTACACACAGTCCTTAGTCATGTTCTCCAGGTGTCTGCAAAGTGTTGAACCACTTTTGAAGGTTGTCTTGATGCTATATGAACCACATATATTCTGAATTTTCTCCGATAATCCCTTCACATAGGGTAGGCAGACTGAAGCTGTTTTCTGAGTGTTGTTATCCTCTCCAACCCTTCTATCCCACATCTGCTGCTGTCATGTACCTAGGGTAGTTGTTACGTTGTAGTGTACTGCTTATACTGACCATTTCTTGTTCATATGTCTTTGGGTGGCCACTTATGATTTTTGCTCGATGTAAGCAGCGGACGATCCCTTTTTTATAATGTATGGATGGTGTGAGTTGAAGTTGAGATATTGTCCGGTGAATGTAGGTTTGTGGTATACGGATGTCTTGAACCCATGCTCTGTTCGAGATATTAGTACATCCAGGAAGGCGAGATTGTTGCTTTTTTCACTCTCCATAGTGAACTGTATCGATGATATTATTGAGTTCAGATAGTCCAGTAGTAACTGGACCGCTTCTTGGTGTGGCCAGAGTATAAAGGTGTCATTTACGTATCTCAGCCATAGTGTTGGCTTTAGTGATGTGGATTCTAATGTCATTTCCCCAAAGTGTTCCCATTGCTGGTGATAAATGTGAGCCCATTGCTAATCCCTCAGCTTATCGATATATGTCTGATCCCATTTTCAGGTGTGTTGTTTACGAATAACTGCCCGAATTATATGAATAATATAAGTGATTATAAAGCCTCATCTCTGAGATATAGACAGATATTGAAGGTCTTTCAACTTTGGAACAATAACACCACACATTTCTTTCTATTTTCTCAGTAATCTTGATTAATATCGGATGATTGTAGAACTTCCGATCCCAATCTTTGCAGAGATAATATGTCAGTTTCAGCCCAGTGTAATATTTCTTCATCCGGGATTTCAATTTTTTCTTTTTCATCTTTATTAAATTGTTGCCTTGACAACGCATCGACATCTCGTATTGTATTTCTTTTTACGTAGTCGATGTCATAATCATATGCCATTAATTTTATTGCCCACCTTAGAATTCTGGAAGATGTAACTTTTAGTAACTCCTTTCTAGATTTAAAAATAAATTCTAGAGGTTTATGGCCCGACTTTAATAGGAACTTCTTACCTAATAAAAATTGTCGAGCTCATTCTGTACTCCAGACAATGGCCTCTTTTTCAGTATTTGAATAATTTATTTTTGCAGCCATCAATCTTCTTGAAAGCTTCATTATTGGATGGCCTTCTTGCGATAAAATTGCCGATACAGTTCGTTCACCTGCATCCTTAGTTAACGTTACCTTCTTTTTCAGATCAAACATTTTTACAATCGGTTTTTCTGCGAGTATCATTTTTAAATCATCAAATGCTAAGTTTTGCCCTTGAGTCCATTTGAACTCAATATTCTTTTTACGCAGTTTTGCAAATGAGTCTATTAAGTCGCTGTGTTTTTTAGGTACCTATTATAAAAATTTACCAATCCTAAAAAGAATTCTAATTCCTTTTGTTATTAGTAGGCATAAATACCTCTGAAATGTTCTTAATTAACTATGGATCTGGAGCAATACCATCTATTGAAATCTGAGATCATAAATATGCGATTTTATCGCAATGAAATTCACATTTGTCTCTAATTATGGCCATCCCAGCATTTTTTTAAAACTTTTTTAACACGTTTTTTTTTTTTTTATTGTTTAATTCGTCATTAGTGATGTCACCGAAGCAAATCTCATCTTGATAAATAATCCTGTTACTCATTTCATCAGTGGACACGTTTTCCATTGCTCTCTGAAAAGTAGGCCTTTTCGATTTCACTCCGAAAGGCATTCTCATCAATCTTAATAATCCTATGTGGTGTTTATTGTGGTAATTTCATTGAATTGATTATCAGTCTGCATTTGACTGTAGATAGATTTTAAATCAATTTTTACACAATATTTAATGCCCGATAATTTGTGGACAGCGGTTTCGATATTGGAAAAAGGAAACGAATCCGAGCATATTTTATGATTTACACCTATTTTGAAATCATCATATATTCTTAAGTTTCCATCGGAGAGTCACAAAACTACAATGGGAGAGGCTCTAAATTTACCCACCTCTACCATTTTCTTTACTTTAGCAACTACTAAAAGTAGAAGGTGAATAGGTAATTTAGAGGATTCAAAATAGGAGGTGGGTACAATTTTCTTTTAATTGTATGCTCGTTTTATAAACCCTTTAACACTCCAGTTTTTACGTTTTCTGTTTTTATACTATTGATTAATTTCGACGTATCCACCTTTATAATGTCTATTCCGACATGTCATTGACTTTTTTTTTTACATTCCACTGCTGTCATAGAAATAATTTCAAATCCGTCACAGGTTTCAAAAGTTCAATTAAAGTATCCCAAAAATTTGTTATAAAAGATCCAACGAATTGTGTCTCAATTTCAAATTTCAGATTTCAATTAGGTCATTGTATAATTTTTTTCTTCCGTAGTTCTGGTTAATTTTTTTCAAAAAGCAGTAGGATATATATATATATATATATATATATATATATATATTTTGCCTATATATCTATCCTATATTCATTTAAGAGATTTTTCTTCCGCAAGGCGTCGGGGAAAGCCAGGATAAATAATTTATACGCATATACAATTTATATTTTTATTTCAAACACTAAAATAGATAAGAAGTTCATTTTCAAACAGATACTAATGCGGCGTTTTATAAATACAGAAATTGGAAAAAAACGCAGAAACTTATATAAGTTTGAAATCGACGTCGATTTTCTATTATCGGGGTTCAATCTTCAAAGATATTTATCCTCGGATGGGATAAATATTCTAAGGATTTTTTGAAAATTAATGGCGAGGAAGTCATGAAAAATTAGAGCATGAACGTTGAATAATCGGTCCTTTAATTTATATAAATTCTCAATGGTGAATTCAAAAGAGAATTACGTCCGAGGAGAAATTTTGGGTTAAAGTTTTTCCGAATTATAGGCTTAAGCATTTCAACCTTGATTCATGTCAAATATTCTAACAGTTTATTTTTTTTGTTTCAGAAATTTTGTAACATTTTTGGCCAAACAGCGTTTTTTGGCCTACAGTGAAATTGAAAGGGAAGGTTCTTTTCGGAACATTTGTTTAAAAACACAATATATCTCTTATATATTTATATATATTTTAAATATATAAAATCTGATTTTTTAACGTATATATATATATATATATATATATATATATATATATATATATATATATATAATATATATATTCAAACATTTTCTTTGAACAAATCTCTAGACATATTATGCCTTTTTATTTTTATTTAATCCTCCCAAGTTCACAAATCAATTTCTTAGTGTCTCTACAAAACTGATCAAGAAAAAAGCCATAATTATCCAATATGGTCTTAATTTTCACAAAGTACTTTCAATCTCATTCAAGATTATCTTCAGGGGTAAATTTCTAAGACAAAAAATTAATGTAAGTCATGAAAATGTGTGAGCATGAACGCTGTAAAAATTCAAAAAACTTTTTACCTCTAATTAAGGGAGGTAACTTAATTTATATAAATTCTTATTAAAAATTGTAATTACGTGCTTTAAAATATTGCTTTAATTGTAGTTTTAACAATTATAATTTAAATATTTTAAAACCTTGCTGCTATAAATATTTTAGAACTTTGTTACCATACTCATAATTGATTTTGTTTATTTTTGGCCATCATTTTTTTTAAAAAGGGCTCCAGAATATGAAGGCATTGTTTTTTATTTTACAAACTACCCTTCAAGTTTAATATGTACGATTTTTATCGAGACAACAAGAATTCTACTCAAAAAAACATACAGTTTGCCAAACAAACATTTTATTCAAAAAGCAACTTTGAACCTCACGCAAACTTACTTCCAGTAAACTATCTTACAGCCAAAAGATTCTTAATGTTTAATGCACAATTTATTCAAAAGATATAAGCTTAAGTTTTTTATAGGTACCTCCAAAAATGTTGCTAAAAACAGCATAGCATGAGAAAAACGGTCTGAATCTCTGAAAAAAATTTTTAATCGTCAGAATATTTATTATTCAGAAGAAAAACTAAATTATTTTATGAATCTTGAAAATTTAAATAAAATAATCTTCCTGGTTTATTATACACACACACAAACACACGCGCAAATACACAAGCATTCACGGCATACATGCACGTACACATACACAGACACACACGCATATACATAGACAATCACACGAACATACGGTAACCCAGATGACACAAAATTTATAAAAATATCATTCTTTGACAATTTGTTTTTATTTTCTCTCTAACTTCTCTGACATCATGGTTAAAGGAAATCCTGAAATAAATCAATTCCCATTTTTTAATTTTTATGAAGTGAATTTCTTTTCCGAAATTGACTGACTATCATCTCTGAAAATACCAAAATTCTGCTTTCTCAAAATTCTCTTTAAATAAAACATATTTTAACAGAAATTCTATTTGTTGCATTTTTGGACAAGAATTTTCAGTGAATTCTCTCTGTTCTACAAAAATGGCATGAATTCTCTTTCTCGGTTTAAATTTTAATCTTAATCTTCTAATAAATCAAAAGGTTGTTGATATTTTTTGATCCAGGGGCTGTTTTGGGGTTGGGTTTTGCATATGGTTAAATATTGATATTTTTTAAGAAGATATTCTGAAATATACATTTGATGTGAAATGTTCATGCCCAAATAAGAATGACACAAAATCAAGTGGAGATCCGATGCGTACATTTAGACAATTCTAGAAATTATTCCATTTACTTGACAATTTTTTCTTTGAGGGATGCTTGCTACATGAGTGATTGAACCTGACCCTTCCACTTTAAGTTCAGCGCAGTGGTTCTGGGAGATTATTCCTACAGAACTGGATTTTGGTTAATATTAATTTCAGGTTTCATAAAGTAGCCAGGAAATGAGAGATTTGTAAATGTGTCCTTTTTGATTTTGTATATTATTGAGTTGACAAAAAAATGGAAATATTAACAAACGTAATAACATTTAGATGTCAACATGTGTGCGACATTGAAGTCTTTATTGCAATTAGGAAATACAATGATTATCGATAAAAATATTTTTGGATAACATCGCCCCACCAAAAAAAAAAAAAAAAAAAAAATGTTTCTTTACACACAGTGTCATTATATTTGGCAAAAACCCGGATGTGAAGGACTTAATTACGCATCCTTTTTAAACCTAAGTATCAAAAAATCAAAAGCAGTTTTATTGGACACTCGTCAGATATTTGACATCATTTCAGATTTTAATTCTCTCATGTCCACAAGTCAGTTGAAAATAACACAATGAATTTATACATCCTAATTTTGGCCTTTTTGATTGTGGAAGCCTATTCGTGTGAGTATCTCATTCTTTTTCACACATTTTCTCTTTTACCGACATCTTTTTATATTTCGTATTTTATTCATTGCATTTGACCAGCCAGTTTCTCCGCCATCGAGTTTTTAGTTGTTAGCGCTAAGGTCAAAGGTGAGATCAGTTGCCAGGTAGCTTTAGCCATCTAGAATTTTGAAGGTGCATCCATTTAAATTGTTCAACTGTATAGATATTTGCAAAACATCGACGTATAATCTTTTTTTGTTTCTCCAAAGTTTTTCTGTTTCTTAATATTTTTCTAAGCTTTTTGAATCTATCCCAATGAATCTTCGGATTTTAAAAGTAGATAAAGATGGGCTGGTTGAACGGGAGGAGGGGTCGTTTATTACCAGTGAATATCATAGACCCGCTTCCACTGCTTTGTACACCAATTGGAATTCTTTTGTGCCGTAAATTTAATTTGATCTCTACCTTGGTCAACTCGGCTTTGATAATTTGTTCACTTTTTAAGTTGGAGGGGAAATGGTGAAAATTTCCAATATTTTCCGGGATAACTTTTACCCAGAGAATGTTGGCGGAACGTAAAGTTAATTTTTTGGAAGGCTTTGTGGAAATTGTCTTTGTCCAGTTTATTTAAAACTACCATGGTTGAGTAAGAGTAGTCAGACACTTGGCAATGGATTGTCGGCTTGTGTGACTTATAGCTTTTCTACTGTCAAGATGTATGTTCTCTTTGATACTATTCCGCTGTTCCCATCTTTCGTTAAAGATGGTTTACGAACTTACAAGGCAGTTCTGTTATTTACCAATTTAAATGTCAATGTGAGTCTGATTATGTGGGGTAAACGACATTTTTCTGTTTCTTGATATTTCGCTTAGCGTTTGGAATCTGTCCCAATGAATCTTCGGATTTCAAAACTAGACAAAGAGAGAGAAAGAGAGAGAGAGAGAGAGAGAGAGAGAGAGAGAGAGAGAGAGAGAGTTTAAAATACTTATCTTTCTTGGAGTGTCACGAGATTAGATTGGTTAAATGTCGATAAGATAACTGACGAATAATTTGATACTGGTAAGAAATTGGACGCTGGTCGCTAGTAACTGAAACGAAATCTTTCACATGACTTCAGACAATCTTCTTTTGATAATTTAATTTTTCTCCTCATTTAACATCAAAAAGAATTTCGCATAGGTCCGCTACTTTCTTTTCTTTCTTCTTGATTCAACGACTAATTTATATGAAGACAATGGCCTTATTGTTCCAAAAACAATTTCACATAGGCTCGCGAATTTATTTCTTTTTCTTTCAGCTGACCATCACATTTTTTTTTTTTGAAGGCAAGATTTTCATTGGTCCAAAGAAAATTTCACAAGGGTTTCCATTATATTATTTTTCCTTTCTGTTTTTTCTCAGTCCATTTTTGAATCAGTAGTGACTTGGTTCAATGTTATTATTTCGTACAATTTCACTTTTCGATTATTTCAAGTCTCTTCATCTGTGATGAAGGAAGATTTTACTGCCACATAGGAGAACTGGTATTACGTAAGAGTTCAGTAATCTGTTCTTTTTTGAAAGATGTGACGGCATACCATCTTTCGAATCTTTATTTAAATATATTTTACAAGCATATTTTAATGGCTACGTTTTATTAAAGTATGTATCCGACGATGCAAAAAAAAAAAAAAAATAGATTTTTTCACAATTTTTTCATTTTTCTTATTTCAAATTTGTGAGTGAAAGCGTATAATTAACAATCAAGATATAGACAATTCGAACAAAGACCTTATTTCTCAATATTGGTCAATTTTCCTTCCCGTTAAAATCCACTATGTATCCATTTTGCGTCTTCGATAAATCCATTGTGAATATTGAGGTTAATACCAAGCAGCTGGTATTTATAGTATATAAAAATATTTATGGCACAAGGCCGAAAAAGAACTCCTTTGGAGGGATTCAGGCTGGTTTTCACTAACTATCTTATACCTAACTAATCCGATTCACATTTTGTATTCAGTCATTAAAATTTGACATTGACCACAAAAACTATTCGTCCGTCACTAATTGTTTGAAAGACTCCATACAGCGTAATACGACATCCTCTCAAGAGGGACCTACAAAACCCTCCCCATTTTTATGTTCTTAAAAATTTAATGATAATAAATTATTATATATACAATTCTAAAGATGAAGAATGAGAGGAAATGAAGGAGATGAGCCCAATAACAAACTAAACATGAAAGACAAAGTTTGTCTCCCATATCGCTAAAAAAAAGATATTTCCACCAAGAAGTGTAAGGGGAAAAACTTTAAAGGTTGAAAAAACGAAAAAGATCCCGTTTTGAAAATTTTTAAAACAAAGAAAATTTTATTTAAAACAAAGTTTTTTCGATGATTAAAAATATTTTGAAATTTTTTGTTGAAATTTTTTAAAAAAAAATCCTTAAGTTTTTCATTTAAGCAATTTTAAAGTTAATTCCTTTACTAGAATGAATTTGAAAAAACATTTTATTTTTTTTAAGAATTTTCAAACTGATGTTTTTGCCTTTGCGTTATTTGAAAAAAAACAAAAGAAGCAAATAAGAAAATTATATCTCACTCGAAAACAAGAAAGATTTGGTCTTTCATTCTTAACAATTTAAGCTGTAGAAGTATAAGATAAATTTTTGTTTGTTAATAGTATTCCAAAAGAGCTGCATATTGCACACATCGACCATTAAATATAATCAAACAAAAGAAAAATCATGGTTCTCCACAATTTTTTTGACTTTTTTAATTTTTTTTTTGTTAGTCTTGCTATATCTCCTAAACCATGAACCAAAATGGACAAGTTACAGGTAACAAATTTTTTGCCTTTTCTTTATTCTAATATATCTTGTGAGTAAAATTTTATACCTTCTTTCATCAAAAGTGTCCTATTAAGTTGCTAGTCTCTTCTATTAAATATGTTTTTCAATTTTAAATAAATGTTTGGTTCAATTCTTCTGTAAACCATTTTCAATTGAATATTTTTGTAAGGATATTTTTTCAGATGTTTTAATCCTTCCTATAATTTTGAAAATTTTTATTTAAAAATTTTGTTTTTTCTTGATTCAAAAAAATTTGTAAATTCGGCAATTTTTGTCGACTTTGTAAACAAAATCAAAATTAGTTAGTTTTGGCAAAAATCCTGTAAAATTTTATTAAACTTTTTTTTTTGTTATTTTAGGAAAATTAGAAAAAATTTAAAAGTATATACGCAATTTGAAAGAAAAATTACACTTTTTATCAGTTTTATTTCAACCGTTGTGTTTGATTTGCGTGTGTTTGAGAGGTTAAATTGATGTACGTCAATATATACAACTTTCGGAATTTATCGGACGGTATTATATTTAATATCAGAAGTTTTAAAAGTGAACCTGGTTAGTGTATAAAATACTCTTCCAAATTTTTTTTTTTTCTTACGTTTGCTGTTTTAGGGAGAGGGATATTAACCATTTTTATTTTTGGAAAATCAGAAATCCTAAATCATAATCAAACTATATATCAGGCATTATAATTGAGTTTGAAAAGAAACAACTTTCTTAGGGGGTCAAAATGCAACAAAGTTCGTTGGTAATTTCAATTATATGGCCGCGGGAAGTGGGGGTTAAAAAAATTGACACACGGACACGGAAATCTTTAGTAAAAGGCGAAAGTTTTATCTGCAATTCCTAACCACCAGAAACCAGGAGTGTCATTTTTTCTCAAAAAAAAAAAAAAAATGTAGCAGTGATAAGGAAAAATTAAGCCAAATTGACTTTGATATATTTGGGTCAAAGGTCAGCCAGCTAGCAATATAATCGTTTTGTAAAAAAACACCACTCTCAGATAAGAACAAAGAGTGAAAAACAAATAAGGGTGGGGTTCAACACTGGGATCAACAATAATAATAATGGTTTGATGTGTTGTGTTTTGTTTTTTTAAGACCTGGGGTGATGACAGTAACACTTAGCAAATAACATTTTTTTTTCACCGCATGTCTTTCATATGACAAAAAATAAAACAAACGTTTTAAACAGCTGGATCAGTTAAAATATTTTTATATGAGAATCAAATCCATTGCGCTGTTTTCGTGCATAAAATTGAATATAAAATAACAAAAAAAGGAAATGATATTTGCAGTTTGTCTCACACTGAAAGAAAAAGGAAAAATTGTTTATATTTGGAAATTGAAAAGAAAAATTTGAAAATGCGATGATATTCAGTCAGAAAACTTGACAAGCGTTGTTGTCTTGCTAACTGAACGAATGCAAAGCTTCTATCAAGGGAAACTACTCATATGACATTATTTCAAAGCTGTGCATCCATACTTTCGTAGACACGATTTTAAATACAATTTTGGAATATTAAAAAATTATTTTAAAAATATCAACGTTTGTCAGATTTTAATAAGCTCTCAAATTTATGATCTTTAAAAAGTAGAGAACATAATATGTCATTTCCATAAGGTTTCATAAAGAAATTTAATTTTAAAATATATAACAACATTTTGTCATATTGTGTATTTAAAATAGAAAAAAAAGAAAAAATTATTGTAAAAATTCATTTTTCATCAAAAATGTTTTTCTTTCAGGTAAAAATTACCTTAGTATATGTTATTCAGAAAAGTCATTAAAAGCTTTATTAATTAAATATTGTCTTAGTTTTATTGGGTTTTGTATTTTTACAATTGAGGTAAAAGTTTGGACAATTTTGCGCATTTTTTACCAAAAAAATCGATGATTTAGAATCTTCAGTCTTGTGCATTTAATTAAAAAATTCAGGTTGCAAAAATAAATTTTTGAAGTTTTCATAAAATTAAGTTCGAGAGGTGTAACAGACATAAAAAAAAAGTATTTATACCATGACTTTCAAAAAGACAAACATTTCTAAAATAATTTCATTCATTTTTGAATAAGTTCTGAAGGTTTCATTGAAATCCAACAAGTACTTGATTTTTTTTACAAGATTTTCCAAATCAATGTGTTTTTTTCAACTGAAAACAGTGAAAAACAAGTAATGCTAACATTACCTAATTTTTGACCTAAAAAAAACAAGATTTTCAACCTAAATTTAAAATATGCTGCAAATGAAAAAAAAAAATTTTAAATAATTAAAAAATACCTTGGTCTTTCCTCTTAATAATAACATAAACTTTTTATGATAAAATTTTGTTTTTATTAAGTTTGGGTCCTTTTTTTTTCATGCTATGCGTTTTTGAGCGAAGAGACGGACAATACTAAAACATAACTGATGTTAGTAGGGCCCGTCCAACCCTCAAGAAAGAGAGGCTGCTGTATTCTGCCTATTGGACACAATCAAGAGGCTCTCTCGCTAAGGGAAAAAGGAGAAAATTTGAGCTTGCGCCCACGCAAAATGATCGCCCACGCCAAATTTATCCCGTGACCGGCGTCCATATATTCCCCATTATTATTATTTTCTTTTATTATTATTATTTTTTTTCTCAAGCATTTATTTCGAACGCTTATTTCTAACATTTGTTAAATTCAAAGTTTTTCTCTCTCTTAATATTTTATCTCAGATTTTGGAATATAACACCTTCGGATTTCAGTTCCATAATATTCAGAAAACTTTTTGATTTTCTTCATAATTTTCTCTTTCAATATTTTCTTGCTATTTTCTCATTCAGATTTTTCTTATTTTCTTTTTCATCCATTTCCTTTCCTTTATTTCTTCTTTCACTCATTTTCTTCTATTTTTTCTCTTTTTTCAATATTTTTTCTCTTTCCTTATTTTTTTTATTTTTTCTTTTCACTCATTTTCTTCTTATAATTTCTCTTTCATTAATTTCCTTCCCTTATTTTCTCTTTCACTCATTTTCTTCTCCTTCATTGATTTTCTACTCTGATTTTGTCTTCCACTTATTTTTTTCGCTTTTTTTCTCTTTCATCATTTTCTTCTTTTTTATTTTCTCTTTCATCTTATTTCCTTCGCTTATTTTTCGTTTTCTTTTTTTCACTTGTTTTCATCGCTTATTTTCTTCTCTTATATTCTCTTTCACTTTTCTCTTTCACTCATTTTTTCTCTTTTATTTTCTCTCTCAACAAACCTTCTTCTTTATTTTCTTTCATTCATTTTTTCTCCTGTTTTATCTTTCGTTCATTTTCTTCTTTTTTTTCTTCTTCAGTTATTTTCTCTTCCTCTTCTTTTATTTTTCTTTCACTTATTTTCTTCTTTTTATTTCTTCCTTCATTCATTTTTTTTTTTTTCCCTCACTTTTCTCTTTTTCTCATTTTTTTCTATTTTCTCTTTTAAGAATTTTTCTTTCTTTATTTCTCTTTCTTACCATTTAATTTCTTTCATGAACTTTTTCATTTTTTCTTCATTATTTTTCTCTTCATTTTTTCTCTCCAAATTTAAAGAATATTTTATTTTATTTTGTTAAGAAGAAATAAATGTCATTTTTTCTTTCTCCCAAATCCTAAAGAATATTTTATTTTATTTTTCTTGTCAGATGAAAGATTTATAAAACCGCAAATGGACCGAAAACAATTCATTGTGATCAGAATTGATTCTTAAATACAGTTTAAACCCAATTTCTGGTTTAATAAAATTCATGGCATTAAAAGTTTGAAACTCCTCCTGCTGACAGCTGGAGGTTTGTTTGACCGTGACAATCATGTCTATTCCAGGCTGTTAAAATGTTTTAAAGATAATAAACTAAATATTACCACCCCGTGCTAAAATGATCAACTTTCTATGGCGTTTTTGGTTATTATAATAACAAAATGATCTGTAAAACGACGATATGTATAAATTCAAATCACCACCACGAAATTTATTGTTCAAAAATAGAAAATATTTGATAATAATTTTTATTTTTCGACCGGAACTTGTGCGTCGATAAAGTAAAACGAGGATTTAGAATCAAACAAAGAAGGGGCCTTGATAAATAATTGTAAACGCAACATTGTATGGTTTAACCTGTTTTTTTAATGTCGAAAAATAATATAAGAAGAATTCTCTTAAATTTAATTTAAGCAGTTTAACCATTAAAAAATATTTTTAATGTAATTTAAGATCATTAGTTTTTTAATAACTTACATCCATCTTTTTTCATAACAACATTTTAAACAAATTTATTTCCAAAAAGAAATATTTATTCTTCCATAAATAAATTTAACATTTTGTCAAAAATATGATTTGTCCCTTAAAGGGTCAATGTTTAACCAATGATATTGTATATAATCGAATACATTCCGGTAACAATGTTAGTTTTATTTTGTTCTACTAAAATTCTTGGAAATTTCGTTTTTACTAGCATCAAAAGACCCCGTAATATAAAATAAAAAACAGTACTGTCTCCAAATATTTGGCATTAAAGAATGATGGCATCCCACTATCAGTCAACTGAGAAATCATTATTTATAATACTATTTTTTGGAAAAGGGAATAAATGTAACTTATGTTTGTTAAAAATAGGTTAAAACAATAAATGACAGATTAAAACAAGACAAATTTCTTGATGGTTTCCTTTTTATAAAAAAATATCTTTTAAATATGTTGGTCCAGATTCATTTTTTAATTTTAATGTAAATTACGGTTTATTTTTTAATGTAAATTTCTCTTTATTTTGAATATAAATTTTTTTTTTAAATAAGAAATTTTATCTCCTTTAGTTTTCCAAAATTAAATATATGCATACAAATGCCGCTTATTCTAATAGCTAAATATAATTTTTTTTGATTAAAAAACTTTAATGTCAGATGAAAATTTGTAAAACTAAATGGACCGAAAAAATTGCATAATGATCAGAACATTTCTTTTCACCTGAAGATTGTATCGTATTAAACTGCATGTCCTGTTTAAAAAAAAGAAGAGAGAAACAGAAATGTTTTTTGTCAACTTTTTATAAAATATATATTATATTTTATTTTTATAAAATTTTGCAACACAGTTTCCGGTCTTATAACCTTTCAGGGTTTTTCCATATTTCCATAATTAAAATGAATTAATTTTCCTTATGGTTTTCGATTTAAACATTCTGATTTTTTTGGTTGAAAAATGTTTTCCTGGACTGGTGGTAAGAAATTCTTCTGACAAAAGGGTAATAAAACAATTTTGTTTCGAGAAAGGGTGGAAGATACCTATATTCTTATCTTTTAATGAGGTTTGTTTTAGAATTAGTATAATTATATATATATATATATCACACACACATATATACAATTTTGTTTTCAAGATAATTTTTTTTCAATGTAGATATAATCGTCCACCATAGATACCTGCACATGAGTGTATGTATGTTATTGGTCCGACCCCAGTTTTGGCCATTATGTAATATTGTGTTTTGTCTAATTGTTTTTATAAATTTATTTATAAAGTTTTTGTCTCTTATTTGATCCCAAAAACGCGCCATCTCACCGATATTGTAAGTAAATAATCAAATCACCGCCTTTACCACCAAAAATGGCTTAGTGTTAAATCAGTTTCAACCACTCCCGAAAAATATAGGAGATTGCATTCCGATATTAAATTTAAATTGATGAAAATCCGTGGCAATTTCCATCTAAGGCCCGATGAACATTGCAATCCGTAAATTTTGGGGAATTGTATGGTATGCTCAAACATTGCCCCTAGAAGGATAAAAATAACACGATAAATTGGCCATTCCAGAAAATAGCAATCTTTACATGTCATCAGTTTAACCTTGTCTGTTTATACTGGATGGCTCATTCGTTATCATGTCACGAGATATAGAATAATCTCAATTTGTTGAGATATATTCCAAACCTATGGTGCTCCAGAGGAACTCAGCGCTGATGTGGTCAACCTATCAAATCACTACAAATCCAACAAATCCTGAACGACTAGGCGGTAAAACACAGACTATCATCCGTTGCCTATCCTCAATCCAATGGACGTCTAGAGCTAGCTGTCAAATCTGCCAAAAGAATAGTACATCGTAACACATGAACTCAAGGATCCCTGGATTATAACAGAGCAGCACGGATTATCCTTCAATACAGGAACACACCCGTCCAGACCATTGGGCTATCTCCAACACAACTTCTACTCCACCGACAGCTACGGAATTTTATACCATTCCAACCCATGCTATACAAGCCTCATGTTAAACGGATAGCTGCAGTTCAAAATTGCTAGAAAAGCCTGTCTCAACGTAATACCCACCTTATAGAAAAGTACAACCGTACGGCCCATATCCTGGTTCCACTTCAGAAAGGGGATATAGTATCAATACAACGTCAAACCAATCACCGGTGGGACACAACAAGCAGAGTTTCTGAGATACTACCTAACCGTCAATATCGAGAGTGGATGGATAGGGTAAAATGACCTTACGGAACCGCCGATTTCTCAGGAAGCTTCAAACATATGCAGTTCCTACCCCCATCCCTAGTGCTTTACTTGAGCCCCTTGATCCAAGGGTCGGAGACGCCCAGGAACCTAATACGCATGTCCCACATGACAAAGAAAACGAGACAACATCACCCAACGTCGCCCAGCCATCAAAAATCGCCTGACGTTGTCCAGATTACTCCCATGCAATCATGCAATCATCCAGACGAGAAAAAAAACTCATTTCACCTCAAAGGCCATTACCCTCGCGCGATGTGGGGAGGGAGATGAAGAATCAAGAGTGTAAGATTCATTTTCACAAGGAGGTTTCCAACTAGCGTCCAGTTGGCTGACAAAAATAAACAGGGTTGTAATTCTCTTGAATACAGTCACAGTACTGTTGGGTACTTATTGAGCACAATATCCACACCGGAATCATCAGCCAATCAGAACCTACAGAATAGAAACAGAATTTTTGTTATATAAAACCATCTACCAATTGCCCAGCAGATAAACTTGGTCAGTCAGCATTGATTGTGTCATGTTACGTTTTTTGCTTCAGTCCAAGTTTACCTGGTTTAGTTAAGTTATTACTTATATTTTGTTGAACGTTACAATTTTTAGTTTTCCTTCGTATCTGTTACCTGTTTTTCATTTTTTTTTTTTTTTTTTAGTTTGTTTTTTGAGTTGTTTTCGTTTTTTAATTTTATTTTTTTGTTTGTGCTTATTGACTTTAATTTTCTACGTTCTCATTTTTTTTTGTTTTTTTTTATTTTCTCATTTCGTTGACAATTTTTTCGTTTTTATGAACAAGTCATTTAAGCTGAACCTTTCTTTAAGCTGTGGTGGTTTTGTATCACAATGGCGGAAAATTTGGACGTACTGACGATGCCCATACAAAATAAGTCGCCGGTAAAAAAAAAAAAAAAAAAAATAAAAAAAATCTGACTGGTCGGAAAACAAGCCAGAGAAAGACTCGGCGCTCCATGACGATCAAAGAATCAAGTATGAAAAATACGTCCAAGGGAACGAATTCCTCACGATTCCGGAAGCCCTAGAGGCAGGTTAAGGCAAGGATAATTTCCCTGCTGACCAACGACGTGAAAAGTAGGAAATTGATTCAGCAGGGAAGCAATTGAAGAAGCTTTAAAAAAGGCTTAATATTGCACCGAAGATTTTAGCAAGAAGATCTCAATGCAATGTGGAATATCTTGCTTGCAAATAAACATGAAGCGACACAGCTTACCGGAAATACCCTAACAACACCGACGCTAAGGCTCCAAACCGAGTACATGGGCACCCGACGGATCAAAATTACTGTGTACAGGGTGCCCGTGGACATATGGAAAGATCACATGGGAACTTTCTTCTCAAGATATGGACTTATAGAAGAAGTATGTTCTATCATCAGTAATTCGGGGATTGCAACAGGAGACATAGTGTTGTAGGTGACTCTGAACCAACAGGCTTTCGGGGAAAGTGTGTCGAGACAGACGGTAGTTGTAGAGGGGCGCAGACCATATTGTTGCTAGTGCGGAACTTTGGGACATATGGCCAAGGCATGTCCCGTCAAGAATCCTCAGCCTCTTCCTCACCCAGTGACATTGTCAACAACTCCAACAGAAAGAGCAACAGCAGTACCAGAAGTAGTAGCAATGGAGAGAGGCTCCCGATGGTGATTGGGCGAAGGTGAAGTGACGAAGGAATGCAAGCGCAAGCTTTCCTCAATAAAAGGATGTCCCTTCTCCCCCGCAAAACAGCGACAACCCCAGGAGCGGCCAAAAGAGGGGCAGGAACAGTCAAATACTGGAAAGCTTGAAAAGCAGCGACGAAAGCAGAAGGAGGCACAAAAAGTAAAACAGCCAACCAAACAGCAACAACAACAAGAAAAGGACAAGCAGCAGCAGCAGTAACAACAAACCGACGCAGAGGTGGAGGTTGAGCAAATGTCTCCACCTCGTGTTTCATCATTAAAGAGGAACAGGGAGGATGAAGAGGAGGTCGTACTGAGTCAACAATACGTCGGGCGAAATAAGGCGGATGGGTACAGGGACAAAACCATGTCATTATCCGTCACTGCATCTCCTAAAGAAGCAGTGACAGTCCCAAAATCAAGGAGTCTCTCTTCCTCCCTTTCCCGTGCTCCGCTACTCCTCCTTCCACCTCCCCACCCGACCAAAGAAAAGGAAAAAAAGAAAATGTATTTCCTTGGCCCTGATTTGATTTGTAAGGTTGATTGGCGGGTGCTAAAGAAAGGTTTGTCTACCTCAAAATACCTGACTAGGGCTGCTATTTAAGTTGACTCCCGTCAAATTGGTGGAGGATCCCCGTAATTTTGCTCAGGCCCCTGGGATCATAACTTTCATTAGGGACACGGGGACTACTTGAAAGTCTGGTACCACCTTTACGAGTGCAGAGACGTATTCCCGAATAATGGAGATGGGTATACCCAATCTCAAAAAGCTTTCTAAATTCTGTGCAGGGAGGGGCCCCGTATTACTGCACCCTTCGGTATATAGGGTAGTTAAACTAACCTACCCTATAGACGTCGGTGGGGTTGTCCCAGATGTTCGGATGAGTTGGGTACAGGGAGCCTGGAACAATTCATTGGGATCCTGACACCCACAGATTTCCGTACAGTCTGCGTGTAAGGGACTAAGGGTTAAATGATGGCTATCAAGCTAGCTAGCTTGAATGTGAGGGACCCGAGAGATAGGGATAAGTCTGGCCTCCTGCTTCGTGATCTTGGGTCCTTTGGCGTAGATGTAGTCACGATCCAGGAGACACTCTTTGTCTGTGAAGTCGTTGCTTGTGTGCTGTCTACTGACTTTGATGTCTATTCAGCATACGGAGACCGGCAGGCCAGAGGTGTTTCCTTGTTAGTCAAACCCTCCCTGGTTGCGTGGATAGAACTTGTCCATATGGGCGTGGGGGGGGATTTGATCGTGGTCGATATTGCCGTAATCAGTGGTTTGTTTCGGCTCATTGCGGTTTATGCGCCCAACGATCAGCATGTCGACTTTTTCAGGCTGTTCCTAGTGGATTCGTTGCGCTTGGTCTTAATAGGGGACTGGATGCTGTCCTGGACCCCCCAAGATAAATAGGGGGTGGGGAGCTAGTGGGAAGGCATTGGGCAATCGTAGCTTGGTGAATCTGATCGGCGAGTTTGGGCACGTCGATAGATACCGGGTGGATCATCCAGGGCGCGAGATGTGGATGTGGGGACATAATTGGTCGTCTCTCCAGGTAGCCAGCGACCTGGATAGAAAGTTAGTGAGAAGGGCCGACCTATATTTACTACACTGTCCCACGTTTCACCGTTTAGTCTATTCGGATCATAGACTCGTCTGTGTCCGGATGGTGTTAGGTACTAGGCCTAGAATGTCTGGACACTGGAAGTTCAATCTGTCCTTACTGGACAGGTAGGACTTCCAGCAACAACTAATTAGATTAGTGAGGCGGGAACTAGGGGGACAATTATTGGGAATAAGTGGTGGGAGAGGATTAAGGACAGGATTAGGTCCTTCACCACCGAATATAGCCAACGACTCACCCTAGATAGGGCTAAAAATGTGAAATCTCTAGAGGATAGTCTGTCCCGGGCGGTGACTGGGGGAGATTCCCTAGAGATAGCCGTAGCTAGGCAGGCTCTGAAGCGTGAGGCTAGTTAAACAAGATCAGGGAACAAGTCGTTTCTTTGAATCCTTCGGTTTTGATCTTGCTTACCTGTTTTTGTTAATAAGAATGTTTGGTGATTGGTTAATTATTAACTATTCACATATTTTTAAAATTTGTTTCAAGATTATAGTTGTCCCGCGTTTCCCTGTGGATGCCTAAACAAAAAAACTATTTTTCCTTAAAATAGGCGACTTTTTTTGGTAGTCGTCAGTAAGATCCAGTAAAATTGTTTTTATTCCACCAGTTCACAAAGTCCACGATCTTGCTTCATAACATTTCAAACGCACACACAGACACAGAATGTTGTAATGCAAACTTAAATTTCTCTACATGTATACTTTCGCCAAACTCAATCAAAAAAAGTTTATTCTGTTGATTCGAACCATTCTATAACACAACACATTTTGATCAATTGTATTCTTGTGTTATCTATTCTAATAAAAGAAAGACCTTGTTCTAATATTGATTTCTGAACAATTTTCTTTCAAGAGAACTTTCTTTGAACATTTAATTAAAACCATGAAGTTGTTCTACTGATAAAATTGAGAATAACACGGACAGAACAAAAAGAGGAATTCTACAGATAAAAACATGGAACAAAAAGGACTTATTTCCCCCAATCTATACATTGAACGCAATTTTTCTGTACATGTTTGTTCTTGTATGTTATTTCAATATATATTTGTTGATTCAAAATTTGGAGTTATTGTTGGAGAAAACTTGAATCTTGTATGTTGGAAATATCGTTAATATAAATAGTATTAGTCCATCTACAACCCACATTTATAACACATACACTTACACACACACACACACACACATTGACACACACACACATGTTATTTCATATATATATATATATATATATATATATATATATATATATATATATTGATAAGAATTTCAATGCATTTCTACGCATAAATTATATATATAATTAATAAAAATGTCTTCAGATTAAAAATTACTCTCAATTGTTTGAAACTAAGATCTCTCTTGTCTCAAATACAAACATTTTCTTTTTACAGATGAAAATTCCATCAAAATATCGACTACCACAACTAATATTACATGTGACCAGAATTCCTTTTTTTTTACGAATCATTCTTCTTACCAAAGGTGCAATGAAAAGAAATCTTGTTCTCTGGACAAACCAGGAGAAAAGGTATTTTATTTTTGTCTCAAAAGTAAGTATGAAAATTTCTATATATTTTTCTATTTTTTTACAAATCCTCCAATCTCCCGATGAGAAGGCTTGCTGCAGGATGTATAGTTTATCGTCATACCCAGGACCGGTTGATATATATATATATATATATATATATATATATATATATATATATATATATTTCTAGTATTGTTTTACTTATTTTACCTAGTTGGCTTTTGGCTGGGTTTATGAGTCTACAAGCAGAATTGCCTTTTTGTATGTTTTAGTTATGTTGTTCTTGAGTAATTTAATATGCGTAGGAGGCCTTAGTTTGTATAAATTTCTTGTTTTCTCAGCTGCGATAAATACATTTGTTGAATTGTTTATTTTAGTTATATCTTCTTTTATTTTTTTTATTTTTTTTTTGAATGCATTTTGTTTTTTATGGAATTTTATGTTTCTAACTAGGTCAGTTAAGTCTTTCTCAAAGTCGTCTAATTCCTTTTGTTGCGGGCGAGCATTTTTTTGTTTTGAAACCGTATTTTTCCTTGAGTGTGTTGTTATTGTGAAGGTCCTGGTTTTAAAAGTGGACTTTCCATCTCATTCTTTTTAGGAAACTTTCTGTTTTTTCAATTAATTTTAGTTTATATATCGAAGGGGATGCGATGGGTATGTTTTTTAGGGAGCAGTCGAGGTTAAATTTTTCTATGTCCATACTGTGTTAGAAATGTAGCGAAAGTTCTCTACTGTTTATCAGGAGCTGAATATGAAGAAATATAGTCTTAAGATGTGCTATATTTATGGGATAAAGTGTTCGATATCAGAGACAGAGCGTATGTAAATATAAAAGTGAACATAGAAGTCAACACTTAAAGGCGACAGTCTGTTTCATGCCAGATGCAATCATCAGGCCACGCGTACTGTGATTTTCCTCGGTCATTTATATATATATACGGGTCAGTGGTGCATTGTGGGTAGTCTATTTTGGCGGTTATTTTACCGGAAGTCGTTTATTTATTTGGGTCAAATTGTTTTGATTGTTTTTATTTATTTTTATTATTTTTATTTTTTTATTTTTATTTCTTATCTTATATATTTATTTTTTAATCAGTGTTTTTATTAACGTAGTAAAAATTTGTTTATATCGCTTATTTAATAGTTTTGTTTTGGTTTGGGAAGATAATTAAAGCTATTTATTCAATTTTGGGGTTGATTGTTGCAGTTTATTCTAACTATTATTTTGGCGGGAACATTATTTATTTGTTATACTGTATATTTTCTCTTTTCGGTTTTCGATGTTTAAGTAACGTATTTTTTTTTATCGTTATATAACAGTTATAGCTATTTTTTTTACTCCGATTTTTTGGTTTTGATTTTTATAGTCTAACTAATATTTTGGTGATAATGGTATGCTAATTTGATTATTATTCATTTATTTGGGTTCATTGTTTTTTTTCTTTGTTTTTCGTTTATTTTAACAGATGTGATTTGGTAATTCGTTTGGGTTAATTAATTTTGCTTATTTTATTGTTGTTTTTATTTTGTTTAATTTTTTTCCGTTTTCCATTTTTAAGTAACGTAGTAAAAATTTGTTTTCATATCTGCATTTTGAGATGAGCTCGGATCTTTTATTTAATAATTTATTTTGGTCTATTTATTTAGCTATTTTTTTCACCAAGCAAAGTTTGCAAGTTTTTGATTGGTTGTTGTAGGCTGATGATCTTTTCCTTATTTTCCAAGATATTTTTGGTGTGATGTGCGTTTTTATTTTTAATTTCCCAGATATACTTAGAAAGCATTGTGCTTTTCGCATATATACTATTTGTGAAAGATGTTTTGTGTGTATAATTTCTTTGTTTCCAAGGTCCTTCAGTTACTCCTATGTATACTTTTTCTTCATTATCTGGTGATTTTATTGTGACTTGGTATATTACGTTGTTTTGTAAACAATTACCTTTTAAGAGACGTTCGTTCTTTATTCTGCAGTTGCACGTGGGTTTAATTTGTTCGTGTGGTTTGTTGATAATTTTCCTGTTGTACTTTTTTATTATTTGTGGCATGTTCTCGGTGCAAGAACTTGGGTAAGCGTTTTGACAATATCCTGAAGGACTCTGTCGCAATCCAAGAAACAAAGGACATCTTAGAAGTATTGTTAGATAAAGTAGACACGTGTGGCTTACCCGGGCGATATAAGGCATGGATTTATCAGCATGTTATTCTTGCCAAGGCATTGCGGTCGTTGTCCATCTATGAGTTCACTACTTCTTCTATAGAACAGATAGAAAAAGATCAACGCCCTTTTACGAAGATGGTCTATCAAAGTGTCTTAGCAGCGCTGCCATTTACGGTAATTCCAATACACTTCAACTCCCCTTCAAAAGTCTTGTAGAAGAAGAAATAGTCGCTAAAATGCGAACAGTAATACAAGTTCTCCAAGGATCCCAAAGTGGCAGGAGCGAATATTGAAGTGTAAACTGGGAGGAAATGCAACGCGTTAAAGGAGTTGAAATTGGCAGAAGAGCGTCTTCGTGTGAACAAGTGGCACCGGCTGTGCAGGACTTGTTTTTTCCCCATAGTTAGAATTGACAAAGCCGTAGGCAAAGAAAAACACCGACGCTTACTGAACGAAATTCGTGCAGGGGAAGAGGAAATGAGAGGTAGCAAAGATGATTGGGTTAAAACAACAAGGAGCGTGGACAAAATGGGAAACAATGATTGATAGGAAAGTTAAATGGTCTGAACTATGGCGTAATGAAATAAGCTTGAACCTTTTAATCCAAGCAGTTTACGACCTTCTCCCAAGCCCAGCCTACAACTATAGACTAAATCGGAATCGCGCTTATGCCTCTTATGCGGTCAATTAGGGTCATTAAAACACATACTTAGTAGCTGCAAATCAGCGCTGGCTGATGGTAGGTACAGATGGCGCCCTGATTAGATATTAAAAGACATAGCAGTAGTCATTAATACAGCCATCCGTAATTAATTCAGTTTAATTCAAACAGGAATGTTATAAATTTTATTAAAGCTAGTGTGAAACCGAACCCAAAGAAAATGATTACACCCAATTGTCTATCATGTGCAACAGACTTAAAACTTAGAGTGGATATAGGCAAAAGATTAAACTTTCCGAATCACATTTACAAGATCCTATTGTGTCCAGACTTAGTTCTCTTTTCAAATAAGCTAAAGAAAATCATTATGTGGGAATTAACAGACGAATTACTGGAAAAATGTAGGATCAATAGACTGATGGGAAGCTGTAAGCCAATTGAAGTAGGCACAAGGGGTTTTGTAGCAAAATCACTAGTCAGCGCCCTAACAGATATTAGGATAGTGAGAAAAAAATACGAAATGCTATCCAAACTATTACTGAGACAGCAGACAGAACAGCTAAATGGTTATGGCTAAAACGAGCCCGTGCATGGACAAGCAATTAGGGGAAAAAGTCTAAGTTCGAGATAGATGAATACAACGTTTTTTGTTTTTGTTTTTGTAAATTCTTCTTATTTTACGCATCGTGTAATTTTGCAAATCTTAAATTGTATATTATTTAAATGTAATTGTAAATAGTATAAAGATATGTCACAGCTTATAATTACAAATGATGTATTAAGTTTGTAAATATGTATAGTGGGAAAACAGTTGTAATTTTTGTTTTTTTATATTTATACGGTTCGTTAACTAGTCGTTGTATATAATATATACGAACCTCCACAATTTTCCTTCTTCAGAAGGGGGAAGGAAAGAATAAATAAAAGCGTTTTTTTTGTTTTTTTTTGTTTTTTTTTTGTACAATTCTCAATTTTAACTTATTTATCTAACTAATCTAATCTATCTTTATTCATTATCATTATTTTATTTTTATTTATTTTTTCTTACATGTTACTTCTGTAGGCTTTTTATTTAGTTCAATAAGACCTGACAAATGATATATTTCTTGTTAATTCATTTCTTAATTCATTACGGCGTCACTTGCACAAACTAGATGATTTTTGTTTATATACAAGATCAGAAGTTTGGATTGATTTCTTATCAATAATGAATTGACTCATGCATTGTAACTAATTTTGTATTTTCTTTCCTCTTTAAAATGTTTATAATCTAACTTTTTATTTTTTTATTTTTCACCTGGAAAATATTAATATATAATGTTTTTTATTTCAGAAAATTTTTCACATGAGTATTGTCAGGATTTGTCTCAGGACAATAGCATGGTCAAAAATGGCTGCTTTTATACAAAGACTGATTTCAATAAATTTAATTTTCATTCCTATACATACTGCCATATCTTTCTGCTTAGCAATAAAATGACTTGCTCATCAAATAAAACAAACCTCAAGCACTGTTCACCATTTTGTTATTGCATTGTGGATTCTTCAAAAGAAATCACAATTTGGTCAAAGACACGGGTTCTTATAAAATGTAAGTGACTAAATTTCATTTTCTTTTCTATGACAAGGTTAATGTATAAAGACCCTCAATGAAGATAAAAATTGCCTGATATTTCTTTGAGTAAGATTTAGCCAGACATCTAAAAGTGTCTAAACAGCAAAGACATTTGGTTTTCTTTAGAGGCATAGCAAGAACGGGTGGATAAGGAACAATTATATACAAGCACGGTTGTGAATTAATAACGATGCAATGGCTCTAGGGAATAACAAAAATTATTATTATTATTATTATTCTAAGCCTCCTCCTCCTCCTCCTCCTCTTCCTCCTTCTTCTTCTTCTTCTTGTGATATCCCATCATGATGTGGACAATCTTAAGTCAATACAACAGAGTGTTATGTACAGTTTCCTATTAGATGACTGAATAAATATTTGGATTAAGTGGCGAGCTTCACTTTGTATATTTTCTGTGCTTTTATCTCTCTTCCTTCAGTAGTATATTATTATTATTATTATTATTATTATTATTATTATTATTATTATTATTATTATTTATTTTATTTACTTTGATTTCTGGTGTGTACACACTTCTTTCCGGGTCCCACCCAGAGACCTAAGCTCAGAAATGACCAAATTAAAAACAAGAAAAAACAAAACCGCAAACATTTTACATAGATAAAGCTCTTCTTAAGGTGTCGGTTGTACTCGTAAGAGCATTTTTTGTATTTCTTTAAGGCAAATCCCAGGAATCCCTTCAATTAGTCTACCGGAATCTTTTCCAACCAATCCGAGGGCTTCAAATACAACAGGAATTGTTGATCTTCCCATGTGCCACATTTTTGAGATTTCGATTTTAAGGTCCTTGTATTTTGATAGCTTTTTGAAGATCTTCAAAGATACATTGCTGTCTACAGGGACTGCCATATCAATAAGAACGCTTTTTTTGTTTGCGGTTTCTAATAACAATGTCTGGGTGGTTAGCTTTGATGGTTGTCTGTCTGTGTGTATTGTGCAGTCCCATAAATTCTGTAACAGGTCCTATCTCCGTAACCGGGTCTGGGTGGTGTTCATAACATTTTCTTTCAGTTTCTTTCCCGTAGAAGTCGAAAATTTACCAGTGCAGATATTGGCCCACTTTATCGTGCCGGGTTTTATATTCAGTGGGTGCCAATATCGCGCAACCTGATACAAAATGAGCAGTCGTTTCTGGATATTTATCACAGAATCTGCATTTTCAGCTAGCACAATATTTTAGTATGTGTGCTTGATAATTTCTAGTTGACAGGAAATGCAAGAATAAAACCTTCAGTTTTAGCTTTTTACCCTGCACTACGTAGCCACTGATGGGTACGGCGTTTGTCTACATCAGCTTGTTTGCTACGGGCAGAGTATTGGCCATGAAACGGCTTATGTTGCCATTGTTTTTGTATCTGATCGTTTTCATTTGTCGTTGCTCTCTTTTTTAAAGTATTTTTCAGCTTCAGTCGGTGTATTGTGCTTTACTTGTATTTTTGTACACATTTCAAAAACCCCATTTTGAATTTGTTGGCTTCTTTTATTACGGAACAAAGACGCTTACTACTTTCATGTTCTCTGACACATATCATCACCCAGTCTACTGTAGTTTCCAGATATCTTTGAAGGCCAATTGTTGTAGTTTTGAAGTACAGTTCTACTCTGCCTCCTTCGGATCTGAGCACATACAGACGATCAACATCAGCTTTGGGATGATGCATGCGGTTGCAAGTAAGAAGTTGATGGCGTCCATTCGCTTAATGTCAGTTAAGGATGTTAAAGCTGTTTTGCACCACAGGAACAGCCAAGGTGTTTATGGCTAATATTCTGTTTTTTGAGTTCAGCTCGGTATTTAGTACCAGACGCACATGCCTGTAGTACTTCTTTTTTACCTTCTCCTTCATTTGGGGATGTTGTATGCCATCTCCTTTCATAAATGTATATCTCTCCTACCACCACCACCACAACCGATAGACATAAGGGGCTAGAAGAAAAAAGAAACATTTTAAGATTCAAGTTTCTACCAGCCTATGAAACCTTTGACTGCAATCAAAACCCTCTTTCACCAAGTCAAGATAAGTTTCAATCTATCTATTTCTCTCTCTCTCTCTCTCTCTCTCTCTCTATATATATATATATATATATATATGTGTGTGTGTGTTTGTAGTACAAAACTTTATGACTGCCATAAAAAGACAAAAATTATTTTTATTACCACTCATGTCGATAATAGATAAAAAAGAAAACGGGCAGTTAACCGGTTTCGAACCTCGCTCAACAAACTTAATCGAGATTAATAGATTAAAGAGAATTATCACTAAAAAAAGATGGACAATAAATATTGGGGGAAAATACTTATTGCTCATCTTTTTTTCTTTTTAGTGATAATTCTATTTAATCTATTAACCTCGATTTAGTTCTGTTGAGCGAGGTTCGCTAGCATCTCACGTCTACAAACAAAAAGGATAAATTTCAAATTCAAATCATTTGGAGCATTCTCGTTACACCTCAGGTCGTACAGTTCCTTATGTAGTTTAAGGAGCTCAACTCTACAGATAGTTGAGCCGCACACACTTGAGATCGCGTCGACCGTAGCATTTTCTTCGCTGGGGCGATAAGTTACGTCAAATGAGAAGCAAGAAAGCTCCATCTTCTAAGTTGCTATTTTTCAGTTTTTATTTTTATTTTACTCGCGGTTTTGGGGTTGAATATAAATGCGACTAATTTCTGGTCCGTGATTAGTTTAAGATGACATCTGATTAGATAGTGTCACCACTTTCTAAGTGACAACAGCGTATACTCTTTTTCAACCGCCAATCGCTTCTCGAACCACGAGAGAGTTCTTGAAAAGAATTCTACAGGCCATCCAGATTGTCTTAACGAGTTAGATATGATGCAATTTGACGTGTGAATCTACCATCGGCGCAGAAAGGTTGATCGTTGTGACAGTGGCTACTGCAATGTTCCATTTTAGACCTGTGAACGCTCTGATGGCGTGAGCAGGCAAGAGAAAATTGTAAATCTTTGATAATAGAATGAA
>CAHIKZ030005529.1:2630000-2645000 GCA_903632075.3 Acanthosepion pharaonis | reverse complement strand
TGTGTGTGTGTGTGTGTGTGTGTGTGTGTGTGTCTGACGAATACACGGCCGCAATTTTCGACGGATTTGCACCAAAATTTACATGCACATGCTCCAAGTTAGTGGGAAGGCCAAGACCGACTTTGCATTTCCCAACTCCCATCGATAGTGGAAATAATCGATTTTTTCATGCTTCTACGGTAGTTTTCATGTAGTTTGCGGCCATTTTGTACTGGCCAGAGTGAGAACCTATAGCTGGCTGCCACAAATAAGCAGGAAGATTTTATTGGCCAGCGTGAGAGCCAACAACTGACTGACACGAATGTTAACTAGCATGCAAAAAAGATCGATAGCTGCACTTGTCACAAGTGGGAAAAATTTAAATCTGCATGGCACTTTAGTCCAATTGGCTCATTCGCTTGCTTAAACTCAACGTTGATTCTGATTCCGAAGAACTGGGCTGGATGGGAAAAAGTATTTGTTGTTAACATTCTTTTTTCATTCGGTTTTTCCAGTTACGAGTCCTTTTCTAAAGCTGATCGTTTTGTATTCATTTTGTTTAGTTCTTTTTTTCGTAACAGATTTAATGTTTAGTATAGAGCTTAGAAAAATTTCGCAGGCAAAAAGTAAGGCATGTAGCAACATCAGCACGGCAAAGGGCACTCCTTTAAAGGCAAGGAAGGACAAAAATATTTTAAGTCAAGTGATAGCGATTGCTGTACGAGTCGTGCGATTTTTGAATCAAGCACGGGCAACGCCGGGCCATGCTGCTCGTTGGTTAATAAATGCGAATGTGGCAATTCGAATCTGGAGCCGATTGCGCACAAAAAAAAAAAAATAGATTTCTGTGTGTGAAGGTGTTTGCACAGAAAGTAAATTTATAGTGATATTACTTAAATCTATTTAATTTTTCTTCAATTCTTAATGGGGTTCCACAGCCTGGGACGAAAGAATGACGCTGTACATAGTTCAGTGATGCAAAGATTCTGCTCTCGTGCATGCGATAATCGATTACCTGTGTGACGTAGACCAGGATAACGACATCTCCCAGGGGTTATTCAACCACACACACAGGCTCAACCCCTCGCAAAATGTTGTAAAGAAACTTAAGCTATAACTCACGCTCGACTTTGCTTGTAAAAAATACCTGCAAAAGAAATGCTACGCTATATTCTACCAACAAGATGTCTTTGCTATTCAGCATTCTCGGAATGATGTTCGACAACTATAAAGTCGAAACTTAGAAGCAAAACTTGTCCTCCATTGTACGGGCAGTGGACATGATGGGATGACGTCTGAGTCGTTTAGCTAACCCACAAGTTCAAGAGTGCGCAATAATTTATCGCAGGATTGTATTTGCCATCTATTCGATTGCAAGTATTTGATAGTCTTAGCCTTTGTTAATGTCCAAGGAATGTATCGATGGTCTCGCTGTTTCATAAGACCATTGATTTCCTTGCTCGAGAGTCCAACTCATGCAGTGTTCATGTGGCTGCAGAGTCCAATGTAGGGGAGGTAATCACTGTCGTTGATGTTGCATGTACAGGTCTCTCTCAAAGATGTTGATGCCATGGTAACATCCTACCGCCGTTTCTATTTTCTCCTTGTTTTCTTAGCTTCAATGTGTTGAGCTGAAGTGGTGTGATATATCAACGACAGACTGGAGATGGACGGCTGGCATCGAAGACAGTGTTGAGCTGTGTTTTCCCATGTGTCCGGATTGATATTAAATGATATGAAATCTTGTTTACAAACGTCTTTGAAGTCAGTGGACGGCCAGTGTTCTTCCATTTAACAGATCTGCATAAAGACTTTCCTTCAGAATTCTTCCATCGTCTATCTTCCGGTCATCGCGATGTCATTTTTTTATCATCTTATCCAAACGCTCTTTCCTTATGTGCCCTATAAATTTCAACTGTCTCTTCCTGATATTAAGTATACGTTCCTTTTCATCCATTTTCTCTTAAACTTCGTCCCTTTTCATATGTTCGGTCCATGGTATCCTCAGCATCATCCCGTAGAAATATTTGTTGGTTTAAGCATCTTCATCTGTGAGGAGATTGCCATATAGGATGACGAAATGACAGTTCAGTACTCTTTTCTTTATAACAAAATTTTTTCGTTTCTTAATACTTAGCTTTTGAAATGCATCTTTGGCTATCGCAATATGCCTTCGGGTTTCAGTGTCTCACTTTCTGTCCTCTGTTAAAACGCTTACCAGATATTTAAACTGTTTTACTTGTTTGATTTTGGCATCCGCAATTTGTAATATGAATGTTGGAGCAGTCCATTTTGCTAAAAACCATGGATTCTGCCTTCTTGCAACTAATATTTAGACTTTTTTTTCTCGCATTCCTTTACTAACTTCTGTAAGAGTTTTTATGGTTTCCTTTTGCATTTGATGTCTTCCCCGTCTCAAATTTAGATAGCAATATATAAAATTTATATTTAAATTACACGCTGCCGCTAAGGTATTAACCGTAGCTGGTAAAGGCTTATTCAAATAATTCTCTCTGAAATCTGCTAACAGGAAATGATTGTCAAGAATCAAAATGGCAGCTTCTATATCCACACGAAAAAGGGAAAAAAAAGTTTTAGGACGATGATTTAATTGCTTTTATCGGAAGTGTTCAGCTCGAGCGGAAGTAAGAATACAGTTAATTCAGTTTCACAAAAACAAAACAAACAAAAAAACAAAAAAAAACAAATAAAAAAAAAAGAGTGATGTGCATTCGCATTAAGAAGAATGCTGGAGTTAAATAAAACAAACATTGTGGTTTAAAATAATTTTTGCGAAAAACAACTTGCAAGCAAATTTGGAGATTTGTTTCTTTAGTTATATTTACTTCCGTTATATTTAAGGAGATTAAAAAAAATCTTACTCCAATAGACTGAAATCGAAATTTTGTCACTCATTAATGAAAAGTATCTTTTGGGGGGCTGGTGTTTATGCAGCAACCAAAGTTCTGTTTCTCGATGAAAACTTAATAATTACAGTTGAATTACGATGAAGAATAACTTCCGGTTTTCTTTTATCAACACTAAACTACAAAAAATAAAGTACAATTACATTTTATTCACATTATTTGGAATTTTGTCCTCATCTTTGTCGCCATATTTATCACAACGTTTCGGCCGTTGTACGATCCGGCCTTCTTTACTTCTGAAATAAGAAGTTCAGTTCGACATTCCAATCACCTGATTGGAATGAAGAACTGAACCCTTTATTTCGCTTACTGGGGTAGACTGTTCTAGTTCCACGTGCCATGTTTAATGGATGTCAGTTATCAGTAATCTCCTGTTAATTTCCCTCTGAAAGTTCTCCACTGCCATAACCGGGTAATGAACTCACACTGAGTCCTGTCACTGGATCTAACCAACACCTTTATCCCCTGTGCCATGTGTCCTTGAGGACATCTGAGTATGAATTTCTGGGTAAACCTAATGTCTTCAGCAACCATTTTTACCAATGCTCATATTGCAATATGCTGTTATCATTTCATGTTTTTACCAGAGCTCATATAGCAACTTTGTTGTTATCTTTGCTTTTCTCTGGCACTCCTAACTGGTTCCCATATTGTATTTATTTCTATGCTTGGTCGGCTCAGGAGATTTGTGGCCTAGAATATGTACATTTTATTCAATTATATATTTCAATGACTTGGTGATATAAATATCAATAGATTTTGTGGAACGTTCCGAATATTTTCACGTGAGTAAGTTTTCAAACAACCCATGAATCTAGTTTTCATTAGAGAAAGTCCACCACCACCACGAAGCGTTTTGCGACAATCGAAAAAGCTAATAATCAGCTAATGCAGAGTCATGGGAAAATGGTGGGTCTGCGTAGAACAGAGCAACCAAACACTAATTTTTTTTTTCCTGCTTTATTCTTGCTGTATACTGCCTTGCGTTATTTTTTGTAAATGGTGTATCAACTCCTTATGGGTCAATTTAATGCCGAAATTTAATTTTCTTGGGAGCTTTGAGGGAATAAAAATGATATATTTTATTCGGCTTTCACAATTGAATGCATGGTAGATGATACTTAGCTTTTGTGCATGTACATGTTTGTGTGGATATAATTACTAGAGGCGTATTTTATGTTTTGCTGAAATTATATTTTGAAATACAGTTTGATTTCTTTAAGAAATTGAAGGATATTATATTGGAGAAATGTCATAAAAGATTTCTTTCATGTTCGTTGTTTGGTTCATTTTGTTTAGCGGCATTTCACTATATATATGGGTTTATTTAATGCTAAAATCTTAATATTTTGAACGTAACCGCATGACTCAAAAAGTAGAAAAAATATATTCTTGGTCATTTCGCTAGAAAAGTCTAAGCCTCGTCATTTCGCTAGAAACGTCTAAGCCTCGTCATTTCGCTAGAAACGTCTAAGCCTCGTCATTTCGCTAGAAACGTCTAAGCCTCGTCATTTCGCTAGAAACGTCTAAGCCTCGTCATTTCGCTAGAAACGTCTAAGCCTCGTCATTTCGCTAGAAACGTCTAAGCCTCGTCATTTCGCTAGAAACGTCTAAGCCTCGTCATTTTGCCATAAAATTTGTATTGTTATAATTTCATAGTGTTTTGATTTTGTTTAGATGGCTTACTATATTCGCTGGGACTCTAATAGTTGGTACCACCTCGGGTCAGGATGGACCTGGAAACAGCAGCAATTAACAGGTGGTCTCACGCTCCTTAAAACCTTCAATCTCAAGCTTTGCTGCCGGAAGTAGTTTGTCGTTATACCCATGACTAACCTTGCATTGTCATGGAAGAGAACAACAGTTTTCCTCTTGACGAGCACAGGGCGATTTTCGAACAAGTGTTTACGGACATGTTGCAACTGCGTGATGTGTAAATGTGCATTTAGCGTTCGACTAAGTTTTAAGAATTCTATATGAACAATACCTCAACGATCCCACTACATGCACAATATCTTTCTTGTGAGCCATCCTGAGTAAGACGATAAACGACGTCCGCGTCCAGGGTAAGACGATAAACGACGTCCGCGTCCAGGGTAAGACGATAAACGACGTCCGCGTCCAGGGTAAGACGATAAACGACGTCCGCGTCCAGGGTAAGACGATAAACGACGTCCGCGTCCAGGGTAAGACGATAAACGACGTCCGCGTTCCAGGGTAAGACGATAAACGACGTCCGCGTCAGGGTAAGACGATAAACGACGTCCGCGTCCAGGGTAAGACGATAAACGACGTCCGCGTCCAGGGTAAGACGATAAACGACGTCCGCGTCCAGGGTAAGACGATAAACGACGTCCGCGTCAGGGTAAGACGATAAACGACGTCCGCGTCCAGGGTAAGACGATAAACGACGTCCGCGTCCAGGGTAAGACGATAAACGACGTCCGCGTCAGGGTAAGACGATAAACGACGTCCGCGTCAGGGTAAGACGATAAACGACGTCCGCGTCCAGGGTAAGACGATAAACGACGTCCGCGTCAGGGTAAGACGATAAACGACGTCCGCGTCCAGGGTAAGACGATAAACGACGTCCGCGTCAGGGTAAGACGATAAACGACGTCCGCGTCCAGGGTAAGACGATAAACGACGTCCGCGTCAGGGTAAGACGATAAACGACGTCCGCGTCCAGGGTAAGACGATAAACGACGTCCGCGTCCAGGGTAAGACGATAAACGACGTCCGCGTCCAGGGTAAGACGATAAACGACGTCCGCGTCCAGGGTAAGACGATAAACGACGTCCGCGTCCAGGGTAAGACGATAAACGACGTCCGCGTCCAGGGTAAGACGATAAACGACGTCCGCGTCCAGGGTAAGACGATAAACGACGTCCAACATCAAGCCCTCTGATCAGGAGGTTTTGAGGACCGTGGAACCACCTCTTAATAAATCTCAGTCTTCCCCCAGTGCTAAGATAATGTTAACCTTGTAGATGTTAAGTTTTGTATCAAATAAATTATGTAGGGTAATTCCTGCAGACGTAGATCTCAGAACGCCAGTGATACGTAGGTAGGTCATGAAGTATGTGGTTAAATGTTGCATTTATATTGCATAATGAATGTTCTTTTCGAACAGAAGACCCCCCCCAAAAAAAAAAAAAATTCTGGTCTTTGCGTTCACTTCAATATCTTTCTTTAGGTCATCGAAATTGCTTGCCACTCAAGCCCTCCCCCGAAACTAGATATCAAGAATCCTTCTTGTCATTTGATGATAGGTCTATGACGAGCGCCATAACACTTTTTTAAATTGTTAGCACTTCCGCTGCTAACTACGGTGATCTTCGTTTTTCTTATCTTGCTCCAGCTGGCTAAGTACGGAAACCTACGTTTTTTGCATACCGCTGGTATGAGTGTCCCGTTGCGCCATCTATCGTCAAATCACAAAGGACAATGCTTCAAAAGATATCATGTGTATACCCATTACTAATCTGGTAAGTCATTCCCAGGTATATCCATGAAAATGGAAGGCTGTAAAACACACTGGTGCCAGTTTTCTGTGTAATAAAATATGTATGATGAAATTTGGCATTTTCTTTAAAAATGGCTGGCCGGATGGGGGCAGCATTGGGCAAATGAGTAGCAGCGAAAGTGTTAATACAAGGTTCAAAACCCACTCAAAGTAGAGTATTTACGGAATGAGGTTGTTGTAATCGGTATAAAAGAGCATATTATGAGGATAGATAATGGTTCAACCTAGACTCGAAGAGATTAAATTCGTCGTGATCAAGGAAGCATCCTCTCCGGTGTCCGTTCCACAAAGTAACAGTTCTAGGGAAGAAACTGTTACAGTGAAACTTCCTCCTTACCAATGGAATACGAAATGAATGAGGATGAATCGACCCTCGTGAAATGGCGGGTGCTAATTTTGAACGCCTAAACTGATGGTACCAAGGGATGTAGTTTGTTTGAAAATTTGCTATGAAAATCGACTAGCGAGAGGCTAACAACTTTTCGTCTGTAAGAAAAGAAGTTATAGGGTGGAAAATAATCCATCATCCACAAGCCCGTGTAAACGATTTTGACCTCTCTCATTTGCTTATCTTGTTCAGATATAGCAGAAAAACTCCATATGTTTTTTTTTTTTGGTTTGATCAAATCTATTTAAGAGAGAGAGCATCTGGCACTTTCTAAGGCGGTACAAAGAACTGGCCATGTCTCCGGCCTCTTTAGCTAAGAACCGTTTATACGGGTTTCCTTGAGGTCGTCTGGGGCGAGCAGTAATCCCAATAGACGTTTAAAGCAAGTCTATACACATCTAAAGTTGAAAACCTTTTGACCAATATTAGTAAACAGAAATGAACTTGCTCTGACGGCCGATAAAGCCAGCTGAAATACTTCAAAAAAGCACTCAGAATAATTGACGCAAACAGGTCTTGTGGCCTTGCTTCAATTTCTAACGATTATATTTTCTTGGCTTAAGAAGCAGGGTTGCACCAATGCCGACCAGGTTGAAGCTTTCGACCGTTTTCTGGCACACCCGACAGAAGATATTTTTTTATCTTAATGGATTAAAATGACTACTGCATGGTTAACAACTGAGTCGATTCTAATGACGCTGACCTTGTCTAATATTTTTCAGCCGAGTTTTGAATAGTATTTTTTAAATAGCCATTTCTAAGGAATCAGCACATATGCTAGGCCAAAAAATCTCCTGGGCCGACTAAACATAGAAACGAATACAATATGGGAACCAGTAATAAGGAGTGTCAGAGAAAAGCGATAATAACAAAATTCGCAATATGAGCTCTGGTAAAATATGTAATGATAACAGCAAAAATTGCAATATGAACACTGGTTAAAAAAATGGTTACTGAAGACATTAGGTTTATAATACCCAGAAATTCATACACAGATGATAGCACAGTGGATAAAGCCGTTGGTTAGATCCAGTGACAGGACCCAAAGAGTGTGAGTTCAATACCCGGTTAAGGCAGGGAATTAAGAGGAAATAACTGATAAATGACATCCATTAAACATGGCACGTGGAACTAGAACAGTCTACCCCAGTGAACGAAATAAAGGGTTCAGTTCGACATTCCAACCACCTGAAGAAGGTCGGAGCGTACAACGGCCGAAACGTTGTAAATATGGAGACAAAGATGAGGACAATAGTCCAAATAGTGTACATAATACCTCATCTCAGAAATATAGACAGTCATTTGTTTCGAAGGTAATATAATCTGATGCAAGAAAAGACCGATTCCAATCAATCAGAATGGCGCTAATAACTATCGGCAATTTCCTTTTCTCTGTAGTGTAACGAAATAAAATTGAATTAAGATAACTTTCATGCTGCATCGTTATTTTATCCAAAGAAGTCTTATTCTTACAGTTACCACCTGAAAAACTTTGGGATAAAAAGGGGAACATCTTGTTTGCCAACAAATAAATAACATCTTTCCCTCACCCCATCCAATGCACGGGTAAGGATTTGTCTTCGCTTATATGTTTAGGCAGAAAATAGTCATTCAGACCACGAACGGAAACGTGCAAAATAAATAAATAAATGCAATTATAAAATACCCAGCGGAAATAAAACTAAAGAATTTTAGGCTAATCGAAATGTATTGTCAGTGCAAGAGTTCAATGAATAATTTATTACGGCTTGTATTTATAACGCCCTAATGCCAGTTAAGACATTAAACACAGACCGCTTAAACAAATTCGTTGCCAAACGCGTGAAATGGTTGTTGGGTAAGCAAGGCAAAGGAATAAATATACAGATTTTTAACGGACCTAAAGACGGAGTGCGTATGCAACGAAGATGTCTTCAGGGGTGGGGGAAAAATCTTGTACTTAGAACCAAATTGACAGCTAAAATTTCTGGGACACGTAAAGGAAGAAGATTTGGTGAATTTGACACTCACACCGTATAGAAGGTAAAAAGAGACTGGGTCACCAACCTCACCAGCTTGTGGGAATGGATGGCAGAACGGGGCTAAGGGGGATGGCGGAACGGGGCTAAGGTGGGTGGCGGTACCGGGCTAAGGGAAAGGCGGGGTGGCATAGCGGAAGTGGGGTAAGGGAGGATGGCAAAAAGACAAACGTCATTAAGCACACACCAACCAGGTTTAAGGATACCAGATTCTGTAAGCTTGGCTGTGCGGGTGGTGTAATGTCTAAGTTCCAATTCTCTTTGGGTTTGTTATATCCACTTATACGCAAATATCCCTGGGAATGGTATGAATCCACCGTTTATACCCCAGTAAGTCTTATCACTAAATAATACCCACCCCCTTAACCAAAATTCTTACAGTCTAAAATTATTTTCTGGCTTTAAATAACTTTCAAAAAGGTTGATAATTCGTAGAAAATTAATCAATCAATCAAGTATCATTAAGAGAAACAATGCATAGGATGTTGTGGAGAACCTTGACATCCCACGTTCTTAAGAGACAAGGTACATAGAAATGTTTATATTTCTGAGATGAGGTATTGTGTACACTATTTACATTATTCGGACTATTGTCTTCATCTTTGTCGCCATATTTATTACAAAATATCGGTCGTTGTACGCTCCTCAAAGACACATGGCACAGTGGATAAAGGCGATAGTTAGATCCCGTGACAGGACCCAAAGATTGTGAGTTCAATACCCGGTTAAGGCGGTGGAAAATGTCGAGAGGGGAATTGTGGGGAAAATAGAAATGGCTTACCTCCCAAACGCCCTCGTGTCTGTCTGGCCTGTGGGTTGAGAAAAGAAAGAAAGGGTCTAAGATAGCGTCCGTGACTTTTTAATATTCACGGTCTCGTGCAGTCTCGCAAGGTCGCGTTACACGCATGCTAATGAGGTGTGTCTGGGCTCCATAAAAGCAGGTCGCTTGGAGAAATTGGCAGAAGCCATTACACCCGTGTTCGGTATACATTGCTTTGCGTTGCGTCAGACATTTTCCTACGGAAAGAGTTGCGTCCCTTACACTCCATATTGAATTTGACTCCTTTGCTACAGGAATTAACAGGAGATAACTGATAACAGATCCATTAGACATGACACGTGAAACTAGAATAGTCTATCAAAATAAAGGGTTCAGTTCGATATTGCAACCACCTGAAGAAGGCCGGGGCGTACAACGGCCGAAACGTTGTCATAAACATGGCGACAAAGATGAGGACAATAGTCCGAATAATGTAAATAGTGTACGTAGAAATGTCTATAATTAGGAAGCTAGTCTCACAACGCATAACTGACGATTTCAATCAACGTAGAGCCATCTAAAATCCCTGCCAAACGCGAAACTTGTTAAAGATTTTAACTATATTTGATGACTAACATATTGCTAACTTCTGACGTTTATTTTTTAATTATTTGAAATATTTAAGTTATTTTGCCGATTCTTTTTCTAATATTAGCCGTGTCCCTTCAGGATGTAGGTGATCATTGGTACTATTCTTAGTTTGTGATTTTGTAGCGAAAGTCAGCGAGGTTCAAAAGAGGAATAGTCCTCGCTATGTCCCGCGAGTTGTGTTAGGTTAGGTCTGTTTATTTAACGGTGTATCAGCTCCTTATAGGTAATTTAAGGCCGAAAATTAATTTTCTTTGGAGATTTGGTAATTAAAAAAAAATTTGGTAATAAGAAAAAAAAAAGAAAAGTACTGCTTATAATTTTTCTCTGCCATTTCAAATAATGTATTTCTGGCAGTCTAACTACAAAAATTTATATTTATACTTTAATAATTTTTTTTATCACTTCGCCCCAAGTAAGGTGGGAATGCCACTAGTACGCAGGGGGTTACAGAGAGTGAAAGTGGTTTGGTTTTGGTTTATTTTGTTTTACGGCATATCAACCTCAATGGGTTATTTAAGTTTCTGGTAATATATTTCCTTCAAAATTGTATCGCTGGTAATAATTTTTTTAAAAATATTGCTGGAAATAGTTAACTATTTGCCCATAGATGGGACCGTAACAGGTGCTACCACCCCGAGAGTGAAAGTGAGAGAAAAGATTGGGTGTAGGGGGAATTGAGGAAAGAATAAAAGATGAACAAAGTTCAAAACAGAAGATGGCGATTGACGTTGCATTTAAATTTTTGAATATTATAGTTGTCCGGAAAGCAAGAAAACGGAAGTGAGATCCACTGTGTGAGAAAACTGATGAAGTGGCGGTTACATTTAACTATTTCAACAGTAAAAGGGTTGAAGCTAGATGCTAATCTAGTAGTATGCTTAAATTCATTTAGTCGAGGCACCAGGGAAAAAGCTCGTTTGCCATGAAAATATTTGTAGAAAAGACAGAGGGAAGCCACATCACTTCTATGAGAAAGTGACTAGAACTGAGATGTCAAAACAGGATCGATTAGATTGCAGATCCTTCTTTGGCTTTTGTTAAAAACTTCGAGATGAATAGCAGGAACACCAGTCCAGATATGCCAACAGTATTAAATCCACGGACGAATGGTAGAATTGTCCAACCAAAACTGAAAAAGGCGTTAGAGGTCTTTTTCAAAATGGAGGCAGCAGCCAAAAATTAAAGCCATTAGTCAGCTCTGAGAGATTTTCTATTGAGACAGGGGTAAATGGTAGTGTCATCTGCATAAATGCCTAACTGATCTTTCTGATGTTATCAGTTCCCATTGAAGATCAGAAACAGCGTAGGAGCCAGGATAGAGCCTTGCGGGGGGGGGGCGTTTGAGTGAAAGGATCTGGAAGCGAGCCCGTTCAGAACGACCTTCATTTCACGATTTCATAAGAATGATTGAATTAGATCAAAACCCTCCTGTAATACCATAGCCCTGAAGCTTGCGTAAAAAAAGAAAAAAATAACAGCATGTCAAATCCTGTCAAACGCCTTTGAGATATCTAGAGCCACAGCTTGAGATTCGCCATTATCAAGAGCTTGATATACATATTTAGTGATGACGTAAGCATGTCAGCGGTACACCGGACAAAACGGAAGCCATATTGTTTGTCAGAGAGTATACTTTGCCTAAAACCAATAAGAGACTAATAAGGTGATAGAGGGGTCCGAAGATTCTTCAGAGTTCTTAAAAACAGGAACTACAGAAGAGGATTCCCAAAAATCTGGAAGCAGCTGGGCATTCTTTGCAGGAATGAAGGCATCGATACTAGCTTTTACCCAAAGAGATTTCAGATGCGTATTATTGAATAGGATGATTAAAACTTCATTTCAAAAGACGTTACAAAGGAAAGCTCGTTGTTATTCTGTTGCTAGGATGATGTTGGCTGGTTGGGAAGCGGAAGTTGGTGTTTCAGACACTACTTCAGGATCAGAGTTGCCAAGTGGGCAAGAGAGGCATGTCCGTCAGGGTTACTGAAGAAAAGTGTGGGGAGGTCAGTCATTTGCATGAAAGAAGGATTGAGAAGTTAAGGGTTTGCACGAAAGAAGGATTGAGAAGTTAGGGGTTTGCACTGAAGAAGGATTGAGAAGTTAAGGGTTGAAAGAAGGATTAAGGGTTTGCACGAAAGAAGGATTGAGAAAAGTTAAGGGTTTGCACGAAAGAAGGATTGAGAAGTTAAGGGTTTGCACGAAAGAAGGATTGAGAAGTTAAGGGTTTTGAAAAAGGATTGAGAAGTTAAGGGTTTGCACGAAAGAAGGATTTGCACAAAAGAAGAGAAGTTAAGGGTTTGCTGAAAGAAGGATTGAGAAGTTAAGGGTTTGCACGAAAGAAGGATTGAGAAGTTAAGGGTTTGCACGAAAGAAGGATTGAGAAGTTAAGGGTTTGCACGAAAGAAGGATTGAGAAGTTAAGGGTTTGCACGAAAGAAGGATTGAGAAGTTAAGGGTTTGCACGAAAGAAGGATTGAGAAGTTAAGGGTTTGCACGAAAGAGTGTTGTAGAGTAGTTTTCACAGTGGAGGTTTGTATTTCAATAAGTCGTTCTAAATTAGGTTCGACGTACAAAACGTTAGGAACTTGAAATAAGAGTTAATGACGCAGCAATCTAGTTGTGACGGTTGGTACTTCAATGTCCGATATCGACTGATTCGCTCAACACCACTGAGCCCAACTGGCGACCGCTACTACTACTACTACTACTTATTTGTGGGGGAGTCTATTAATAATAGAATAGGTACGTCAGGTATAACATCCCCTCCCTAAAACTTTACTCCGCAGGAGTAAAAAGTTTTTATTTATTTTTCAAATTTTTACAGAAAATATGAACAACAATTTTTTTTTTTTAAAACAACATCGTAACGTATTTCCTACGTTTTTTGATCCACTTTTAAATGATCAGTTGCCTTTCTTTTTTTCTTCTGGATCGGCGTACCTTAGGTAAGATTATTTGCAGGGGTTGTTAGATCAAACTTATTGAAAATCACCTCCATCGGCGTTTTTTTTTTTTCCTTTTTTTTTTTTTTTTCGCAGGACCGCTGTCAACCACGCGAGTTTTTGCCCCTTCGCCAAGTACGTCATATAGCCAATCCGCTTTTCTATTTTTTTTTTTTTTAATTATTTCCATAGTGTTACCAGAAACAACCATCCGCTTTGCACTTCTTAAAGTTGGACTCAGTTTCTGTAGGTTCTTGTTGACTTAAATCATTTAATAATACTGCATGTCCTTGGTTGCGTGTAACTCGTTCCTCAGTTTTTTTCGGTGTCGGCTTCATTTTTACTTTCTGGAGTTTTTTTTTTTTTTTTTTACGTATATAGTCGGTGTTACGCATTCAATTTTTTAAAATTGACTCGTTTTCGCTAATCTGTCCAATTTTTTATCTGTCCAATTGAAGCAAACAGCACATTCCTTTTGTTTTTGAATACTGCCTGAGCGTTTTGTTTTGGCTGTAATTTTGCCTCATTCTTGGTACACGTTCCCAAACATGAAAAAAAAAAAAAAAAAACAGTAGGAAAAGTTTCACTAATTTTTGGGATTCGCAGTTGAAATTTTCAACCTTGTAACAGAAAGAATTTATTGGTAAATCCCATAATTGAAATTCTGTTATCCAATCCGTACCAAGTAAGTTCGTGGTATTTTTTATGACAAATAGTTTAGCTTTTCGCGTTTTTTTATTAAACGTGACGTTTGTAACAAATTCTCTAATAAATTGTATTTTTTCTCCTGTCACTGACCTCGCGATTTTATTTGTCTTCATTAAAGTTGGTTTTCCCAACTTCTTCCACGTATGCAAATTTATGATAGATAGGTCGGAACCAGTGACGAGTTGAATTTTTATTTTTTATTACTTATTTCGACGGTAACATTTTCTGGTTATTCCGTTGTTCACTTCGTCGGACTTTAATTTTCTTATTTTATTGTCTTTATTTTTTGACCTGCAGTGCAAGCTTTTATGCCCCACTCTTTCACAGTTGAAACATTTTTTTATTCCTAAAATTGCAATATCTATACCAGTGAAGTTCACCGCAAGCAAAACATGGTTTCGGGAGTTTGTTTATTTTTCTCTGGTATTTCATTTTTGTTTGATAATCCGCAATTTTAGAATTCTTTTTGGTAAACTGACTCTTTTTTATAGCGAATTTTCCTTACATGCGAAACGCCAGACTGTTCTATCTTTTTTGAGTCTTTTTTTACGCTAACATATCTTATGCAGTCTTCTGCCAAACTGTACCGAAATCTCGGTTCGTTTAAGAATTTTGAAAGTACCAATTTCCTCAATTCTGCGTTACTTTCTGAAACTAGTCCTTGAACAAATATTAAGCACTTAAAGTTGTCAGCGCTTAATTCTGCTAGTTTGAATTCTTCACAATGCTTGTTCACATTAGCTGCATACGTTATAAAGTCTTGTTCATCCTCTTTCATCAGATTCAAACATTTCCACCTCTTGTGAAACAAAGATGTCTTTTTACTAAATAATTCACTTAATATATTTACCGCTTCGGTAAAAGACGCTAGTTTTTTTCGGTAAAATGTAGTTTACCAATTTGTTATGCTCAGCAGTTCCTAACTTGCTTAAAAGAAGTCTAACCTTTTTTTCCTTCCGACCACGTGTGGCAGTCCTCGTTATACGTCCGTATATTATTTAAAATGCCCTTCAAAAGTTATCTCTTCGTCTGGACTGTACGTGAATATTTCAATCGAATTCCATATTGTATTCTCTGGGAAAGAATCATTTCGTAGATTTTT